>WEIT01025807.1:52450-88624 GCA_013389985.1 Dryoscopus gambensis | reverse complement strand
GTTTGGAGTCATAGCAAGAAGAATATAACCCTTCTAGGTGCCTTCCAAGCTGACTGGAGTGCTTGGGGTTTGTGGCAACTTGTCCTCCAACCAGGCACTTCTGCTTGATGATAGGAAGCGCAAAAGCAGGTAAATATAATTATATGCTGTTGGAACATCTTCACAGTTTCCAAATGTCTTCGACTCAGACTTGGGTAAAGGTACAAGTTAAATTTCCATTTTATTTAAAGAATTTCAGGAAAAGAAAGGAAAAAAGTTTTTAATGCAAGAAAAACGCAGCTTAGAGTACAGCCCAAGCCATGGGGGTTGAACTAGGCAATCATTAAAGGTGTCCCTCCTCCTTTTTTTTTTTTTGTTTTCAGTCAAAAAACTTTTGGTATTGCAATAAAATACAGCAAATTTCAATACATCCCTGAAACTCACGGAAATTTTCTCTAATGCTTCTGTTTCTGGGCTTTACTAATGATGAATTTATTCCATCGTGCCTCTGATGCAACAAAATCCTTTTTCGGTGGAGCTCTGCTAGTGTATTTCTGTTCTGCTTTGCTTAGATGGTAAATAGTAAATATCAGCCAGACTTTCAAATTACCTTCCAGGATAAAAAGTCTCATTTTACCCTAATTATCGAGAGGTGCTCTCAGTAAGGAGCTAACAGATCACTATCATTGAAGCAAATTAGGTCAACTCAGTTTCTTACTTGCAGTTATTCACCAGTGGGAAGGGTGTGGGCTGAGATCTTCCATCTACATTCAATATTTCTCTTTTTCACTGTCCACCTTTTTATGGGAGAGATTGGGCTATAAATCATGATTGTTATACTTGGTTCAGACCAGAGTGTACATAAAGCTTCTGGAACATTGTAAAACAAGTCTTGGCTCACAAATGAGCACACTGGATACAAAGGAGGTTTATGCACAAAAGGATGTAGTCAAGTGATGTACTTTCAGACTGAACTGTTAGTGGTGTAATTGAAAAGGAAAAGAATCACAGCTCTTGTTTGCCTCTCTGGCACCAAGTTAAAGAGAGAGCTTGGGTCTTGAACCAGGTTCTAATAATTGTACAGTTGATCAGAAGGCCTGTTCTTGCTGAGACACCAGGTTGCAAAGCTACAAGATCTCATGGCTCTGAACTTCCTGTGGGAATTGACACATACAGGTAACCAAGGGCAGCAATCAAACCACAGCTGAAATACAAAGAGTAAATTTATTTCATTATCTCACTAACAACACACAGGCACACAGGCTCAGTTTGGCTCAGTTCATCCTAGCTAACAGCAAGGGCGGGGGCTCACCTGCCTCACTCTAACAAAAGGCTTCCACATGTGTCTGAGAGTGTGTTATCTCTTTACAGGAATTCTACTTCTCTAAACAGGCAGAGGATGAACAACATTAGGCATGATAAATGGAATTTTCCCACACTGACATTTTTAGCATTTCCAGCTGCAAGGTCACTTTAAGGGAAACTATTCCCTCCCATTCACCAAATCTCACAGTTGTAACCATTTCCTCCCGACACAGATTCTCAAGGACTGCACACCTGAGCTGGACACACTTGCTAAGCTGAGGAAGAGCAGAGAAGCTGCAGCCAGGTGCGGAACAGTGATGGCTCTTCTCCATTTCCTGTTCTGATACAGAGGTGATCAGTGTCTGTGAGTCATTACAGCAAAACAAAGTACAAAAATAAACTACATTTTTAGACCACCATTTACATCTTTCTGTTGGTATCATCCTGACAAGCTTTGAAAATTGTCTTATTTTTGTGATTGCTTAGCCTTCACCAGGTTTTGTTCTTCAGTTGTCATGGTGCTCAAGGGGTCTGGTCACATCCAGAGAGCATGTAGTAGTACAAACACAGCAAAAAGGGTCTTATGCTACAGGGCTCCCTGTTAAAATAATTTCTGAGAAAAGGAGCTGAGAATAGTCACTTACAATGCTTACATTTTTTCTTCCACAGACTTTTGTCTTATTAAAACAGGATGGTAAGTTTATTGATTTTAAAAGTAAGCTATCAGAAATACGCATTGACCTGAAATTAACCTGAAAGGCCACAACAATTGGGTGGAACTGCCTTCCACAACACAACAAAGCCAGTGCTGGAAGAGAAGGTAACAGTGACTGCAGCAATCTGACTGGAACCAAGAGTCATGCAAAGGGCAGGAGACACAGACAGGCATCTGTGGCTGTCCATAGCTGGAAACATCAGAACCACTCACATCATCTTGGGAAACATCTCACTATTTAATAAACTGTCAGTTTAATTTTAGAAAACAAAGTGTCTCTCCTGTTATGGCTCAGTATGCAACAAAAATTTTACCACACTGTACATTGCATTATAAATTGCTCAGTGGTTTTCTATTATATCTCCAGTACTTGCTTACACCTCTGATTTCAAAGCAGTTCCCTTATCTTACCTTTTCTGTCTGATCACACTCTTAGACTGCCAACAATGAATGATGTCACTAGTTACTATAAAAATGGTTGTGATCATCCAAAGAATGTTCTTTTTACTCCTAACTATCAAAAAGTGAGAGGCATGATTTAAATTTGGAGAATAATTTTAATGAAATTTTCCACTCAGCTCTGAGCTCTGAGCAGGTTGAGTTAGCATGAGTACAGCTTCGTCTCATTACTTCACAAGCACCTACACTGTTAAACCCACTATTTTCTTACCCAGTTTCCTGGGTTGTCCTTTTTGCCTTTTTTGAAGACTGGAGTGATAGTAGCTGTTTTTCAGTCCTCAGACTACTCTTCTGTTCTCCATGACCTCTAAAAGATGATGGAGAGTGGCATAGCAATAACATCTGCCAGCTCCCTCAGCACTCATGGATGAATCCAGTTGTGGCGTGGATTTGTGAGTGTCAGGTTTGCCTAAATAATCTCAAAGCCAGTCCTTCTCCACCAAGCAGAAGTCTTCTTTTCTTCAGACTTTCTTACCCCCAGGATCTGGAATTGCAGAGGGCTGGCCTTAGCAGTAGAAACTGAAGCAAAGAAGGCATTCAATAACTCTGCCTTCTCAGTAGCCATTGTCACCAGGGCACCCACCTCGCCCAGCAGCAGGCCCACATTTTCCCTCATTTTCCTTTTGCTACTGATGTACTTGAAGAAGCCCTTCTTGCTGTCCTTGACATCTCTTGCCAGATTTAATTCCAAATGGAACTTATCCCACATGACTTCTCATATGCCGTATGTGGTTTTAAAATTTGTTGGGAGTTTTTCCCTGTGATATGTTTGAAGACTTTTGTTGAACTGATGGTGAGAAGCCCTCCCATGTAGATCCTACAACACTCACTAGTTTCTAAACATTTGTTATTTTTGTTGCCATCATTCAGTCAGCAACAGAACTGGTAAAAGAGTCTTTAGATAATTTTGATTTTTGAAAGGTTGAGATGTTTTAGTCTAATGTGGTTTTGGATTAAGGCAGTGGAAAACTCCTTAGTCCAGTTGAAGCAAGGTGAAGAAGTATTTTTGAAAATTCTAGCTTTGAATTTTAAAAACTTGATTGTAAATGCACAGCACACTGACTATCCTGGAGTACTTAAAGGGGGCTTATAAACATGAGGGAGATTGACTTTTTACACAGGTAGATAGTGATAGGACAACAAGGAACAGTTTTAAACGGAAAGAGGAGAGATTTAGATTGGATGCTAGGAAGAAATTCTTTACTCAGAGGGTTGTGAAGCACTGAAACAGGTTGCTCAGAGAAGCTATGGATGCCCCATCTTTGGAAGTGTTCAAGGCTACGATGGATGTGGCCCTGAGAAACCTGGTCTGATGGAGTGTGTCTCTGCCTGTGACAGAAGGGTTGGAAATGGATTATGTTTAAGACTCGTTTCAATCCAAGCCTTTCTGTAATTCTGTGATTCTATGAAAGGTTTGAATCATGCAGCAAACTAATTAAAAGCTTAATAACCTTCATTCCTTTAGGTACATATATTAATGATATTTTCTGGTTGAATAAAGTCAGTTTGATCTGTGATAGCTCTTCGCCCATTAGCTATGGAGCAAGAGTTGTTCTGCTGTACCTTGCACACTTATTCTTCAGTAATGACACTGTGCTGAAAAGGCAAACTGAGAAAGCACTATATCCGCTTTTAAAGACTAAGGCACTGGGAAGCAATAAGTTTATGGAAGTTAGATAAAATAGACAGAAAGACAGGAGTCTTGACTCCTCTGTATAGGAAAAAGCATCCCTGGTGCTTTCAGATTAGCCAAGGCCCCAGTGCAAGTGTTTTACGCTTCCAGAACTGCACAGCCTTTCCTTTTTAATTAACTCACAACTAGTGTTGCTCAGAGGCTGTTGACTGTGAGAGAGCACAGAACCCTGTTGTGCTCAGAGTGACACACACACAGCACAGCCTGACCTTCAAAATGCGTGTTTAAAGGCTGACAGCAGGTGGAAGAAAAACAGGATTATAATTCCCCTTTTAAAAAGGGGAACCAGGTGTAAGAGACTGAAGTATTGCTGGCATGAAACATTTCAGGGGTGGGTGTGTGTGAGGGAGGGGGCAGCTTGGGCCCTGCTCTGGGGAGGCGATGCCCTGCTCTGCACACCCCACTCTCCCGGGCCTGTATCCCAGCCCCACAGTGGCCGCCAATCCCTGGCACACCAAAGGCAGAGCTCCACACCCCAACCCTGGAGTCCCTAATCCAGCTCCTGAGTGGCCAGATAACAGGGAAGTTCCACCTGGGGAAAGGGCCCAGGAAATCCAGTTTTTGGGGCCTTACACCAGGGGTCAGGAAAAAGCAAGCTTTTTGTTCAAAGTAGTACAAAGGTGTTGCAAAACTAGAAAGCGAACATGGATTTCCAAAGCTGTGGACTGCCGTGTGATGGCTGGTTGCATACCCTCTTGTCAAGGAGAATCCAACCCTTGAAAAGAAAATCTCAGTCATTTAGTTAGGTCTCTTGTCAATAAGTAATATGAAACAGTTGTGATACTTCATATAATGGTACAAACTGTACCCACTGAAACAGCAGGTATCTATCACATGCCAGAGCTTGGCCTTGTAAGGTCCAAAAAAGCCCTCACTCCATGAGACTTTTAAAAGGGTTCACAGTTTTTCATGTACTCTTAGTTAGACACATGGGAGAAATACTGACAAGATATTCTCAAGAGGTAAAAACAACAAGGAAAATTTTACTGGCAACTTCAGAAAATCAGAGAACTTTGGCAAAAGTTTTAAAGCAGCATTCGATCAACATAAAACGCTTCTCAAAGCATTAACTTAGCCCATTCAGCTTAGCAAACTCTAAGCCTGTTCAATTTTAAGTTACTCAAAAATTCCAAGAAAATTGAATTAGAAGAAGAAGAAAGAGAAAGACAGAAAAAACACAGAAAAGGACACACATAGCTACCGCCTCCTGGTTTCCAGTGGTGTTCAGTTGTCAGAAATCTCAAGAGTAGGTATGGTCAAGACAGGTGCCAGGTGAATGTTCATCCTTAAATATCCCTTTGCTTTCCTGGGCACTTGCCCCAGGTGGGACTTCCAGTTATCCGGCCACTCAGGAGCTGGGGTAGGGGCTCCAGAGGTGGGGTGTGGCGCATTGCCTCCAGTGTGCCAGGGATTGGCAGCCACTGCTGGGCTGGAATACAGGCTCGAGGTTGGGGACGGGGAGAGGGTGGGGTGCAGTTCACTGCCTCACCAGGCAAGGCCTCTTCCCCCACAAACATGCACCCTAAAATATATCAAGACATCAATCTTTTCAGTCTCTTGCAGGCATATTCAAAAATATTTAGGGTTTAGCTGTCTTCTTCAGGGACACAATGTAACACACAGAATTGTGTCTCTTCTTGGCACCAAACATATGACAAAATCACAGAGGTGGGAAAGGACCTCTCAGGTTGCTCAGGACACCAAGTCAGGTTTTTAATATCTCCAAGGATGGGGAATAAGTCCATTTCAGTGATGCCACCATCTGGTCAGTCTATAGGTGTCAAATGGGCTAACAGTGCTAGGATTCCCAAGGCAGCATTTTGAGTCTGTGCCCCACTCCTTTATTCTGTGATGGAACCAAAATCTCCCAGTCCCTGAGTGGCTATGGTTGGGACTCTGTGAGCCCAACTCAGCAAGCTGTAGGTTGCAAAGACAGTCTATACACTGTGAATAAGAACTCAAAGTTTTACAAGGAGGAAAGCTAAAGTGAAAAAATCTTCGCATTCTGCTTAGTCCTCCCTGTGCAAGTGTTAAATCAATATCTTCATTAGTCATAATATGTCACTTGATCTTACTTCTGTTCAAAACAATTGCTTCATTTCCTTATCACAGGCAGCAAGGGAGCAGGGCTGTCAGAGACAGCTCTTTGTGTAATAATGGGTAGCACATGCTGGGAGTGAAGATACCTCTTGATTACTTTGACCTTTCAACATTATAACTTTGTTTAATATTGTAATTAGAATATGTGCTTCATTTAGCCAAGAATGTGATAAAAAGTAATTCTTCCTGGGGTGTTTTTATACAACAGAGATGATTAAGAATTCAGTTGATGTGTGATTTACCATTTTCTTTCCTATATCCCCTTTCTTTAACTTCAACTCATGAGAACTATTAAGTTAGACCAAACCTTAATTATTGCATTGTTTTGCTTGACAGATTGAACTATATCACTGGAATCATTTAGCCTAACACCCTGGAATCATCATTTGGAACAAGTAAGCCACTAAGAGTGAAAAAAGGTGTGATGGAAGGGGATGAATCAGGGCATGAAAAAAGGGTTCCACTGGTGGAGTAAGGAGACAAAACCAGTACCATAACTGAAGGACCTTGAGATACGCCAAGATAAATTTAGGAGTATCTTGGCCACTTGTCTAAAAAATTTAAAAATCAGCTTCTGGAATAACCTTTTAACCAGTGCTTGAGATTTGCTTTTCAGTACATTCAGGAGGGTCAAAATTTGCCTGAATGTTCAGAAATTCTCTTGATTTCCTACTCAATATATTACATTATGTCATGTATGCAAAATGCTAAAGTCAGGAACCCACTGTTAGCTGCTTGTGCCATTCCATCTTTTGTAAACATATACTTCCACAAAATTTTCTAGGTATTTGAAAATGTGAATTGGAGACTTTCCTCTGTACCTTTGTTGCATCATTTTTTTCCCCCAAACAATTTAAATTTTTTGACTTTGCAGGCAGCAAATTTTGGATTTGTGCTGGGAACAGTGTTGATAACACAGAGATATTTTAGTTACTGCTGAGAAGATCTAACACAGATTTAAGGCCTTTTCTCACCCCACCCCACCAGTGAGGAGGCTGGGGGTGCACAAGGAGTTGGGTGGGGACACAGCTGGGACAGCTGATCCCAACTGACCACAGTGATGTTCCATACCATATGGCATTATATCCGTATCTAAAGCTGGGGGGGAGAATAAGGATGGGAGGACACTTGGAGTGATGGTGTTTGTCTTCCTAAGTCGATGTTGTGCATGATGGAGCCCTGCTGTCCTGGAGGTGGCCTGCCCATAGGAATTGGTGAATGAATTCCTCTATTTGCTTTGCTTGTTTGCATGGCTTTTGCTTCACCTATTAAACTCTTTATCTCAACTCAGGAGTTTTCTCACTTTTACTCTTCCAATTCTCTCCCACAACTCAGTGTGAGGAGAGTGAGCGAGAGGCTGTGTGGGGTTTAGGTGCCGCTTGGGGTTCAACCACAACACAGTTTGTAAAGAGAGGAAAACTTACACCATGGTCTGAGTTAGTTGTACACATTCTCCAAAACAAAGTGAGATGGGGTCATGCTGGCTTCAGAAATCCTGTGGAGTTGAATAGACATAAGACTGTCTGTGTTCTATGAAACTCCTGCAGAGCCTTGAATTGTGAGTGACATCTCATAAGCTACTCATAAGTAGCTCAGGATTTCTTGAAGATCAAACCATTTAGTAAGAAATTAGACGGCACAATGAAGGCAGACTCCAGATCCTACAGTGATGACAACTGCGTGGTCTTGGGGTGCTCATAATCTGCCTTAATGGGTGAGCAATACTTGAAGAGTGTAAGAGGACAATGCTGACCCATGCAGTGGTCCCAGAGCTCTGCTAGCACACAACTGCCATGCAGAGGCCAAGGGATGGCCCTGAAGGAGGTGGGTCAGTAGGAGCCATGCTCTTAGAGAAATGGTTATTGCCTGTGTCAGGGGAGCATTAGTCTGATCCAAAGAGCATCAGCAGGAGCTAAGCCAATTTCCATTTATTTGAAATGAAGTTGATTGACAGTTTACTTTGGAATTAGGTGTGTATATATACAGTGCATAACAGTACTGTGCAGCGTGATTATGTAAGGCAATGTTCCCAAGCCCCTAGGATTTTCATCGTGCCTCAATTTTCCTCAGTAGCTAAATCCAAACTCCCCTCTAATCTTCTTGGCTCCTTATTTAGTTACTTCATTTGTTTGTTCAGACTTACAGAAATATAATAAAGCTACCTTGCTGGTGCTCTATGCATTTTGACTGTACATTAAAAATAAAACACCTAACCAAAATCTCACCTGAAAAATTACTATGTAACCTGTTTTTGAAGGACTCCACCTTCATGTGTTATCCCTGGGATAAGCAGCATGTGCTCTACATTCCATGCTATGAAAGCCCCAGTCTGGTGAGCTGTAACACAGCCCTTGCATTATTTCACACACATTGAACAGCAAAGAAAGATATCATAGAAAATCACGATTGTGCCTTGGGCCACAGGGGATCAAAGCAGACTCAGAACCAAGTATTGTGAAGAGCAGACTGTGTCCCTCTGTTCTAAATACGGTTTGTCCTCAATAGTAAGGAAGCCAACCCGTGTGCATGCTTGTGTGTGCCTCAGACCCAGAGATCAGTCCTTGTCTCCTCCTGTTTAGCAGAAGAGGTATAACTTCTCTGTTCCTTTATTTCTTACTCAGAGGAGCTGTCATCTCCCTTGAAGGCAGCAAGGTCCTGCAGACAGGCCTTGATAAATCAGAGGACTGGGCAAACATTAACCATGTGAAGTTCAACAAGGGAAAGGGCAGGATTCTGCACGTAGGATGAGTCAACCCTGGATGTATGATCAGACTGGGGAATGAGAAGCTGGAAAGCAGTGCCATGGAAAGGGTCCTTGGGGTCCTGGTTGATGGCAAGCTGAACATGAGTCAGCAGTGCCCTGGCAGCCAGGAGGGCCAACCATGTCCTGGGGGGCATCAGGCACAGCATCGCCAGCCGGGCAAGGGAGGGGATTGTCCTGCTCTGCTCTGCACTGGGGTGGCCTCACCTTGAATATTCTCTGAAGTTTTGGGCACCACAGTGTAAGAAAGACATTAAGCCATTGGAGAGTGTCCAAAGGAGGGTAACAGAGATGATGAAGAGTCTTGAGAGGAAACCATATGAGGAGTGGATGAGGTCACTTGGTCTGTTCAGCTTGGAGGAGACTGGAGGAGACCTCATGGCAGCCTACAATTTCTTTGTAAGGGGAAGAGGAGGGACAGGCACTGATCTCTTCTCTCTGGTGAGCAGCGTCGCTACAGGACCAGAGGCACTCACCTGAAACTGTGTGCAGGGAGGTTTAGGTTGGATATTAGAAAAAGGCTCTTCACCCAGAGGGTGGTTGGGCACAGGAACAGACACTGGAACAGCACCAAGCCTGACAAGAGTTGAAGAAGAGTTTGGACAATACTCTCAGCCACGTGGTGTGACCCTTGGGGTACCCTGTGCAGGACCAGGAGTTGGACTTGATGATCCTTTTGGGTACCTTCCAACTCAGCTAATTCTGTGATTTTCCCACTCTCATGAGATTTATGTTTTGGTTGATTGGCTTTTTTTCTCACAAAGCCTCATCCACACTCTTCATTTAGTGACCCACTTGTGTTGTATGTATTTTTTTCCCTTTCATCCCTACCCAGAGATTTTCAGCATGACTCACTTCCTACCACACTGGAGACCTCAGATCTAGCGTACGTCTTTGATATGCAAGGAACACTTCCTTCCTTTTGTCCATGAACACATTATACCCTTTAAATTAATACCTTTAATCAATATGCCAATTATGTGAATTTTCTCTCCAAGTCTGTTCTGTAAATTAAATCCTATTCTGATCCTCTGCATGAATAATTTGAGGTTTACAGATGTTTTTATCATATACAGAAACCTAAAATGTTCGGCAGCCTATGCTGTGATCCCCTTTGATACTCCTAAACCCTGTGAAAGAAAATATCTCTTCTAGTTTCTTAGCCTTTGTCCAAGTCAGCAAGTCATCTTGCAAGTAGTGCAAGTACTGCACTGTCCATTGCTTTTCTTGATCCTGGTTTAAAACTCTCCTCAATAGATCTACAAAATAATCTCCTGAGTTTCTCTTCCCCTTTCACGTGTTCTAAACTCTGCCATCAGTCAAAGAATGACTCATGAAATATCCTTGGATGAAGCAGTGAAAGCCCTCCTGACAGCACCATCTGTTTAGCCATGGCTTTGTCAACTGGATACATTTTTATGTGGATGTGCTTTGTCCCTTCACTGGAGGAACAGATGGGAGTCCCCAGTCCTTCAATTTTCCTTCCACTATCTCACAGTCAGTTTGGATCAGTGTAGGAACACCAGCAGGGCTCATGTGAAAAAGCAGAATTGTGCCTTGGCCAACAGTCTGGATGCACCTCAGCAACTTTCAGTAATATTTCACCTCCCAGGTACTCTCTGGTACATCTCTAGGAGTCTCTGGGACTCTGGGCAGAGCTTTTCCCCTACAATCCTCGCAATACTGATCTGCTGACTTCGACAGAGGCTTAGAAACTAGAAGATATATTTTCAAGAAGAGAAATTTAGTCATTATAGAGATTTATTCACACCCTCATACACTCATCTAGATCTCTGACCCTCTGGAAGCATGGGTTGCCCAACTGAGCTCACTTTCAACCTGTCATGCAAGCTGTCCCTGAGTGTGCAATGGAACAGATGACATATAAATAGGTATTTTTTCTTCTTTATTTTACTACCATGTTATTTTTGAAATGTCTCAATTTTGAAAAAAAAATTCTATCCAAAAACTAAAATTAAGCAGGATTTGCAAAATCTGAAGAGTTTTGAAATATGAAAGTGGAACTAAAGAAAAAGAAACAGAATCATAGAATAGTTTGTGTTGGAAGACACCTTAAATATTATCTAGTTCCAACCTCCCTGTCATGAGCAGGAAATATTCCACTAGATCATGTTGCTCAGAAAGAAAGAAAAGAAAACACAGTATTTGCTTATTGCCTTCCTTCATATACTTTTATAACTTACTTTATATATATTATATTTCAACTTCCCAAACTTTTTCCAAATTATACTTGTTGAACAATATATTTTAAAAGTCTGGAGTACTAAATTCTAATAGAACAACCCAATAGCTACCTCACCAGCCAAATCTTTATCACTGTAATCTGCTAAAACCATGACTTCATTACTAGATTAGCTTTGCTTTTTCCTTTGTTGCTAGCCAAAACCAATTCCAATTAACAACTCCAGCTCAATTTTCCCATGCAGTTAACATGCTCTGCTGCAGGAAGGTGCTACGCTTCTATGGGTAACATGACAATTTCAGTGGATTGTGACAAGAATTCAGTTATATCAAGAAACTAGAGTCTAAATGAAATGGATTTTTCAAAGTCAGCTTCTTTTTTGTCTTCATTTCTGTTAGTCGAGAAAACATCTTTGTAACGTTAATGTATCAAGTAACACGTTATTGAGAGCACCAGACTGCCTGCAGTACAAAACCAAATAACCTGATTTCTATTATTTGGAAACTTTCATCTCTATGCAATTAATCAGAGGTAAAGGCATAATTTAAGGCTACATAATTCTTGCTGCTACCTATTTGCAATGTACTTGTTTTGTACTTGTTTTTATTCCTCGCTATAGATGGCAGAAGTCCACAGGCAGCCTTGCCAATGTGTGGGTCCTGGCTACACTGAGGTCTTGCCAAAGAGGCAATTTAATTACTGACATCAGACCTGCAAATTAATAGTGGTCACTCAGGACATGACTACAGTTACAGGAGATGGTTCCTGTGGGATAGTCTTATTAGCAAGGGAAGAACCAGCAGTTCTATCATACAGAACAACCTGTCATACAAAACTTGCAGTTTTATTCTTTTTTGTAGCAGAGACTTAATACACTCACCTGTCAATCCCTTGTGACATTTTGGTGGTACCCGCATGTATCCATGAAAACTAGGGTTTTCATGGCTTCATAATATATGCAATACTCTATATATCTCTTTTTGTCTAAAAAGTATTTACCTTTAAGTATCCAGCAAGAAAATAGTTTTTCCAGTGGTCCTCCAAACACACTATTGGGTGTATGATGTTCTGGTTCCCCTTTAGCACTGGGTATTTTCCACTGATCACTGGGATGCAATCCTTATTCTTGCAACCCAGTCAGAATTCTGAGATACCACATTGTTAGTGACACTTCCAGGGTCATTTTGAGTATACAGTGTTGCTTCCATTGTTTTCAGTAATCGCAGCGTGATCTTTCCAGTAATTTCTGCAAAAGATGTAAATTGTCAAAGAATTCTAGAAATATCTAGATTGAAAGAGACCTGTGGAGCTCATCTGGAGTTGCCCACAGCCTTGTCAATTGAGTTTTGAAGATAATGATAGTGATAGATATCCCTTGGTCTCTTTCAGCACCCATCCAAATGCCACACAATGCTCATGCTGAGGATTTTTAACTTATACTGGTTCCGTTTCCCTTGTTGCAACTTTTGACCGTTACGTCCTCTTCTTTCACTGCGCACATCCAGGGAAATGATGGTTTCATCTTCTCCACATTTCTCATTATGAGAGTGAAAATCTGCAATTAAATCAGCCTTCAGCTTCCTCTACTCCAAGCTAAACATACCCAGTTCTCATCAGTCAAGCACATCTCCATGCTAGTGGTCCTTCACTGTGATCTCTCCAGTTTGTTGATCTCTGTTATGTACCAGAGACCCCTAAACTGGGCAATGTAGTCCAGGTTCAGCTGTCTTCTTCCTTAGCATGAATGTCAAACCTCAGAAGTTCAGTGCAGGGAATCACAGCTTGTTTTGGTGTCACATTTGTAGAGCACTCAACACCATGGGACTCTGCACCTGTGTGGGTTTTGTCAAAAGAAGGAAGGGGTTCAAGATAAAAAAGGTTATGGCTTCCAGCCTGGAAATGCTTAACATCATGCATGAAACGTGTAGCGACAGGTGCCTTCAGGACTAGTACATCAGACAAGCAAAGGAGGACTGAAATTTTTAGAACAAGCTTTGATAAAAGAAGAAAATAGAAATTCATTAGAATATTCGAATCTTGGAAGATTTGTAAAACATGAAAGCCATGTCCACATGCTGACACCTGTCAAGAGCACAGAGGCTGTAAGTTAAAAACTGTAAAAATAATCAAGATGTCTTTTCTGTAGGCAGAAGACAGCTGGAAAATGACCCTGGCCTCCTGCTGAACACTGGGCTCACTGCTGTGAGCACATTTACCTGCTCCTGACAGATTCATGAACCATTTCTCCACCAGACACAGGAGACCCAGTGTTCCATCTGCAGGCATGGGGAGACCAGGCAAGTGATCCAGGCTGCACCTGAGCCCTGCAGCCAAACTGGAGAATCCAGAAATGAATCAGAGCATCTTGGTGTCCCAGTCTGGAAACATGGTGGGTGAGGGGGAATATACCCAAATATACCTGGTAAAAGTTCTGATCCAGTTATTTCACCATGGAAGCCACCAGGAAGAAAATTAACTCTACCCCAGCCAAAATCATCACAGTCACACAAAAATAAAATTCTAAAACATGCTTCTGTGCTATTATAAATTTATTTTCTTTTAAGTAATATGGTTCAACATTTCTTAACTTTAAAATCAACCCTTTTTTTCTCTCCATAATAGAAGTTACCCACTATGAAAAAACAAAAATATAACAACTGACAATAAAACAATATAAAACTCTCCGACTATGACTGAAAGAACACATTTTGGAAAGGTTCATTTTCTTCTACATCATGAGATGAAAAATAATTGTCATCACTCCCCTGCAAGCCATCCACTGTGATTTCTATTTCATAAGGATGCAATTATTGTGAAATGTTAAATCCCCTCTAAAAGATGCTTGAACTCACTGAAAGGCCATTAAAATTTATTAGCCTCAAATCACAGAGGTCTTGATGGTTTTTCTGCCTTTTGGTTTCAGTTAATATGGCTGGAATTACCTCAACTTTCATTTAAATGTCAGATTAAGATTAGATCTCCAGCATGGCTAAATTCTGACAACCCACTTTGTTGTGAAACTAGACTGCTAGCCTGATATGGCCAAAACTAACATTTTATCTTTCCAAGTACGCAGGGAAGTAGATAGCTTTGTCTGGAAAGACAAATAGGGACAACAACAGAAACCTATTCAGGACAGGAATCCTAGATGACAGTTGTTCAGCTCAGAAAAGAGAGAAGCTGCAGAGAGCAGCATCTTTGACAGAGTATTTATTCTGTGTTAGGGGTAAGACAGAGTAATTTGATTCATTTTATACTCAGCATGCATTTATCAGATGAATTTGCAAATCTTCACACGTGTGCTGCTTTTGGCTGGGATAGAGTTGATTTTCTTCACAGTAATTTGTATGGGGTTGTGTTTTGGATTTGTGCTGGAAACAGTGTTGATAACACAGGGGTGTTTCAGTTACTGACGAGCAGCACTCACATAGGGTCAAGGCCTTTTCTGCTTCTCACCCCATCCCACCAGAAGAGAGGCTGGGGGTGCACAAGGAGTCGGGAGGGGAGACAGCTGGGACAGCTGACTCCAGCTGATCAAGCAGATATTCCATACCATAAGGTGTCACGCTCACAGATAAAGCTGGGGTGAGAATAAGGATGGGAGGACATTTGGAATGATGGTGTTTGGCTTCCCAAGTCACCATGGTGTGTGATGGAGTCCTGCTGTCCTGGAGATGGATGAACACCTGCCTGCCCGTGTGAAACAGTGAATTAATTCCTTTTTTTGCTTTGCTTGTGTACATGGCTTTTGCTTTACCTACTAAACTGTCTTTATCTCAACCCATGGATTTTCTAGCTTTTACTCTTCAAATTCTCTTCCCCATCCCATCATGGGGGAGGGGGGGACTGACAGAATGGCTGTGTGGAGCCCAGTTACCAGCTGGGGTTAAACCATGACAACAGGTTAATCAAGCTACTGCCATGAAAATGTCCCAGCAGACATCCCACAAACCAAGACAGAGGATGTCATGTTATGATGATGATTTTTAAAAGGGAATAAAAAAATAAAAATAAAACCTGACATATTGCTTTTGTAGCAAAGCATAGCTTAACTGCTCGGCCACCACATGAGAAGTCCTGGCAGGGTGGAAGTGCCTTTCTTATCATACCTGCTAACACATTCAATTTCCTCAGCTCATCCTAAAATGCAGCTCTTTGTTTCTAGTCTAGGTTTCAGATACTAGCAGTCAGCAACATGAACTGTCTGACCAACCGTCATATAAAAATCACAGGGGAGATTTCTCAAACACAAAGTTTTAAAAATAATGAGATTCAAAATATCATATTTGTAAGCCCTTTTTGTTTCTGCTAGGAGCCTTCTGTCTTTCAACTCTCAGAATTTAGACAATTTCACTTTTGAGTTTCTTAAAAAAAAAAAATTCCAATAGCTGTCTCATATCATATGAAGAAAAAAGAAAAAGACAATACAATGATTTCCATGGACCTTAAAAGTATTTTGTTTAACAGATTATTAAGGAATACCCATGCTTCAGCTGCCAAAACATAGGGTCTCTGGATCTGATTCTACTCATGAAGCTGGCAGACTAGAAGTCTGCCACCAGAAATTATAGTCAGCATCATCCTATTATTCTTTTTTCCAGATGACATGCAGCCTAGATTCTTCAAAACAAAAATGTCATTTCATGTAGTCTTCTCGTCATGCTTGACTGTATCCATAAGTGAAGTTATCACCTTGCACATGATCTGTCTTCAAAGCAAACGATAAAATTGTACCTTCCCTCCTGCAGTACACCTGAGATGCTCAAATAACCTTGCACCTCAGCTTCTGTCAGCCTCAAATACTGCTATCAGTGTTACTTACAAACAGCAGAAATCAAAGTGTCAGAAACTGCTAGATTCTAACTCTGTCCTCATTACAGCCTGGTCTCTACTTTTTGTACTCGGTGCCAAGGTAATTGTTACAGGATTTTCCCTCACTTGCTGCAAGACAGCACTGATCCTGTTCCTTCCAGCCTAGGGGTTTCTCAGCTGTGAGTCACAGTCCACTGCACAACAGCCACCTCTGTGACCAAACATTGCTAAGGAAAACTACTCAGCCTGGATTTTCCACTCTATATCATATTACTTAATGGGCAAAAGTGAAGGAGCATCCAGCACCATCAGAATTCAGGACTGGTGAGAGCTGGATAACATAAGTCAGTAAGGGCTCCATGTCATAGGAGTTCCTGTTGCAAAAAGTCACATCAACAGCTTCAGCATGGGCATTGATCAGGACACTAAAGTGAGCAGAGCTTAGTGTTCACCACATTAAAGTCTATTCATTTGCTCATTTTGCCATATACTGTTCCTAGCTGGTTGGGACATAAGCTCCCTCTCTTCTGATTAAACTTTACAATGTACTGAAGCAAATTATTACTGTTGTTCTTAATGGAAAGCTCCTTCCAATAAAAACACCTGCACAAGCCGATCTTACCAAACACTGACTTGATACTAAAATTAAAGGACCACAGTCATCCAACCCCATAAATCAATCCAAAATACAGTCTTATGCAAGCATGCCCTCCTCTGCACTCCATCATACCATGCTCTCCTTCCTCCCCTTAACAGAGATGCACGTAGTTACATACACTTTAGTGACACCTCCATGTTAAATTTCTGCACAGATTTCCCATACCTTACATGACTTGGAACTGATGGAACGGTACATTCACTTTGAGGAGTAACCCACTGGACTACAAAGGTCTAGGGAAGTGACCGTTGGTCATCTTGAGTCGATTTTATGTGTTCCAGCTAATCCTAGCAACAGAACAATAATGGAACAACAATAACAGAACAAAACAATAAAAAACTCCCATTTGCCTTCTACATGCTATTTCCTCATTTCTCCCTCTCTTAAAAAACCCCACAAGCAAAAACAAATTGAAGGCCGAGGGAGAATGCTGGAAAAGGGATTTGCCTCTGCCCTGCCATCTGGGCTGTGAGTATTTTTGGCTGCCATTTGTTTATGCAAGTCTTGAAGCTTGTCCTTGTTTTACTGCATTGAAGCAGAGCTGGAGTACACCAACTCTCATTGTTGTTCCTGTGCTAAGCTCTTCTCCAGCTTTCAATTCCTCTTTAGTGTTCCTACTTGGCACCCAGCCCTGATGTCGTGCTTTTTTCTTCTTAATGAGTCTCAGACCATTAATTCTATACAACTCACAGACATCCAACTTTCACTCTGCCAACATGGTCTTGTGTCACGTAGTTCACTTTGCCTACAGATTGTTAAATGCTCCCCCACAAGTCAATTCAATTTAACATCATCCTGCAGTAATGGTTCACAGGCACGTGGATCAGGTGCTTTCTCAATGCTGGACCTCAGTGGGATGGAGAAATGGGCTGACAGGAACCTCATGAAGGCTCCTGTCAAAGAGAAGTGCAAAGTCCTGCACCTAGAGAGGAACAACTCCCAGTAGCAATTTACGCTGAGGTCCACCCAGCTGGAAAGCAGCTTGTCAGGAAAGGATCTGAGGCTCCTGGTAGACACCAGGCTGAATACAAGTCAACAGTGCCCTTGCTGAAAAGATAGTGAATGGTACCCTGAGCTGCATTAAACAAAGTATTGCCAGTAGGTCAAGGGAGGTGATACGTCCCCCTTATGTAGCACTGGAGAGTTCACACCTGAAGTACTGTGTCCAGAGCTCCTCAGTGTGGGAAAGACACGGACACAGTGGAGAGAGCCCAGTGAAGGGCCACAGGGATTAGTAAGGGACTAGAATACTTAACATATGAGGAAAGACAGAGAGAGCTGCGATTCTTTAGGGGATCTTATCAATGCCTATAAATGTCTGAAGGGAGGGTGCAAAGCAAACAGAGCCAGGCTCTTTTCAGGGCCAGGTCCAGAGGCAATGGGAACAAACTGAAATGCAGAAGTTTCCCTTTGAACATCAGGAAACACTTTTTTCTTGTGAGCACTGGCACAGACTGGCCAGGGAGATTGTGGAATCTCCATCTTTGGAGGTAATAAAAAATGTCTAGGCGTGGTCTGGGACAATTGGTTCTAGGTGGTCTTGCCTGAGCAGGGGGTTTGAACCAGGTACCCTCCAGAGGTCCCTTCCAACCTAAACCATTCTGTGATTCTGTCTGAAAGCAGTAATAGGTTTCCCTTACAGAATCTTTCAACCAGCCTAAGAAACAACGTTGAAGTCAGGTTATCTTGTCACATTATTGGAAACTGTAGAGGAAAGAATGGATCTATACATTGGTGCATGTTTTAGTGATTGGAAGTGAGCATCACGTGCAGTTGGGATGAGGAGAAACAGGATTGCCAGGTTTTATTGCTAGTTCCCATGCTGCTTTGATGGATAGAATAAGCTTAGCCCCTCTGTGCCTTACTTAATCCACCTGAATAATGCGAACATATTTTACTTCCTTACATAATTACCACTGGATAAGGTGTGTCATTTAATGACCTTAACACATTTAGAGATCATTATGTGAAAGACACCACAGGCAGTGGCAACATCAGTTATGGAAGTGGGTATACTAGCAGGAGACAGATTCATGTCCTAATCCTGGAATGTGTCCTAAACTGTGAATATGGGGTGTGTAAGGGATTTGAATATACCCAGAGCAAGATTAAGACACAAACGAGGTCAAATGTGGGTAACCAAAAAGATAACTCACTTGTACTTACTATCAAGGAAGACAGTAAGGAGGAAAGATAGAAAAGTGGGAAAAAGCAAGAATTACAGAAAGCAAGAAAGGATCCCACGGCCTCTTATTTCACCGGATCCTCACCTGCACATCTTATTGATGGCACCCGGGCTCTCGCAGTTAACACTGTCGGCAGTTCAGGCACAAGGAGCTGCGATCTGATCCTTTTGTTTCATAAGTGTCGCAGTTTGCTCTGATGGACCCAAGCAGTGGTGAAACGGGTTGTTTTCTAGCAGCTCCGCTATTAAAGATCAATTTAACATGTGGCTTAATATGTGAAATTGCTTTACATAAATATTACTTACTAGTTAAACATGGGCTGTAGAAATGCGTGTGCTGCATATATGAATATTAACAAATGCAGGGCCCATTTAAACAGGGCACAGGCATCCTCCAAACCTCAAAATAAGAATCTGAGTCAAAGCGTAATTGTGTGTAAGCTCAAAACTCTGTCATTAGTGTTAGCTGTCTTCATTAAAGCAGCCCTCCTCCGGCAGTCCCTTTAAGCCATGTATTCTTCATTCTCTGACCAGAAATCAACACTACTTTGAAATAAATATTTGGGTATGAAATTATTAGAGCTTTTTGTTGTTTGAATCATAATGTTTAGCCAGCAAGGCAGTTAAGTTTAAAATCACTCAGCCAAGGACAAATTCTGGCTGTGGAAATGGAAAATAACTGGTCATGCTTCAAGAGAATGGCAGCACTACAGCAACAGGTCTGTTGTGTTTGACGGCTTGAAGAGAATCAGGCATTTTGGCTGTAGGTAGAGGGACATTTGCCACTGTCTTGGGGTGACTTTATGATGTTGTATCCCATATTGCCCAGATATGATCCTGTACCTTCCTGTGCCTTTAAAACTGGGTTTTATCTCTCTGAGAGAGAGACAAAAAAAAGCCAGATGAACTTTTTCAAAGCAGTTTGTGCTCCAAGGTCACTCTATCTNAAAGGACTTTAAATCTTCCCAGGTTTCTCTCCACAGCAAGAGTTTTTATTATTTAGCATTATTATTCTTTTCCTGTATGTTTGTTAAATAAATTGTTTTTTTCCTTTTCACTTTCATACAAGGAATTTCTTCCCAAACCTGGTGGGGGAGGGGTGGCTGTAACCTGCCTCCTGAGAGAGGATGTTCAAATTTGGATGTTCCTCTGAATTTTGTCTCAAACCCAAGAAACTGCATGGAGGTAAAGAGACAACAGGAGAAAATGCCTGGAAGGAGAATTTTGAAGCTCTGTTTGAAACACCACAGCTAAAACTTTTAGAAATGTTCTATCATAAAGTCAATTTCAGTCACAGCTTTAAATTATTGACATTATGTACTAAATTGCTATCAGTGTAATCTTTATTTTTTGAATTTAATTCTGTAAGAATTTGGTTGTTGTTCTTTGTCATTAGGAGAAACACTTTGATGAGATTTGGAAGACTAAGCCTCAAAGGCAGGTAGTGTACAGCTAGGTGTACTTCTAAGTGGAGCTATTGTCAAATGGACAGTAGAAACAGGAGATATGCAGGAAGAGAATTTTGGTATCTTAAGCTGCTTCTCTCTTTCAGGATAACTGTCCCAGTATTGCTCTTGAAATAAGAAATAAGCCAATAAACTTGGCTTTGCAGTTTAGAAAAAAACAAAAGATAATAATAACTGAGTTTTTGACACCCTGTCACAATCCTTCACGAGTTTATCGCTAACCTGAGGACTCCTGCTGGTACGGCAAATCGAAAAATACTACATTTTCTTAACTCTTGGCAAAAGTATTTGCTACATGGCAGGAAATGGAGACTGATCAAGTGACTCCACACCCAGAGAAGGCATCAGTGAGACAGCAACTGAAACATGACGACTTCTAAAGTCTCTTGGCAATGCTCTTACCAAAACATTATGAAGCAGTTTAGATAGCAATGCTTTTATCTATTCCCCCTATGAACTAAAAGGAGGACTCTTGGCAATGCTCTTACCAAAACATTATGAAGCAGTTTAGATAGCAATGCTTTTATCTATTCCCCCTATGAACTAAAAGGAGGACTCTTGGCAATGCTCTTACCAAAACATTATGAAGCAGTTTAGATAGCAATGCTTTTATCTATTCCCCCTATGAACTAAAAGGAGGACACAGCCCTGCAGCCAAAGCAGCATGCAGAGGACAGGAGAAGTAAGGTTAGCATTTAAAGTTTAGGTGAAGACTTCAAAAATTTCCAATTCTCTGACCTCATTATGTTTTCACACAGTTTCTGTAATAACAGTCTCCAAGAGTAGCTATGACATCTGCCAATCTGGAACTACAGAAAAATAAGGAAATAAAAGGCTTTCAGTCTAAGTAGTCTATGTCTAAATAGTCCCAATGTTATTAAATGCTACAAACTTCTTCAAAGTCCATGTGTAGGAGTTTACTGACTAGGCACAAATGTACTTTCTTCCACTTTCAGCTCATTCTTTTATGAAGCACTGAATATTTAAGTATGTTTAGTTATTTTACTTTTTTCTTAAGGCTGAGATGAAAGCTTGATTCAAGAAGACTCTTGCATCAGAGACCAATCCCTCTGTGAATAAAGGCCAACAGAATATTTCACTTTTTGAGCAATACAGTGTCTATTGAAATCTTGGCAGTTACAGCTGTTGTAGTTGTGACTGAAGAGCTTAAAGGCCAGGTATTGCTTAAACTGGATGCCTGCCCAAAAACATACGTTGTCTTGAAGATGTAAGTATGAAATTTAACGTAACAAAAGGGAAGGATTCAAAATGAGGCAGCCTGTAAGGATGTGTGTGGCTGCTCACACAGCTCCTGATCGGGTTTTGGCTAGCATATTGCTCATACTGAGGCCTGGTCTATGCTGGGACCAGCATCATTAGGTCAAAGTGAGAGCAACACACATTCAGGACACAATGGCCAGGACAAAGGTCATTATGCAGCCACTATCTCCTGCATCTCACCATCTCCTGCAGCCATCATCCCTGCATATTGAATGTTTGGCAGATTCTTCACAATCCACCAACCCACAGAAATAGTATTGTAGTTGTTTTGTTTGCATTCTTTACCTTCTGTGAGATAAGAATCAGGAGAAATGCAAAGCAGGCTCCATACTTTAAAGAATATAAAGAAGTTTATTAATAGGAATAAAAGAAAAAAGTAATAAAGGTTAGAATAAACCTTCAGAACACTTCTCCTCTGCTGCAGTGGGGTTCTGCAACCTTCCTGGGGACAGCTTCGCCTGTAGAAGAAATTAGGAAAGGCTCATTTTTTGTAGATATTTCAGCAGATCTTTATTGGCGTCCACATGGTGGGGAATCAGCACACAGGCTGCCCCAGTCACGAGACAACCCAGAGTTCCCCTTCCAGGGGTGCACAAAGCCACCAGCCAAAATGCAGAACTGGGCTACATGTGACCAGGGGCAGGGGCAGGGAGACCCTGTGCCATGCTCTGCACCCCAGGGCCCCCTCCCCTCAGGGGAACGGGGCAGGGAGACCCCTCAACGCTCGTCCCCCCATCCTCTTCCCTCCTTCCACTTACAACATAAAGACACAAAGTTGGGATTATTTCAGTCAGTTTACCACCTCTATAATAGTCTTTCATCAGTTCACTTAGGGAGAGGAGTCTCCTTTGTCCATGCCATGGGGCTTCTCCACAATAAACAGTCTTCTTGTGGTATCAATGTCACAGCGAATCAGCCCCCTGAGAATGGAAATCTGTCTGCAATGTGAAAGTCTCTTCCTTCGATTTACAGTTTTCCCCACAACTGTTTTTGAGGGTTCCATCTCAGCCAGTGGGGTACTATTTTAAGGGTAAGTTGTTCAAGAGCAAAAGTTCTTTTTATCTATCTCTGGGATCATCTTCATCTCTAGGAACAATGGTCTTCTTTTTTTCCCTGGGAGCAAGGGTCTTCACTTGATCACTAACTCTCTCTGTTCAGGCTTCTCATCAGATCACAGTCATTCCAACATTTATTTATTTCAGTACAGACATTTTTGCTCATAGCAGTTTGAATGTTTTACCCCCCTCCCATGCTTATCATGAAATTACAAGGGAGTCTCTGATATATCATAGTCCATCACCATAGCTTTACAAAAGAATTTCAGCTTACTAGCATCTCCTCTATCTCCTCCCTCTGGGCTTCAGCTCGTTCATCTTCACAGACTTTGGTGTTACTATCATGGTGTCTATTCATGTGCCTTTACCTTTTTCTTTATCCTGGGAGAGGAATTTACAGCACTGGAAGGGTTAATCTCAGCCGGACCAGAGTTTGCAAGCTGGAACTTATCTGTCTCTGTTGGTCACATATCCCAAGTGGCAGCCGGAGGGGGTCTCGGTGTAAAGTTTCATTTCAGTGGCCAAACCGGAGCAGGGGCTCACCTCCGCCCCGGGACCAGCTTGCATGGAGTAGGAGTGGCCAGGATCTTGCCAAGCCGCGCTGGGAGGGGCTGTGGCCCAGCCCTGCTGGGCTGAGCGGCCAGGCCCAGACTGGCCCATCGGGCCAAGCGAGCCCCCAGTTACCTGTCCAAGGACTGGAAGCAAGAGAGCAATTCCCGGGCTTGTTTGTCTTTAAATGTGTCTTTTACAGAGGCGTGTCCAGCTTCTTAAGGGGCTTAAGAGAGTTGTCAATATTCAAATTAGCCAATTGATTAGTGCTATCAGGTCTGGAGGAAGTTACAACAGCCCCTTGCAAAAAACACCACTTCCGTGGCTGGTGGAATTTTTTTTTTTAACTAAAACTCCAAGCTGTGCTAACCCATGACAAGTATAGACAAAAATTCTAGGCTGGAAGGTATTATAACATCAGCTTACCTGAAAAGCTTTTCAAGCAGATGCAACAGCAGTTGGACTGCTGAAGTTTTCGTGCTTCCTGGTGTGATACAAGGGAGACCTGCATCATGATAGAGGAGTAGGAATGAGCACTTTTGCAGCCAATCCAAATGACTGCTTTGTTTGTAGGCATATAAGTTGCCAGTTAAGGTTTGCAAGTTATGAGTTAGAGACCTTGTGAGTTAGAAATCTCATCAATTAAGTGATGAATTAGTGAATTCATATGACTAGGCTGCACGAAGGGAATTGTATGTGAGCCTTTGTTTGATGTGTTTGTTTTCTTTCCAAAAGAGCTCATAAAATAAAGTTTCATCTACCAAATAAATTGTCCTTTAAGTCTGAGAGATATCTCAGCCTGGTCAAGCAGAACAGACATATGTGTTATAAGAATTACATACCTGGACTTAAATTAAAATTAAATCCTAAAGTAAACACACCAGTTTCTGTGTTGCTGTAAATTTGTGCAGCCTCAGCACTTGACATTACTTAGAACAGGTATTTTGAGTCTTTGTGCAAATCTACTGTAGTTTACAATCTGCATATAAACTATATTTAACGAGAAAATAACTTCCTTGTTAGGAAGTCCACAGACAATTATACCTAAGGAGATATGCATATTTCCTATTATTCATAATAGTTCTATTCAACCTAAACAAGAATTAAAAGAAGTCATTGACCCTCCCAGTATTTATATCACTTCTCTTGCAATATTGACATTGGCTCTTGGAAAATATTTATGGAGATATTGATAAAAAAATCAAATGTATTTTGAGGAATTTAAAAGGAATCGGAGTTGCAAATCTTTGTAGGATAGTGTGCAAGGACTGCTTACAAGTTGATAGAACATTATGTGTTATAACCATAATTTAAATACTTATATTTGTCCATATTAAAGTTTTTAAATCTTTATGTACTTTCTTTCACTTTCAGCATACCACCCTTACAAGAGGAAGGGTTGTTCTTTAGGCTGAGATGGGATTCCCCCTGTTCCAGCTTGTGCCCACTTCTTCACACCTCTCCCCTTGGTGGGCTACAAATCCATCAGACCACAGAATCACAAAATAAGCTATGTTGGAAGGAACACAGAAGGTTCATTGAGTCCAACTCCTGGCTCTGCACAGGACACTCCAAGAGTCACACCACGTGGCTGAGAGTATTGTCCAAACTCTTCTTGAACTCTTGTGAGGCTTGGTGCTGGGGAGCCTGTTCCAGTGCCCAACCACCATCTGGGTAAGAGCCTTTTTCTAATATCCAACCTAAACCTCCCTGCACACAGTTTCAAGCCAGTGCCGCTGATCCTGTCACTGGTCACCAGAGAGAAGAGATCAGTGCCTGTCCCTCCTCTTCCCCTCACAAAGAAGTTGCAGACTGCATGAGGTCTCCCCTCAGTTTCCTCCAGGCTGAACAGACCTAGTGACCTCAGCTGCTCCTCATACAGCTTCCCCTTAAGGCTCTTCACAACTGGATTGCCTTGTCTTGCTACGGAGCTCTCAACGTTCCAGTAATCATTACTTCTGTGTAATTGGCAACAATTACCTCCTTCTAAAACTGGTTCATTATCTATACTACAAAGATTTGCAAAATATCTTGTAAAAGCGCAAAATACAAGCTGGAACAATTGCAACATGTTATAAGATATTTTCTAAGCCATCTAAGATCTGTTAGCCAGAAGGTAAGCCAATCCCACACTTTTACTGTTCTCCTATTCCAGAATTGCTTTTTCAATTGGTGATATTCCAGCCTCTTGAGCATTTATGCCAATCCCCCTTTTGGGAAGGAGAGAGGTTTTCTCTGTCTACTTCCATATATTACTTTCAGTTGATCATCTGACACTGCATTGATCCTAGACAAATTCCAATAACAGTTGTGATAATTGTAATACAGATTAGGGCCTCAATTAGTGTAGCCAGCCAACCCTTCAGTGACTAACTCCCAATGTCTTGCCAAATTTTGTTTAGCCAATTAGTCTCTGCAGCGTTTTGTAATTCCTCAGGGAATGGTCTGGCTCACTGATTCAGTAATAAGTATACAGGTAGTGATATTACTCAAATTGCACATTTTGCCAAGCCCTTGAACTAAATCTAATAGAAGGTTCCCAGTTTCTCCAGAGGAAGCTACATCCCTTTGAGCTACTATTCTACAAAGTAAGTATAGAAATATGATTTTCATTAACCTTTTCATTTTAGACAAACACTACCATACACTGCATAACCATCAAAAAATTCACTTGATCCCAAGTACAATTCATTACATGTTTTGTTTCAATCTTATCTGTAAAGGATTTGCTGTCTGCTGAACAGTCCAGTGAAGTGTTTCCAGGTTTGGGGCTGGCTTTGTCCAGGTGTAGTGAATCCAGGAGTCTCAGTCTCAGCCAATAGTTTTCATAGCCATGTGGGTAGTCAGGAAAACTTGGGATGGTCCTTTCCACTTTTCTTTAAGTGGTTCACCATTCCACATGTGGATGTATACCTAATCCCTCGGTTGATGAGGATGCACCTGAGTGTCCAAGGTTGTTGAGGATGCTAAACAACAAACATATGCAAAACTGAGAGCTCTTTTCCCAAAGATAAAACTTACTCTTTTAAATTACTATTTCCTATCACATGGCTTTCTCCTGAGATAGTTAGTTTGATACGGCCTGCCATAAATAATGTCATAAGGACTTACTCTTTCTTCACATCTAGGCTGTATTCTAATTCTTAATAAGGCTAAAGCAAAAGCCTGAGCCATTTTAGTGAAGTTTCTTGACAAATCTTACTAATTTGCCATTTCAAGCTTTGGTTCATCGTTTCTACATTTCCACTGGACTGAGGTCTCTAAGGAGTGTGCAGATTCCACGTAACTCCCGAGCACTTTGCATAAACTTTGAACTGTTTCAGCCACAGAATGAAATTCTCTGTCTGAGGACAGGCCCAGTGGTACCCCAAATCTGGGTATAATTTCCTTTAACAAAACTTCTGTTACTTCTTGAGTTTTGTTTGTGAGACAGAGAAAGGCTTCTGGCCATCCAGAAAAGGTATCTACCAAGAACAAGATCAATAACCATCTTCATGGGGTAGTTCTAAAAAGTCTGTCTTGGTTTAAGACAGTTTAAAGAGGTGGACACTCTAAAATGAGTTACCTCCTCTTAGTTCCATCCAGTGCCTTTCCACCAATAAGGAACAAATACAAGTAGATATAAGTGAATAGATAACAATTTATTGACAAGTGACCAGCAACAGGCAAAAAATTACAGTAAATAATCACTAGATACAAAATGGCTAAATTTCACAGATCTCATGGAAACAAAGAGATACCCAAAATGGCGGAAACACCCGCAGGGTGACCCAGCCTAAGGAATTGGCTCACTTTGCAAACTTCAGTCCAAAACAGTTTTTGATGGTCTGTGGAAAATCATGGTGCCAAAGGCCGGTGTTCACAGAAGAGTCCTGCAAAAATCAACTTTATTTGAATAAAGGGAGAGTATATTGGGCCATACCCCTGTGGGGTCTCTCTAGTTTTTGGAGGATCCAGCCTCCTTTTATCCTAAACTCCCAACCGCATGTTGCCCTCTTCCATTCCCCACTGGCTGAGGTACTAGGACTGTACAAACTTCCCAAGCCACCAACTACATGTCTTCCCTCCAACATGTACCCCCACACCCATTCTTCTAGAGTATGATTGGGTCTTTCAGATTATCTAGTTATATAGTTATATGGTCTGATCTCTCCTAGACTCTCTCTAGGAAAATCTGATCTTAAAATTTTCCCACATGAATATGGAACTAGGCTTGGTGGGTCATGAACAGGGAAGGCTCTGAGTAGCTTACTGAGGCAGGAGGTTTGCTGGATTTTCTCTAAGACTTCAATAGTCTTGGCTTGTTGCTCGATTGTAGCTTCCAGCCTGGCTATTTGAATTTGGAGCCTGAAAAAGAAGTACAGGCCTTATCACAGAAGTCCACAAGAAAACAAATCCCAAAGGAAGAGCATGAAAGAACCTCATCTAAAACAAAAGCATATTTGAAAATCATATATTAGTATCTCACTGGGATGCAAGACAACAGTCCTGTTGTTTTCACACAATCACATGAAGTGAAGCCTTGCTCCACTGTCTTACCACTGAATGTGTTCTTCCAGCTGGGGGATGATAACTGCAGCTGAAAAATCAACCAGGCAGCCTTGCAGGTTCCTCAGAATTGTTACTACCTTCTTCTCCTTTCAGGAAATCTTCCCTGACTCAGCATAATAATCTTGTTGAGTTGTTCTTTCAGGTCCTTAAGCTGTCCAGCCACAAGAAGAATCCCCAGTAGAAAGCTTTCATATATTTAAAAAAGTGGACTGCTTTGACTCTGATATTAACTTTCAAAACCTATGTTACATCTTCATCATTTATAGCGGGCCCTCTCCTACACTGATTTCCTAGAATGTTTCCTAAAGACTGGCACAACACTTCTCCTCTCCTCTCTGAAGGACTCTGAACACACTTTGTAGCCTGTTCTGGTGTCATGGTTTAGGAATGGTACTCCCCAATTTCATTCTCCCACTGAGACTCTCCAAACCACAC
This sequence comes from Dryoscopus gambensis, assembly GCA_013389985.1. Lineage (NCBI taxonomy): Eukaryota > Metazoa > Chordata > Aves > Passeriformes > Malaconotidae > Dryoscopus > Dryoscopus gambensis. The sequence goes on along the minus strand of WEIT01025807.1, from coordinate 60,417 downwards.
TGCTGCTCGCTTGCTCCCTCCTTCCTTTCCCCCTTGCCCCTGTGACAGGAAGGAGAGGAGAACTGGTGACACGAAAGATAAATGTCATGGGTTCAGTTAAGAACAATTTACTGGAAACAACGAGATAAGAAAACAGTAACAGCAACAATATTCGTAAGAAAAGTGTTCAAGGGAGAAGTAAGTGATTCATATGCAAAATGCTCAGAACTGGTGTTACCCAACCACTCCCTCTGCCACACTTACTCATCCACAAGGGAATAGGCTCCCCTTCATTGCCCCTTCCCCTTCCTTTTCCCCACCCCTACCCCCTCCCTTCCTCCATCCTCCAGCAATGACCTGAGGTGGTGTAGAATAACCTCAGGGTCCTAGACATGCCCCCTCCTGGCTACTGCAAAAATTAACCCTGTCCTGGCCAGAACCAGGACAATTGAATATTCCAACATGGTTAGAAAGTCCTTCTCTTCCTAAAGTGACTTTACAACTCCATAACAATGGTGGTATGGTGGAGAAATACTATAAAACATCAGAGCAACACTCCAGTTGGCCTGCTCTTTCTCTGTCAACACACAGTCTGCTTTACCAAACCCAAGAGAAGAAGCAAATACCATGTGCTCCATGAAGCTTGGAAAGCAGCTTTTTGAAAGGAATACACGTCCTTCTCCAGTTAAGGACAAAGTGACATCACAATTAGTGATTTTTTAAACTGTAGTCACCAGACTTACAAAATGAGTTGAGCCAATTATGCGTTACTCAACTTACACCTGTTGCAAAGTTGTGTAGTATACTAAGACCACCTTCGTGCAGCCCTCCACTGTTACTTCAAGTAATGTCAACAGGCAAACACCAAAGGCAACAGTGCTGTTCCTTCCCATCACAGCTAGCTGCACACTAAACCAAGCCATGCTACAAAAAAGTCTTAAGGAAGGATCAGTTCCCTGCTCTGTTTACTACAAAGAAGGCTTGGGACCCTGCCAAGAAAAAGGCATTTTCCATACCCTAGTTTCAAACCTCTCCAGTTTCTCCAGCAGCAGTTTCTGTTCCTTCCTGCAATTGGTCTTCACAGTTCCAAGTGAAGCTTCTTCCAGGGAGTTCTTTTTGAGAATTTTGTCAAGCTTCTGCCTGGCCAATGGCTAAGGAAATGGTGATTCATAAGCATGGCAGCATCAGTGAGAACATTACAACAAAAGTGATGCTTTTACTGATGAAATAATATCATTAGATAGGCCTACAGGTTGAGGGAGAGGTTGGCTAGCAGTTTGAAGAAGGCAATTCTTCCTTTCTACTCTGCTCTTGTGAGACCCTACCTAAAGTACTGTGTCATCCTCTGAGGCCCCCAGCAGAAGGCAGACATGGGCCTGATGAAAAGAATACAGAGGAGGACCACACAGACGTTCATAGGGCTGAAACACCTCTCCCATGGAAAAAGGCTGAGGGACTTGGGGGTTTTCAGTTTGGGAAAAACAGGCTCTGGGCAGATCTTATTGTAGCCTTTCAAGATCAAAAGAAGGAGAGATATTTTTACTAAGGATTGTAGGGACAGGTCAAGGGGCAATGGTTTAAAATGAAAAGACACTAGATTTATATTAGGTATAAGGAGGAAAATTTTCCAAGTACTGTGATGGGACACTGGACCAGGTTGTCCAGAGAAGTTGTGCTCATCCCTGGAGGTGTTTGAAATGAAGCTGAATAGGACTTCAAGCAACCTCTTTTTGCAGCCCTTCTGCTTCAAATACATGTTAAATGAGGTCGAAAACACAGCTCAGGTCCAGATTCAATCACCTTCTCTCAGCACTATTTCAACATGAACTCACTAGCAAGAACACATGTGCTTACACTGATAGGTTCTATTTAGGGATATCTGCATCTGTCTCTAAAAGTCACCTGTTCATCCTGCTCAGAATCTGTTTGAGTTGAAGAATCAACCTTTAGCTGAAGATCTTCTCCCTGTAGTGTAGGAAGCTAAGCAAGCAAGAAAAAAGAGAAACAGTTGGGAAACGAACCCTCAGCAGGACAGCAGCATCACACTGCCTTCCAGCAGAGAGCATGAAGAAACGTGACTTCTGCCAAGGGTAATGTAAGAGCTCAGGAAGAGAGCTAAGTACCTTATTCTCAGAAGAGGAGGTTAAAATGTTCCTTCTGTTCTGCTATTGTAGCTGACAATGGAGATAAAAAATAAGAGTGTTGCTGCTGTGAGTGCTTCTTTCACTTTGCTTTTACAAAACTGATTCACTCCAGAGAGGCTTACAAAGGTAACCCTGTAGTCCCTCTGAAATTACCTTCGCCATGCTCCACTGCAGCAGAGCGTACGTCCACTCTATTTTGGCCTGCAGCAGGACGCCGCACGCTGGCCAACATTCTCCTTTGACCTTTAGAATCAGTCTGCATAATTTAAAAGACACATGTGAGAAATGGCACAGGCAGCTTCTCCACCCCCTTCCACCTTCAAAGCTTCTGCTTCAGCCAAGAGGCTTAATGAGAGGGATCAGGTGATGGAAAGAATAAAAAGGGCAAACACAGCCAGTGCATTTGGCATCTCTCTTGAGTAGAACTTCAAAACAGGACAAAGTCCATCTCTCTAATCTTGAGAGAACCTAGGCAGAAGAAATAGGTCTCTAAACGGTGGGTCATACACAACCATTTGACATTGACTGGATCCACAGAAGAGATCTGTGAGGTGGGAAAAATCAATTCTCACAATGCCAGCCTTCTAGGACTTCAGAGGACTGTTAGTAGAAGGAAGTTTTACTTCTTTGTCCTAGAAATCCCACTTGGACATCAGCTGCAAGGAGGCCCAGGACACTTCACCTCACTTTGTACCAGTCCCATCTGAACAGATTGTCTGAAGCAGTGGCATGTCAAGGTCCAAGTTACGAGTGTGTGGCAGAAGCAGCAGCTAAGGAAAATGAGCCCAGAAGACAGTGAGTCAGAGGGACCCCACTGCCTCCCTCAGAGAAGGTACCTCAGAATCCCAGGGAAAATCATTGTCTTCCTGTTCTGCTTCTCCTCCTGCTGGTGGCAAGACCCCATCTTCCTTTTTTGCTGCTTCCCCTCCTGGTTGCAAGACTGTCTTCCTTTTTTGCTTCTCTCACTGCTGGTTCCTAGACCCCTAAGAAAAGATAAGCACATAATAAATATGAATGCTTGTTTTACTCTGCTTTTCTGCATCTGATTCATGCCAGAGAGGCTTACAAAGATAACCACCTAGTCCCTCTGAAATTACCTTTGCTATGCTCAACTGCAGCAGAGCGTGCATCCAATTTATTGCAGTCTGCAACAGGAAGCTGGACAGCAGCCGGCACTTTCCCTTTACCTTCAGGATCAGTCTGCGTAATTTAAAAGACACACGTGAGAACTGGCACAGGCTGCTTCTCCACCCACTTCCACACTCAAAGGTTCTGCTTCAGCCAATATCCCTAATGAGAGGGATCAGGAGATGGAAAGGACAAAAAGGGCAAACACAGCCAGTGTTTTTGGCATCTCTATTGAGCAGGGTTTTCAAAACAGGATCAAGTCCACCTGCCCACGCTAGAGAGAACTTAGGCAGAAGAAATAAATCTGTAGACTGTAGGTCTTATGGGAACCCAGTTGACATTAACTGCATGTACAGAAGAGAGCTGTTTGATGGAAAAACAGCAATCCTCACAATGCCAGCCTTGCACAGTTTTCACTGAACTGTAACCAACAGGGAGCTTTACCACATTATCCTTACTGCAAATCTAGCTTGGACATCAGCTGTAAGGAGGCCCAGGACATTAGCTTGACCTCACTTTGTACCAGTCCCATCTGAACAGCATGTCTGCAGCAGCAGAATGTGAAGGTCTGAGAGTGTGGCAGAAGCAGCATCAAAGGAAAATGAGCCCAGAAGCCAGAGAGTCAAAGGGACCTCACTGTCTCCCTCAGAAAAGGTACCTCAGAATCCCAGGGAGAATCATCATCTTCTCCTGCTCCTCCTGCTGGTTGCAAGACCCCTAAGAGCAGATAAGAGGCTCATCATAGCTCTGAGTGCTTGTTTCAGTCTGCTTTTCCAAATCGGATTCACTCCAGAGAAGCTTACAATGGTAACCATGTAGTCCCTCTGAAATTACCTCTGCTGCACTCCTCAGCAGCAGAGTCCATGCCCACTCTACTGTGTTTTCCAGCAGGATGCCAAAAGGGGTTAATCACTTTCTCTATAAGATCACTGAGACGCTGTGTAATTTAAAAGACATGTGAGAACTGGCACAGGGTCCATGTGGAAACACTTCCATGCTCAAAGCTTCTGCTTCAGCCAAGAGGCCTAACAATAGCGGGATCAGGTGATGGAAAGAACAAAAAGGGAAAACACAGCCAGCACGTTTGGCATTGTTGTTGGGCAGGGTTTTCAAAACGAGACAAAATAAACCTCCCTAAAGTTGAGAGAACATAGGCAGAAGAAATAAATTCCTGAATTGTAGGTCATACAAAACCATTTGACACTGACAATTCACAAAAGAGATTTGTGAGAAGGAAAAAATTAGTTCACACAATACCAGCCTTCTAGGACTTCAGAGGACTCCAACCAGAAAGAGGCTTTGCTTCTTTGTCCTAGAAATCCAGCTTCGACATGACCCGCTGGGAGACACATGACATTAGCTGGACCTCATTTTGTCCCAGTCCTAACTGAACAGATTATCTAGGAAGGAGTGTGTGGCAGAAGCAGCAGCAAAAGAAAACAAACCCAGACACCAGGGTGTCAGAGGAACCCCACTGCCTCCCTCAGGGAAGGTACCTTAGGATTGCAGAAGGAGCGTTTTGTCTTCCTTTTTCTCTGCTCCTGCTGCTTTGTGGAATCCTAACAAAAGATAAGAAGCGTGTCTTTTCTGTGAATGCTTATTTCACTCTGCTTTTCTCCACCTGGTTCACTCCAGGGAGGCTTACAAAGGCAACCATTTAGTCCCTCTGAAATTACCTCTGTAGGGCTGCAATGTAATAGAGAGGACACTCACTTTATGTTGGTCAACAGCAGGACCATTGTCTTCCTTTTCCACTGCTTCTATTTTTAGCACATCACCTAAGAAATAAGATAAGCACATTATTGCCTTGAGTGTTTAGTTTCCAGTCCTTTGGCCTGTCCCTCCAGACCAGCATCCCATTGATTGGGTGTCATTCTTCTACCGGCCACAGTGATGTTCCTCCTCACCTCTTTGATAGCAAAGTATCTTACGTGACTCTGCCAATGCAGAGTCCAAGGGAGTGACAAGGGTTGTCTCATAGCGGGAGCTGTCAATTTGTTCCTTAGCAATACTAAATATATAAAGGAAGAAGATGCACTTGGTAAAATCCCCCCAGACTTCGATGCACTCTCTGCAGGAAGAGCAAAAGCCATGCATGTTCCATTCTACCCATATTTATAGACAACTGCTGAAGAGTCACACACACAAAGAACGTACTGCAGTCCTAGAATAATGGAGACTGAAATCCTCATTATAGGCATGCTCACAGTACAGGTGCCTAGTCTTATCTGTGGAGTAACTCCTGCCACAGTCTGTCTACAGTCTCATCTGATAAATCCATTTTAAGGGCCAATGAGTTTAACAAGCCCCCTGGTAGACTGACATCACCAAAGCCTCTACCTCAGCTGGATGTTAGCTAATGGTGCAGCTACTCTCCATGTCAAGCTGGTTTAATGTCTCCTCAATCCCCGTCCTCACTTTGCAGGGCTTTGGAAATTCCCATGGTTAGCCTGAGGACCTGAGAGTTTAGAGAGCTCCCAGGTGGGTTATCAAGAGGCCAACAAACATGCGCTTGCATTCCAAGACCTGTGTTGTCTTCCAACAACCCTGGGTTAGTTGGGGCTTGGGGTTTTTTAATAAGCAGAAAAACAAACAAAAAAATCACCTATCAAACAAGAAAAGAAATTCTGGTTCTCCAGACCAAGGCTGCTGTGCAGAATGGTGCATTAGCACAACATTTATACTGTGCCAGAAGCCTGGAGGGAAGGAATGAGCACCACATTATGTTAGAACAATCTTCAAACATGCTTTATTCCTAAAGGGGTTTTAACACCACAGTTTACATAGACTCCCTTCTGTCCTGCTTCCCATTGATACAGGCTGCCAGAAGGGGTAGGGGAAGGAGAAATGAAGTCGAGATCCAGTGACAAGAGTTCATGGGCAATTGTTTATAGCTAGACAAGGCATGCTCGTAAGCATAATGCAGTACATTCACCCATCCCTTGGCTACCACCACGGTGAAAGAGAGCTTTTTTTCCTCAGCCTAGTTAAGCACTCAGGGGATATCAGTTAGATCCCCTCTAAACAAAAGGCAAGTAGTTGCTGCTAATGAGTGCAGTGGAACTGGGAAGCACACAGGTGAATTCTCAGAGAGAACTGGGCGGAAGGGAGGAAGTTTTCCTCAGCTTCTAAATCTAGTCGACATGGAAAAAGATACATCAGAAGACATCACTGAACTCAGCTTCTACAAAGCTCTCAGCACCTCATTAAACCCTACTGCTGTTACCGAAAAGGGATGTATATTAGCACAGACATTCGGAGAATGCGGTTGTTCTCACAAGGATGAAAAACACTTACACATCATTTGGAACCATTTTGGTCAAAGATTGACATGTACAGTTTCCCTTGTTTGACTTAGGAAAAACAGCACCATGGTGAAGAAGAAGTTGTATGGTTTTCTTATTCCCAGAATCAGTAGCAACTGTAAGAGGGGTCCTAGGGCATCCAAGAGATAAGAGTAAATACATCAGCTTTTACAAACATTGCATAGTCAATACTTTAATCCCTCTTTGCTCCTTAAAAAATTCATTTCCCCTCTCCTACAGGCAGAGTGAAAGCACAGCCAAACGCCTACAAGTGTCAGAGAATTCAGGTTGGTGGGACCTCAGGAGGTGTTCAGGACAACCATCTGCCCAGAGAAGAGTCAGAGGCTGTGTGCTTGCGTGAGCATGCAGGTGTGGGCATGTGGCACCGCAAACAATGCTTTCTTGCAGTCCTCAGTGTGGAAATCATCCCCTGAAGAAAGCGAGCCGCTGAGCACAGGTCTGCTTTCACCAGTCACACAGGAGATCTGTCTGAGCGACTCCTGGTCCTTTTTCAAAGCTCGTTCTTATGCCTCCCATCAATCCAATTTGAACAGGCTAAAGAGTCCCACATGTGCTTTTGGCAAACCCTTTACCTAGAAACATTATCCTGAGCATTCACGTCAGCTTTTTTTTTGAAGAAGGAAGTTGACCACTTCTTCACGGTTTTCAGTGATTGCAAGGAAAAGCGGAGTGTATCCAAACTGAAAGGAGACGTCATCTCTCTTAGAATAACAGACAGAAGTCAAGCAAGTTGACTTGGGAAGAGGAGCTTTACCCAAAGTCCAAGCTTGCTTCATTCTTAGCATCAATATCTGCACCGTGCTCAAGTAACAGCTCCACTAGAGATTTGCTAGAACCCATGACAGCAAAGTGAAGGGCGGTGTTACCACTTGCACCTCTGAGGTCGTGGTTTGCACCATGTTCCTGCAGAATAGCTGCACAGTCCCCATGCTGGTGCTCTACTGCCTGGAAACAAGACACAAAGGAGGAATAACTTCCAACATCTGTGTTCCTCACTGTCAGAACTCCCGCATCTTCCCAACCCAAGAAAGTATGAGCATCTTCAAAGATTAGAGAACATGTGCCCCTTCTGCATACCTTCATTAGTGGTGATTGATTGAATTTGTCACAAGAGTTTACCTTGCACTTCTTTTCTACCAGAAACTGAACAACATCTGCGTGGCCACTTATGCAAGCAAGATGCAGAGGAGTCCTAGAAATTAAACATACTCAGTTGTCCTGGTTTAAGCCCAGATGGCAATTAGGCACCATGCAGCCATTCGCTCACACCCTCTCCCTTCCCACCCCAGTGGAACAGGGAGGAGAATCAAAAGTAAAACTTTTAATAACAATTAAATTAAAACAGATTGATAAATAGATCAAAGAAAATAAAATAAATATAATAATAATA
>WEIT01025807.1:41942-52443 GCA_013389985.1 Dryoscopus gambensis | reverse complement strand
AATAATAATAATAATAATAACAACAATAACAACAACCTATTAAAAAATCCCAAGAAAAACCTCTGATGTATAATACAGTTTCTCACAACTCACTGACTGATGCCAAACCCCATTCCAGAACACTGACCTGGCTATGCTCCCTCACAGCTTTTTGCATACTTTCTCACTGGTAAAGCATGAGAGACTGAAATGTTCTTGACTTAAGGTAGACAGTGCTTAGCAGTGGAGGATGTGTAAGTCTACAGAGAGTGCAGAATCAGTGTGAGTCCCTGGGTTTTCCTCCCCATCAGTCCTGCACCAGTTTTGTCCCAGAGATAGACAGGATGGGACTTCTAACAGCACTGGGAAGGCTGTGCTGTCTTTCTGTGAATCCATGCCCTGCTAGACCAAGCTGTTCAGTTTGGCACCCAGAAAGGAGGTGTCTCTGCTTGAATGAAGGCTTGATGAGCTCCACAGAATTTCTACATCTCACTGGACTTTGCGTTGGAAGGGACCTTAAAGACCATCTAGTTCCAACCCCCTGCCATGGGCAGGGACACCTTCCACTAGACCAGGTTGCTCAGAGCCCCACCCAACGTGAACACTTGGATGAGCAGGGATGGGACGAGAAGAAGATCAAGTACAGGGCCCAGGCCGGCAGAGCAGGGCAGGGCAGAGTGGGTCTTTCACTGTTCCAGCTCAGGCAGGGCTCCTATAAGGCTGGTGCTCTGGGGCTGGCCCTGCTGCCAGGCACAATGCTGGGCTTGGCTGGCTCTTCCAGCCAGGGTGCATGTGTTCTCAGGAAAACTGGGGTTATAACCTGGTCTGCAGCAAACCAATAGTTACACACTTGAGAGAGACACTGATTATGCGTTTCAGAGTTACATGTGCCTGGGTGCTCAGTGGTATTTCATAAATCAAGCACACCCCACTGGACTTTCCATGCTATTATTTATACCTAGAAGTTCAGAATTAGTAACTTTCCAAGTACAGCCCCTGTACTATGATTGGTTAATAGTTTCCATACAAGTTATGTAATCACAGCTAACTTCTATGCATGCTTAGGGGAAGGGTCTTCACCTGGGCAGGGGTCTTTTTAACTTGTAGGTGTGAATTTTAGTATTATAATGATGACAATGCAGCTATAGGATACATGGACCTTGAATCTTTTGCCAAATTGGCAATGTATATGCATAGAAATATATCAACATCTTGATTTACTACAGCCTTAAAGCCTGCTAGTTCCAGGATGTCCTTCACTAAGGAATGCTAACTGCTATCTGTTCTACTGACACAACAATATCTTGATTTACTATATCCTTAAAGCTTGTTAGTTCCAGGATGTCCTTGGCTAAGGGATACTAGCTGCTGCCTGTTCCACTGATTGTCTCCTTTCTTGCTGCTTAGGCTTGAAAGTAGGCAGAATACATACATAAAAGAACCACCCTGACTTTAGATAATTTTGACAAATTCCACATTTTGAACAGGTGGAGGGCCTGCTGTTCAGCCTCTAGTGTCAAAATCACAGCGTTTCAGTCAGCCCGGGACTTCCTCTTTTTGAGAAGGGCTGAAGAAGTATGTGCTGTAATGATGAAGAATGTTAGCCCAGATGAAAAAAATTTAATAACAAAACTGACGTAATGCTGGTTCCCAGGAGACTGTGTTTTCCCATCGGCATACAGTGTTCTGGAGATAATCTGTTCCTGTTTCCTCTAAGCCAAGGGCAGGCTTTTGAATAGGAGGCAGACTGGAAGTCTCCCATCGTTTACCATATCCTAATCCCAGCAATCAATAGTTAACTGTATTTCTATCCTCTTCAATCCATTGATCATTTTATGTTAAAACATGAGCTAATTAATGACTACTTTTGAACACCAGAGTTAAATTCATTTTAAATAAATCAATAACAGAGACAAAATTCCTGTTGGTTTGGGCAGCCTTTAAAAGTGGTAATTTAGAAAATCAGTTTTCAATGGCTCCATTCTAGCTGTTGGCAAGAGCTCAAAAAATAAGCTAAGCCTCAATTGAGGGCATAAACTCTTTTATAGAGAAACACTAAAGTCAGATTTTCAAGAGAATTCAGCACTCCAAATTCCCAGCCTTTTTAAAAATTTGCCTACTCTCTTGGCACTAAAATACCTTACTTCAGAGGCAAAAATTCTGAGCCCTCTATCACGAGCAGGAGGGGGCTGTTCACTACATATGCATACACAAAGAGAAAACAAATAATTTTCTGAGGAAAAGGCCATTTTAAGGAATAATTTTGCATTCCTTCTTCTATCTATTAGGAAAAGCGGTGGAAGGCAGGTAGAAAAAACTGCAAGGAGAGAAAGTAAGTCTTTAGGGAAATGCTGATACCCAACATATGCACTGATTTTTTTTTTTTCACCTTAAAGGTCATTGTAAAGACTATAATAACATAAATGAAAAATTTAAAGTCTTGACTGCTTTAATACCTAACTGCTAAATCCTGTTAATGGGGAAAATATGTCTGACTGCTTTTTCTAACCCTTTTCATGCTAGATTTTCAAATTATATGGTAAAAGTTCATCACAGCCAAGTGCAAGGACCCCCACTGGGGGAGGGGAATGAGTTAGGCCACTGGTTGGTTGTAAAATGATTCCCTAGTAACCTACCATCAAGGAACAATTAACATTCACAAATAATCAGGAGCCAGATTTTGAGAGCCCTTAACTAGGAAGTATTCTTTTATGCCTCAAAAGAAGGATGCTAGTTTCTCAAAAGCTTGAAGAAGAGGCAAGACTTCAGAGTCTTTTCCTTGCGTGGATTAATCCTTCATCAGTTACACCAGTAGAAGTTTTTCTAGCAGATGTGATAGAGTCACTTGGAGGGAGTGTGTCAGCAAGCAGTATGGAGAAATGCACCCCACTCCAATGGGTGTTATTCTGTGGCCCCTAGAGATAACCCTGTCAGAGCCAAAGTGTCACCCAAATATTGTCTTGTTTCACCGAATGCCATGAACAGTGCTACAATAATTATCTAGACTGGAGGCAATTGCATTTATTCAATTTTGCATTTCATTCACACAGCCTAGTCTAAGGCACATCTTCGCAAATGCTGTGTTTGATGCTATCCCAGCACACTGTCCAGCCAGCATTCAGAATTAAGTGTGCTAATTGGAATAACAAGTGAAAATTCCAGTTACTCTTAATGCCTCCTGATGATTTGTGTGGGCAACATGGTGCTTCTCTGCTGCAAGGAACTGGCTTGTTGCAGGGAAATAGACACTTGAAATGGCACAGGCCATTCCACCTGATTGTCAACACACTGGTCATTACCATGACTTGAAAGCATTTAGATGTGCAAGTAAAGGATATTGCTATCAAACCTCCAGCACAGTCACTGGGTATTGTGTAAGAACATAGGAGTTTTCATATTTAGCATGTGGCCAAAAAAAAAAAAAAATCTGTTCTCACAATCCCACTGTATGTAATGTTCCCTGATTCTGACAGTGCATCCCATCACCAATGTATGCCAGTATTCACTGGTGTAGCTCAAACAAAGCAGCAGGATTTGCTCCCACTCATCACCTGAGTCTCTTACTGATTATTGTTAGATTTTATCCTGCTTGATGAACAAAGGTAGCTCTATGCATTGGAATTACTCCACACTTTTAATCAGAGAATTTATTTATTATTCTCAGAGCATCAGAAGTAATCAATTATATGATTTTTTTGCCCTTTTACCCCTTAGAATCCTTCTTCACCTCATTCCAGAAATGGATTTCCTTCTGAAATTTGCACCCTAAGTTCTACTGGGACCATCCACAGAGTACCAAGCTTGTAAAGACAGCACAATATCAACCTTGATATTTTTCTTCACTGTAGACAAAAATAATGTGATTGTTTAGCATTTTTCATCACTTACATACCAATAGAGTATCTGTTCTTGTGTATGAGTCCCTGTGTGATTTTATCTGCCCTCTTTATTCACATTCCTTCCCAGGCTTTTGAATTATCTAATCATAATAACTGTGCAGGCTGGGATCCCTCTATTCCGGGCCTCCCTGAGATGCACAAGCATTGGGAGATGCTTTCTCTCAGGACATAGCCTGTTGCAGACTCCTTTAAGCAACTCCTTAGCTGCTAACTACATCTTGTCTCTTCCAACAACTTCTGTTTGCAAAGGAACTTCCATAATGTGCTTACATCCGTGGTTTGAAGCTTAAAGAACATTAGCTCCCTAATGTTGCTGGTGGGATAAATCCTGCAATTGCCTTTCAGCCAGAAACAGTCCCAAGAAGAAAAGCTCACAGAAGTTGGCAGAGAGGGAGGTTACAAACCTCCTCAGGGCCAGGTCACAGTCTCACAGAACTTTCCTTCCACCATTGTACAAAAAAAGGACATTTTGGAGAGGAAGTGTCACTACCACAAGACACATTTCTGATTTGGATCCCTTTCCGCCTATAGACAGCCCTGTGTTTTTTTCTAAACCATCTTTAAGAAAACACTCAAGTAAAGTTAGGACACAAGTTATTCAGGTAAAACTGGCAGTACTGAGCAGCTGCAGGACACCGGAGGAATGGCTGGCTGCCTCCGAACAACCATGTGGGGAAAGGGTGGTAGAACGGGAAAGCCGTGAGTGGGTGGGGCGGTGACCCCTGCCCCATGCGTGTGTGTGCACGGCCAGCCCCTGCGCCCACGCTGCCAGGAGCAGCCCAGCTCTGCTGGAAGCACAGGAGCAAGATTCCAGCTAGTGCTGGACCTGGCATAGGCTTGCCTGGCAGTGGACCGCAGGCGTAATAAAATAATAAAACTCAGCATACTTCTACAGTTAAACTTCATGATTTTTTCCCAAACTAAATTATTCTACAATAAAGTTATATTTACGTGGGCTTATCACATAAACCCTGCTCAATATTCACAGGCCCTTTGTGAGCTGTGCTCCCTTTCTTCTGCATTTTGTCTTTCCTCTTCTTTGGGTGGGTGGTTGAGATGAAGTGACTCACCACTGGACACCTTAGAATATCTTCAACAGATAGAAAGAAAGCTAATTTAATTAAAAATGACAGGAACAGTAGGTTTACCTGTCTAATATGATTTATTAGTACTCCCCTGTCAACTAATTTGGATGAGATTCCAACCACATGAGCACCTTCATGTGCCTGGTCTCCTACAGATATTTAAGAAGAAGAAATCGTCCTTCCTATGGATTTTGTCATATGTGACAAACACAGCGAATTCACTTTCTTCCTTTTTTTTTCCAGTTGGTCCTTAAGAGATGGAGCACACGGTTAGTTTGGGAGATCTAAAGAACGAAGATAAAGACTGGTTTAAGTCAACTTTCTCTGACAGACGTTTTTCTTCCCTGGAATTACATCTGATGGAAACATTTCTTAGGAAGAAAATTCACAACAGACCCACAGGGGGATACTAAAAGGATGGGTAGGATATGTGCTGTGTTCAACCACTGGATGTTGCACGAGGGAAATGAACTGCAGAAAATGGACCGGTTATTACCGTGCAAACCTGTAATATGGTATTGCCCTTGTCACTAAGAAGCCACAGGCTTTGTACTGAGCTCTTTAGGCCTCAGAGGAAGGGCTTGCCCTAGATGAGCTTTCCTTGACCACTACAACCTGCACAAGCTGGACAAGCTGGAGCCAGCCAAACCTGGTTTTAGGGGTAACAGAGAGAACACAGAGCGAGTACTTGTAACACATGTAAAATGTGCCATATATTGTAAATTCAGATGTAATGTGGAGCTGCAGAGCAATGAAAAAAACATAAGGTGTAAAAAAAAAGTTTGGAAATACATAAATGTGGCCCCATGTGTGTCTTGAAATGAGGGAGAGGAAAACACTACTATGTGCTTCCAGATGCCGGCAGTGGGCCAAAGCTCTCCCTTCACCACCAACTACCAAAACAAATCTATCAATCTTAGGACTCTGAGGAGCAGGGAAAGAGTGAGGCAGAAGGGGTCTAGAAACTAAACAGGGTGAGAATAATAATTTTAACTGTATAGCTATCATCATCATATTATTACTGAAACCTTTTCTGTATTGAAGTATTCTTTTTCTTTCTTACGTAATTATTAGGTCTGAACTATTATTTGTTTCTTGGATTAGGCTGTTAATATTTCATTCACACTAGCAAAAAATTCTTGTTTTATATACATTTCTTCTGAAATTTCCTCTGTCCTACGCACTCCCTATCCCTTCTTTATCCTTTGCTCCTCCAATTGCACCATCCAGAATGGTGTCCGCACTGAAAATGAACCAATGTGAAATACAGGTTATTCCCAGTGATTTGTTCTGGGAGGGTTGATCAACTTTGCCAACACCATCAGAGTGAAGGGAAGATTACTACCTGCTTTATAAATGCTGGAGCTCTACTCAGTTTTACTATCTGAGCATCATTATAATTTCAAAATTATCTCATTCCAACAGAATGTAAAATGCAATAATAACTACCTGTGGAATTTCTATGGCTGTGTCCTGACAGCAGTACTGCTGCAGCAGTTTTTCCCTACTCTTATTTATTTCTTCTTATTATATATATGCATTTTCCTGATTATTTTAACTATTAAACAAGACACATTCCAGGAAAGAATTTTAATGCCGATTATATCTGGAGCAGGACAGTGATTGAAATAAAAACTGAATTTTCAATGTAGACTTTCTTAAAAATTACCATTCTTTGAGTTTTCATATCTCAATGCTTAGGGCAGCATGGAGAGTAAATACCACATATATAGAAACATAGAATTAATTCTTAAATATTTTTCCCTTATCTAAAGCATATTTCTGCAGCACATCATACAAGCTAATTCTAGCCCAAATTACAGTGTTCAGTACTATTTTTCTGAAAGTATGTGCCCAGAAAGGAAAGCTGAAGGATGTAGGAAATCTAACAAGATAAAATAATTTATGAGATGACTTGCAATAGATATTCATTTAATCAGAAAAATTAAGAGACGTCTGAAATACCTGTGCAGGGTAATTTTTAAACACACCTACCTCACAGTAAGTAAAGAATTAAAGGTGTGCAGGCTACAGCTGTGCACTCCTGTGGGAAGAGATAATATTTTTGTTCTTTGCTTGTTCAGCAAAGAAGTCTTAACCAATTAAAGTCTTCTTATAATCACAATCACCACAGGACAAGCAAATATTATATAGTTCCTTATACTCTAGATCAGTCTTATCCCAAACTTCTGGTTTATTCTGGACTGAAGAAGGCTGCAGGCCTGCACATGATGCCAGTGATTATCCTAAAGCATACAGTCATGTTGACGCTTCACATCTCTGTCATGTTCCAGTTCCAGTTGAGGCTACAGAAACCTGGATCCAATGCAGATGAATGCTACATACAAGCCAAGATATTTATGTCCAAATTCCTACAGCTTAATGCATTCATTTCTTCCTTCTGTAATACTTGAAACATTTTTGTCCTCAGTCTGAGATTGGATTTTCTGGGAAAAAAAATCCCAACACCTAAACCCACACCCCCAGTTTTGTCTGCCCTTTCCTTCTTAAAAACTTTTATATTGGCAAAACATAGGAATTGGACATGTAAAGCATCTTTTAAGGGTAGGTGTTGAATTTTCAGAACCAGAGCAAGAAATCATTTGTCAAAGTCATATGTTTTTACAAATACATTTTGTTTCTGGTTCTCAGTGTTAGTTTTATTTTCTATGGCTCACCAGCACTTTATGGTTCTGAGCACCCCAAGTGCTGCTCAAGACAGCTGGAGTGCTGGGTTACTGCAAATTCTTCATCTGACCCCAATTCAATCTCATAGCAAATTATCCATGGCTCTAGAGAAAAAGAAAACCCAAACTGTTCATATCATCACACGATTACTCACTTTTGCACCCTGAACTCTGCTCCCCATATGTATGCATTAAAAAACAGCAGCCCCCCACATCCTGGGAATACCTGAGCCCATCAAGGTAATTCATCTACCCCCATCACTATGTCTGCTGGGTTTTGTCACCATGGGTCTCCCAAAGGTGAGTTGTTCTGACAACAGGTGGCTTTTCCTGAGCATCCACCCCAGGAGCAAATAAGGATGCAGGCACAGGGCAGGCAAGGAACTAAACTCATCTTGCGGTCAGGAGCAGCTGTACAGAGAACACAACACACCCTAAAACTGTCAGGGCTGTGGAACACATCCAAGATCACCTGAAGAGCCCAGGGCATGGGGGTTTTCTGTGACAAGAAGACATGGTTTGGTGCATCACTGCTTTACACAAAGTTCCCAGGCTTAATCTGGTTTTGCCTCTTTATTTTAGGAACAAGTATATTCTTATATAGGAGCTGCTTTTGACAGTGTGGTGAAAGCCATGAAAGAGAAGTCTCTATGAAATCACCTTCTCCAAACAAGAAGTGAAATAATTCCTTTAAACTGTTAAGTCAGGAACTGAATAAGTGTTTGTCATCTAATTTCAGCTCTCCCACACATACTTCCAGTGAAGTCAGTGAAAGTTTAAGCATCTAAAAGCTATTTTGGATTGACTTCAGTCTTCTAATCTGTCAAGAAGGACAAAATTCTGTACTTCTCCAGTAAGAGGTGATCTCATTGTAATCACTTACTTCTGCAATTACCTGTAGCTCATTAGGAGTGAGTTATTTCACTTAATTTTTATATCTTACCCAGAAAACCCCACTAGGGAGCTAAAGGCAAGAATCAGCAAAGAGACAGGCAAAATAAACTCTTGCTATAATAAATAATTTGCTGTTTGCTGAGTTTTAAGTTAGTTACTAATCTTCAGACTTTCTATCGGAGAGACATCACCTAAACTTGTATTTTCATCCATTTAAGCACCTGGTAAAGTCTTTGGCAGAGTTGACACTCCAGAACTTGTTGATCTACTCTTTGTGACTTACTTTCAGCTTAGTACTAACAAAACTACACTAACTCAACACTGCTTTATAGTTCTTGACCCACACCTGGTTGTCCTGCCAGTGACATTGCGAAACTATTAGTGAATCAATTCACAACAACCCTCTTTTGCAAACTATGAAGTCAGGAAAAACTGTGCACAAAGTGCTGCAAGAAATAGCCCTCAAATAAATTTATCATATCCGAGGGATATTTTTACTATTCATGGCATGAAATGATGTGATTAGTCCCTTACACAGGAGTAAGAATGTTTAAAATACTACCAAAATATTTACTATTAATTAACCCAAGGAGAAGACCACCCACTTCACCCATGAGATCGTGCGTGTCTTGATACTGTAAAATTTCTCAGCTCTCCTTAATCAAGAACTGGTGACTATTTTACTCTCTGACAACTCAAAGCCTGCATGGGTGTTATTGAAAGTTCATCTCAGGCTTGCTGCCTGCAGCCTCCTGAATCCAGAAACTAAGGCTCTGCCTGTTGGCGCTGGATAAAAGAGATGGGACTATCAAAGGCTAACAAGCAATTTATTACTTGGAAAATAATAAAACTAACAAGGCATCAATCTCAGAGGTCATGGTTTAGAGTACTAAATTGTTCACAGCTACGAGGATAGTCACGAGTTTCCCAGTTACACGGCAATATATAACTTTTTAGACCGATAGACAATTAACACAGAACTTTGTTTTGACCTTAAAACCTATCACCTTTAGTACTTTTTACTGCATTGCAGTTGTCTTTCACCCAATTATTTTCTGCCCAACATACACACATTTACTTCTATTATAACATCTAAGTTTTTAACTTAAACCATAAAATTATATTACCATATTTAAAATCCCTTCACCGTATTACTTAATACACTTTCTTACTAACTTAAAGCATACTCTAACTTATAATTATAGAAACATAGGTTTATGATTTCTCTGCTTAATGTCTGTGTACCTCCAGAATCAGATCAGCTTTATCCCAGGCTGTAAATAAGATCCCTTAGTGTCTGTAGGAGTTTCTACCCTTCTGTTTCCCACATCTGCCCTCTTTCAGCCCTGCACATTTGAGATCAAACTCCAGGCAGGATGTTATCTCCACTGCTTTGTCCCCCCCTCATCCTTGAAAATTATCTCCAGGATAATTCATTTTCCTTGTGACATAGATGTGGAAAACCACTATTATCTCAGTTTCATCTCTGCTTATCTTCTTTGTGCTGAATGAACCACTGATCCATGAAACCCTCTGGCTGCTCAGGACTGCTGCAGTCCTCACTCCCTCCCTCCTCTGCTTGGGCTTTGAACACTTGCCCCTGCGGGGATCCTATAGCCAGCTCACCTGAAGAACATGAATCATCCCTCTTTCTCCCAAATCACTGTTAAAAAAACACAGAGGGGGGTGTTAGAATTACAATAAATAAATGTCAGGCTTTTTTTTTTTTTTAGCTTTTCATTTCAATTTTCCTCTCTGTCCCTGAAATAAAATTCTTACAGTCTGTCGTCTAGAAGGACCTTCCACTTTTTACTATGTCATATACTTTGTCCATTTTGTTTTTGTCAGAAAACAAAGGCAGATGGTGGTTATTTCTTTTCAGGAAAGGATGGGATTTTAAAAATATCTGAACAGAAAGAATATTTTGGGTATCACAGACAGATGGCCACAGCAAGCA
>WEIT01025807.1:8874-41929 GCA_013389985.1 Dryoscopus gambensis | reverse complement strand
AGTGCTGAAAGCCAAGTGTCTGTGCCCTGCGATGTGTTTGGTCAACATCTGTTACAGAGAGGAGTAAAACACAGAAAGATCTGAACAGTTTAGGGAAATTCCATCATTTCCACATGTGGTTTATAAAAAACAAGACAAAGTTACCCTTTCTTTTTTTGCTGGGTTTTTTATTGTGTGTTTGTGTGTGTTGGTGTGATTTTTTGATTATTTTTCACTGAATGCATTTGGAAATGTTAACTTTTTTGTTTTGATGTGCATCATCAAAAAAGCACATTATGAAATTCACAATATTGGCACGTACATATTTGTTTGTTTCATAGGGCACAGGCAAATCATTGTTAGAATGATTGTTACAAGTCTTTTCAATTTTAATAACACTTTTCTCTCAGCTATTGCAATGCATAAGCAGTTCATCTGACTTCATTGCCTTGCCTGACTATATTCTCTGGACTACTATCAAAATATCCCCAGTGTCCTTGAGAAACCTCATAGACAGTTGGACAATAATCAGCACATTATCTATGAGTCTCCAGAGACCCATATCCAGAAGTAAACAAAACAGATCCATGGTAACAGAGATCCCCAGGGGAAATGTGCTACAGAGAAATGCACTCCATTTTCTGTGATTCAAAAGTCAATTCTTCAGGAAACAATACTATTGTATTTAGCCATTAGTAGGACATTTTAGCTAAAAGCCATCTGAAAAGAAATGTTACATTTTTATTTCCTTTTGAAAAATTATATAAAAAATTAAGTTTTTCTATGACAAACTTAAGGCAAAAAATCTCATGGTGATCTGAATCTCTTGACTATTTATGTCAGAACGAGTCATAAATAATGAGTGGACAATTCTGATTGTATCTTGTGGAAGGCAGCAAGATATGTTCTAGCAAATCCTTTACAATAAAGTTTTCTGAGTGCAAATGACAGTAACTCACTGCTCTTTTTTGCCCATCCCCCTATTTCTCAGAAGTCAAATGATTTCCAGCAGAAGGAGAGATGGAAAAAAATAAAATTCAGGATAAGACTGTGACGTCTTCAACTTCAAAATATTTTCTCACTGAGACTGAGTTTCAAAAATAAACTTTTCCCCCCAAGCTGCACTATGCATGGCAATTTTATGCTTTAAAAAACACAGCAGCAAAATACTAGCTGTAATGCTTTTGGCTGTCTGCTCCTTCTCTCATTCATACATCATTTAGCTTCCTTTTAGGAGGTGAAAACATCAGCTAATCTGAGGAAGGAGACAATTGGTTTGAAGCAATGGTTCCATAGAATACTCTTTTTTTTCTATTCTCTTGTGTGCCATCATGGTACATCAATAATTTATAGAGCATTTAATTACACAGTAAAGCACAAGTAGGCATATTTTCCATAGCTATTCCAAGCACATCAACAAGGCCTTTTTCCCCTTAAGGCCTTGAAGCGTGTATGGTAACGGGCTTATAAAACTTTCCCTAGAGTACCTTATTGCTGTTGCTTTATGTTCTTTTAATTTATTTTGGGGACGCTTTTTTGTTTTGTTTTCTTTGTTTGAAAGGGGGATTTTCAGGCCAAACCTAGAGAATACTGTTACAGCTTTGACTTCATCCATTCATATGGTGAGTACATTAATAAATAATACAGTGCTGACCTGCACTGAATGATTTTTCTAAAAATCTTGCTCAGACTTCACAGGAAACAGAACATGGGTTCTCAAGGCAAAAAAATGAGAAGGCATCAGGTTTGTTCTTTGCTGATAGCATTCTTGGTATTCCCTTTGGTTTTCAGCAAGACTCTTGGAATTATGACACTGTCACACTCATGCTCGAAATCACGCAAAATCTCAGGTTTTCATTCCTGCAATGAGCCCTGACATTAGGCAAGGGCAAGGGCAGTGCCATTTGTATTTCTGCCACTGATTTGAAGGCTCTTGGAGTGACAGGTTAACCCTCTGTGTTTCCCTGTATTTTGTAAAATAAGCATAACAAAAGCGTCCACCAACTACACAAAAGAGTACCATGAGAATAATTATCGGTGTTTCTGAAGAAGCGTTATATCCTCAGGCCAAATGTGTTATTGGCAATGTTTCTTATTCTTTTAAGTGCCAACCTGAGCAATACGCACCAAATTCTTTCTTTCCTTAAAGCCACTGAAGACAACAGACCAAGTTCTGTTCTCATACCTGATCACATCACATTTTAACCCAAATCTGTTCAGGACTACAATTAAAATTGAGACCTCATTTACACCTGCAAAAGCTCTAAGAAAAAATTTTAAAAGCCTGCTAGTGACAAAACTTGAGCTCCATCTGCCTAGCATTCTGGTTGGCCCAGTTTCAAGTAAATATCATACTCTGCATCTGTGACACATTTTTTATGTCTAAAAATGACACAGTTAGAGATAATGGAGGAAAATATACTTTATTTGTATACATTTATATATTTCTATAAAATCTATATTCTGGAGAGTGAAAGCTATCTGAAGTTGGAATCAGAATGCCATAAGTAAGTATAATAAGCACAGTGACAAAGAGACACAGCAAAATCACCACAGACAAGAGAGATGAATGCATCAGGGGGTTGGGGTACTTGTCATGGAGGGAAGATGGTTGCAGGAAGTTTTTTTGCTTTATCAGTGATGAAGTTTTAAAAGAATAGGAAGAGTTAGACAAATTCAAGAAGGCTGCAAACTTTGGCCCATCACTGTGTGTACAATGCTATGAGCCCAGCGTTATCTAGCAAGAGAAATTGGTGTAGAAGAGTTATCTATTTTCCAGTGCTTAGCAATATAAAGTTACGGAATTCTCATTTAGATTTTCCACAGCTGAGCTTTACAGAAAAAAAAAATCTGAACTTATTTGGAAGCAATGAGTTATTTCCTAAGACCTGAGTGTGATGGGCTGGTTAGTAAATTGAATGCCTATTCTGCTCATACTGGGGTGTGTGCCAATTATCTCACTACTTCTGTCTTTTCTCCAGTATTGTTTAATTAGAAAAAAAATTTGACACAATAGCACATTTTGGGTGGACAAAAATACCCCCAACCCACCGAGTTCTGCAGAGGGAGCTTCACTGATTTTGGATTAATGTTTAAGATTTTAGAAGTTCCTGCAAGCAATTTCCCATATTATCACTGTATACAGGGCATATCCCAAGCAGACGACATTTACAGCACTTGTCAACTTTTTAAGACTCTTATTTAGGGAAAGCAAATTAGGGAAAGCATTTTGTTTTCTATTGAAATACACAATAGGAAACCTTTCCAAATTAACTTTGGAAGATGCAGGTCCCTGTAAACACAGAGCTCTCTTTGGGACCACTGTGTTCTAGGATGATTACTTGGCTTGTTCATCTTGTTCCTGTATTCGGCCAAACAATTAGCTTGGCAACATGCCATAGCTAAACTTTTCCTTGGGAAACTTACTGTTGTCTGACTGAATGTGCAATGAAAATATGTGGAATTTTAAACTGTAACAAGAAAGTAAGAGGGTTAATGATTTTCTCTGTTGCACTTAAAAAGAGCATCTCCTTGGCCTTGGTGTATAATGACATGCACTAATTGACTAGTTAGTGAGCAAGATTTGAAAATAAAAAAGCCATAGAAATGTAAATAAAACCCCTGATTTTGACTGCAGTGCAGGAGAGAATTTAGAGAGGAAACATATGCATTAGGTTCATCATCCTCACATGAAAAGACATTGCAGGACACATACATTTTTAGCAATGTTATTAATAAAAGTGAAGTAAATGTAAGTATATGTCTCAAGAGAATGCAATTAAATTGATTTGCTTACCCATTTTTCACTTTCACGGCAACACTTACGGTTGCCCAGTAACTGTAGTGGCATCAAAGGATTAATGCCCAGTTTTCAGGGATGTCCTCTTCACTGCAGGTATAGAGTTGACATTTAGGTCTTAAAACATCCCTTGGGAATCCTCAGTGTAGAACCATTAAATCTCATTGCAGTTCACTTTTCTGATCATTGAATCATCTTCCCAATCTCCTCTTTAAATACGTCGGGCATTTGTCACCATGCTAAACAGACAGGTGTGTTTTGTAATATACAACCTTTACCTCCTCTATGAAAAGGTAGTGTTTGAACCCAGATTTCTAGAAAAAAATGGTCAGTGAATTAGCCACTCATATTGCCTCTTCTGTAGTGATACACACATTTTCTGTACGAATTATGGGGAGTCATGAATATACTTACCATGGTTCAAAAAACATTGATAAATAATCATGTCTAAGGTGACAGCTTAAGAGTAGATATCTGCACTGCCCGTAAGAGAAAATAAGTGACATACGTTGCACCCTTCTGTGGGGCTGGGGGATTTTTGTTTGTTTGCCCTGAAATCCCCTTTAAAATATTTTTCCTATTTAATTAGCACTATACTACAGTTCAGGTTTGTTGAGGTTTCTCTTCTCAAGGGTTCCAAAACAGGTTTACGTGGCAAATTGATTTGATAAGGTGTAAATAAATCATTATGTATATCATCATGTATAATTATGTGTATGCTATTTAAGGCAATAAAAATTTACTGGAGACTGTTGAGCTTTCATGAGCTTGAGTGTCTCTTGGTAACTTCTGCAGTGGTAGCTGAATGTGAGCCCTGCTGCAAAAAAAAAGAAAGGGACAGAGCTAAAAAGGAAGCAGCAAAGTGGAAAAAAGGCACACGAAAAGCAGAATGCTGGTGAAAGAACAGAGTAGTCAGCGTTAAGGGCACTGGCACCAAATGGCCCAGCAGTGCGTCCCACCCACTGAAACCAGTGGGTTTCAGGACCTCTGGGTGCCAGTGCAAGCTGGATTGGCAGCTATGGCCCTGGTTCTTCCATGGGCAAAACCCACGGTGTCAGATGGCCTACAAAAAGGACTCTGAGGCTCAATGAGAGGATAGAAAGTCACCCAACCATGTCTTACAACTCCCAATTCACAGTACAGAACAGTATCTCATGTCCACTTGTCCTCTACAAGTGAGCTTGGTCCCTGGCCCAAAGACAGCCTGAGGATGCCCAAGGTGGTGCAGATTCTCTGGGACACCACCTCAGCTAATCACAGTGGAAAGACAAAGGTGCAGCTCATTTGTACAAACTTCCATAAAGACAGTTGTAGAAGCTTCCCTCTGGCAATTGCTCCAGATATTTACATCAAAAGAGTAAAATCTTTGGAAATGTACAAGTCAGATCTGAGATGTTTCGGATGCCATGATGATTTTTTTCTTTTTTATATACCCCTCTTATATACCCTTTCATATACCCTTTTATACAGCTTTTACGTATTTTTCCCCTTTTTTCCCTATAACTGTGTTTAGCTTTTAATTCTAAGCCCAGGGAAAGGCAACATTTCAAGAAAGAGTGATGATCATATCATGACCAATGAACTATAAAATCAATACAGTTAAATGGATAGCTGTTGCTTTTTTAAAAATTACTATTATTCCCTTTTTATTGTTTCCTTGTTTTCAGTTTTAGGTGCAGCTAAATTAATTTTTATTGTGCACTAATTTATTTGAAATTTAAGAATAATTTATCAGGGGAATATATATTCGAATTTAACATAAGATTATCATAACAGTGTAAGATTTCATATCCAAAGACCACTAAAAACACTATGACTATCACTTTGCCATGAGTATAGTACCATTTAATTTGAAAGTTTGAATTGCCTGTGAGAAATGACTGCAACTTGAAGACATCAATAAACTCCCAGAAATAAAACATAAGATACCAGAGGCCAGTGAAATAATGATGTTCAAACTTTTCTTATTACTGACTGGGATGATGATGAAGGTTGTGCTGGCCATTGCAGAATGCCTTCATCGGGAAGGAAATTTTCCACAAAGAGAGCTAGAATTTTACGGACCGTGAATTCAAATTAGCACACTCAGTTCACTAAAGCCCACCAATCCATATCATTTAAAAATCCCAGTTCACATTTATCTGATGTCTTCAGATGCAGTCCTAATAAATTTTGGCAGCAGTGGTAATTTGAGGTAGAATAAAAAAAGGTTGAAGTCCAAGTGTGCAGAGAGGTTGCTTTGGAGCGTGTACAATGCCTAACCCGGGACGGGAGGGTGTGCCACACTTTGTTTTAAGGTAATGGGAGGCTGGGCAAGACTAGAGAAGTTTTGACTGCAAGCATCGGGTGATAAGAATATTCCCTGTACCAGAAAAAGATGTTTTAAAAGTTTATTACAAACTATCAAGAAACTGTTTTGTCTGGCCTGTGCTCAGCACATTTCCAAAATGTTAGAAGCTTTTGGGGAAAGAAGGTGAAGGTTCTTTCTTGTCTTCCTGCTTTTCCTTTAAGTAAAGTTCTTTTTCTTTCTAAACTTCATGACAAAGATGTCCTATATTTGTTTTTTATTCAGTTTTCCTCTTTGTCACATTCTTCTTCTCTCAGCAAAATATGACATTTTGAAGTTTTCTGGTCTGGAGAAGTAAAACTCCTTTTTGCCAGTGAATCAATTTTATTCTTTATCTAAAGAAATTTCTCAGCTTTTTGACAAACAGCAAAACGATTGTGCACTATCCAGAACAAACCATATTCCCCAACAGAGGTAAGCAAAAGCTGTAAGATTAAGAAGTTTGGTATCTTGCTTTTGTTGAGAATGTCACCTGTATGCTTTCTGTGGCTTCCTGATGGACTCAGAGAAACACAGGCAACGAGGCAGAAAATTATTTCAAAGTTCATATTGTGTTAATATGAATGGGAGTGGTTCACCACAACAGTGCTCTCATTGCGAGGGATTTTGCACTCTAAGGCACAGGATGACTTCCAAGAAAAATCCTTTTTCCTATCTTGTATACATTTTACCTGGGATATTTGTGATCTATTGCATGAGATATGGGGAAAATTGAGAATGGAAACTTTCCCATTGAAGATAATAAGAGTTTTGCCAGGGACTTAGATTCTGCCCAGAGGATTTATAGGTTGGTATTTGTCTAGGAGTCAGAAAATCTGAATTCAGCTCCTCAGTTGACTATTGATTTTTGGATAGATGTTAGTATATCACTTAAAGTTTAATTTTTTAAGGCAGTTGGTTCTTGATAGTTTTAAATAGCCCTGCCACTTCCTTAAGGTCCCAAAGAGACACTCTACAATCTCATGAAAATTTAGCCATTAATCTCTGCCCTCTACTGCTGTATCTTTCTCAACTCTTCTGATTCCCATATTTTAAGTAGCCCATCTCTTTAAATTACAGTAAGTTTTTTTTTATTCTTTGACCCTATTGGGATGCAAGAACAGTACTAAATGTTTTTTTTCAGTGCCTGACTGTATCAGGCCCAAGCTTTGTGTTATTAGGCCTAAAAGCAACACAAATAGAAAATAATGACATAGCTTGTATTGAATTTTAGTGAGGCCAGTGAACACAGCAGCTGTCACATACTTAAGAGTAAGTGTAGAAGTGAGTGAGTGTAACTACTGAAAATGAACATGGAATACCCAAAATAGAGTCCTACAGCAAAATCAGAGGTGAGAACAAGGACAGTCCAAGGAACTTCCCCAGAACCTAATCAAACAGATATGCAGATATGCACATATCTGTGTCTGTGTGGGTGTATTGGGTTTGCATGGCAAGCTTATGGTAGCAGAGGATCTACAGAGGTGGTTTCTGTGAGAAGCTGCCAGAAGCTTCCCCCATATCTGACAGAGCCAGTGCCAGCTGGCTCCAAGAGCGACCTGCCACTGAGCAAGCTGAGCAATGGTGGTGATAAAATACTGAAGAAAACTTAATAAATGCTGAACAGCAGCCAAAGGAGAGGAGTGAGAATATGTGACAGGAACAGCCCTGCAGACACCAAGGTCAGTGCAGAAGGAGGGGCAGGAGGTGCTCCAGGCACCAGAGCAGAGATTCCCCTGCAGCCCCTCATGCAGACCGTGGTGAGGTAGCTGTTCCTCTGCAGTCCCTGGAGGTCCATGGTGGAGCAGAGATCCTCCTGCAGCCCCTGGAGGACCTCATGACAGAGCAGGGGGATGCCCAAAGGAGGCTGTGACCTTGTGGGAAGCCCACACTGGAGCAGGCTCCTGGCAGGATCTGTGGCCCTGTGGAGAGAGGAGCCCACACTGGAGCAGGTTGGTGAAGAACCCCACTGGGAACCCACCCTGGAGCAGCCTGTTCCTGAAGGACGGCACCCCATAGAAGGGACTCACGCTGAAGCAGTTCATGAAGAACTATGTCCCATGGGAAAGACTCAAGTTGGAGAAGTTCGTGGAGGACTGTCACCCATGAGAGGGAGTCAACACAGGAGCAGGGTAAGGGTGTGAGGAATCCTGTCCCTGAAGAGCAAGGAGTGGCAGACACATGATGATGAAGAAGAGTGTGATGAACTGGCTACAGCCCCCATTCTCCATCTGCCTGTGCCACTGTGGGGGTAGAAGTAGGGAAATCAGGAGTGAAGTTGAGCCTGGGAAGACAGGAGAGATAGAAGGGAAGGTGTTTAAACTTCTTTTTTTTTATTATCCTTCTCTTTTACTAACTAGCAATAAATTAAACTAATTTTCCCACGTCCAGTCTATTTTGGATGCTATGGTAATGGAGAAGTCATCTCCCTGCCCATATCTTTAACAGTGACTCTACGAATGGACATGATTTTAGAAGATGAGATCCAAGCACAGGACAGGGATTGTAGTAACAAGTCAAGTCCTTAACCAGCTACTAAGACACTGCCACTACTTTGGGAGTGCTGATGTTTTGTTCAACAATTTACACCTATGTACTGATCATGGGAGGGTCAAGGTTGGGTGGACTGTGACCAGATAGTTCAGCTGATAGTAACTGTCCTTGTACTCCATGTGCACCACTCTGCTCTCCTCTATCAGCCCATGCCAGCCACTCAGCTGCTCACATACTCTCAAGGCCGTTTAAAGTGCCCCTTCACATCCTTTAAATGCTACTGCTGTATAAATCTCACCAGTTCCAATGCTGCCCACAATACTACCCGCTGCTGAGCTTCATCCTGCTTTTTTACTATGTGGCTCTTTTCCCTTTTTCTGCTTTGCTTCTGGCTCTGGACCAATTCCTCCTTCAAAATTCCTTTTGAAAGGTTCAGCTTGAGAACACTGTTCATTTAAGTACTGACAGTAGGTTCGTACTTTCAAAAGTACTGCTGCAGAGCACAGGAACTCACCAACTTCCCTTGATGAAATGCCTCATAGTTTTTTTTAATGATTCAAAGAAAAAAAACTGTCTTGGCTCCTTTCCTCTCTCCCCAGTGATTCAGCCACAGGAATATGTAGCAAGATGTGTGAAAACACATCATGCTACACATTCTGTAAACAAAATTATTTAAGCAAAATGAATCCTATTGCATTGGTTTTGTACAAGTCCTGCAGCAATCCTATGGAACAGGTTGAATTTAACCCTGCCTTAAGTTTGTGTAAACGAACACAACCCTTATTTGCTACCTGAGATGCTGTCATGAATTCTTCTTCCATTCCATGAACTTCCATTCTTCCAGAATGCTACCCCTGCATGTGCAATGTGGTCTGGCACACAGCATGTACCACCAACAGAGAAGCTCTCAGAGAAAGATGGACAGGAGCTGGAGGGAGGCAAGCATCTGTTCAAACTATTCAAGGATTAAATTGATCGCCTCTAAATTAATTGGGGCAGAGAAAGGAGATAACAGGTTGGCAACTGAACACTGCTCAGAGGGATGCAAATTTCATAAAAAGGTTTGAGTACAGTGCAGGATAATTTATAACAGTGAGGCCCCGGTTCCACTGGGCTGCAGAACTGAACGAGCTGAAGAAAAAAGTCTGCAAACTTAATGCAGTGAATTCTTGGTAGCTCAGAAAGGCTGGTAATAAAAGAAAGGATCCAGCAACTGGTTTTGGTAAAGAAAACACACGGATCCTTATAACCTCCCCTCTAAAAAAAATCCTTATTTGCAAATATTTCCAGCATGGGTCTAAGTCAGAGCTATATGAGGAAGGGTGGGAAGGATTTTGGAAGTCTTTTTTGACATCTCTTTTCAGGGGATGATTGATTCATGTCTGGTGTTGCACCCAGCATGACTCAGCTGAAATGAGCAAAAAACATTCTGTGATAATTTTCTTTAAGTTTTTCCTTCCCTTATCTGTTTAAGAAGAAGCATAAAGCAACCCAATCCAAAAACAAAGCAAAGGTACCACCTCCCTCTTGCAGAGTGTATTTAGGATGATAATTCTTGTTCCACTCCAGCGGGAGGATCTCTCCTGTTTCACATTCCCATGTATAAAATTTGAAACCAGCTCCAGTATGTGGCTGACAGACTGCAATGTCATCCCTGGGAGAAGGAGTTTCTCTTGGTGAAGAAGAGTGTGGTGCGTTGACCCTGACTGGACACCAGGTGCCCACCAAAGCCACTCTGTCAGTGCCCTCCGCTGCTGGACAGGAGAGAGAAAATAGAGTGAAAGGTTCATGGGCTGAGATAAGGACAGATAAAAACAAATCTTTAGAACACCTTTCCTCCATCCCTCCCTCCTTCCCATGCTTAACTTTAACCCCTATTCTCTAACTCCTCCCTGACAGCAGCACAGGGGGACTATAAATGGGGGCTTTGGTCAGCTCATTACATGTTGTTTCTGCCACTGCTTCCTCCTCAGAGGGAGAAGTTGTTCCCCTGCTCCAGCGTGGGTCACTCCTACGGGCGACAGTCCTCCACGAACTTCTCCAACTTGAGTCCTTCCCAGGGGCTGCTGTTCTTCATGAACTGCTCTAGTGTGGGTCCATTCCATGGGCTGCAGTCCTTTGGGAACTGGCTGCTCCAGGGTGGGATCCCAATGGGGCCACAAGTCCTGCAGCAAACCTGCTCCAGTGTGGGCTCCTCTCTCCACAGGGCCGTAAGTCCTGCCAGGAGCCTGCTCCAGTATGGGCTGTGACAAGGTCACAGCCTCCTTTGGGCATCCCCCTACTCTGTCATGAGGTCCTCCAGGGGCTGCAGGGGCACAGCTGCCTCACCACGGGCTGCACCAGGGGCTGCAGGGGAATCTCTGCTCTGGTGCCTGGACCACCTCCTGTCCCGTCCTTTCCTGCTGACCTTGGTGTCTGCAGGGCTGTTCCTGTCACATCTTCTCACTCCTCTCCTTTGGCTGTTTTTGACTCTTTTTTCTCTGACCACAATTACTTCTGTACATTTTTTTTTTCCCCTCTTCTTGGATACAATATCCCAGAGGCACTACACTGTTGCTGTTGGGCTTGGCCTTGGCCAGCAGTGGGCCTCTCTTGAAGCCAGCTGGCATTGGCTCTGTTGCATGTGGGGGAAGCTTCCAGCAGCTTCTCACAGAAACCACCCCTGTAGATCCCCTGCTACCAAAAGCTTGCCAAGCAAACCCAATACAAAGGGCTAATGTGAGAAAACTGATTTGGAATAATTCAGGGTTTCAGGAATGAAGACAGTGGCTTTTTCTGGAGGCTGTTCCTCTCTCAACAGGTAGGTGAGAGTACCAGAATATTTAGCATGAGCCAATGGTGTCTACACTGGATGGCCAGAGAAGCTCATACTGCTGACTGTTCATTAACAGTAAAGAAGGGCCCTTTCATCAGTGATTGCAGACTTTTTGCTAGAGGGAGAAGCAATTAAAGTTCTTTAAAATTGCCTGTTCCTGAAGTATTTCTCATTATAAAGGACTGCAGAGGGAATTACAAATCTGGTGGGTTTTTTTTTCACCATGCAAGTACAAAATGAAACGGTTCCCTTAATGCATTAATGTGATACTTTCAAATAAATGTGAGATAAGTTTTGGGACAAAACCTATGCTGTCTGAAAATCTGTGAGACTCTAATGAGGAAATTGGGCAGATTAATAAAAAAAAAGTAATTTGGTTCAAATACCGGAGCTAAACCAATATGATTTTCATTCCTATTTCTTTTTCCTTCTTCTGCCCTCTAGGGAGTAGTTTATCCATTATAAAATCAGGGTTTGCCAGGACCAGGTGTTATTAAGTAAAAATCCCTCATGTCTGGTTATGTGTTTTACTCCCTAAATTATTACATAAAATGTTGGTAGTGCAAATACTGCCCTCACCTTCCTGAAAGGGAGGAAATGGTGTACTATCCATAATTAAAAGGTTGGTAGTTGCCTAGATCCAGAGACATTACAGGATACATTCAGTCTCCCCAAAATACATTGATACATTCAAGAAACCTGATGTTCAGAGTGTAAGTGGGGTTGCAAGTATATTTTTCTTCTCTGCATTGTACCTCCCTCAGCTCTGCAAATTCATCCCAGGGCCAGAGATGCTCAGTGATTAGGAAACACTGCAGATCAGTCTCTGCAGGTCATAGAGGTTTCAAAGCTACTTTTCTACCAGGGTAGGGAGCCATTCAGCATAGGAAAGCATGGGATAAACTACTCTAATTTTAGGGTAGTATTTTGCTTTAAATCTTCTCTGTTCTCTAGGTAAGAACAGTGCTTCCCACCCGTGCTTGGGCACAGCCTGGCTCTCAGAATGATCCAGGTTTGTCAGTTCCTGTAGAATTTAGCAATGGCTACTGGGGCACAACTCTGTTTTCAGCCACATTTTAAATTCAGTCTTAGGAGGAAAGCAGCATGCCTTCAGCTGGCTACTCAAAAATCAGTGACCATTAACACTACTGATTGCATGAGAAGGTGTTTTTAAAAAGTTTGCTAATTGCCCCCTGTTCCTAAACCCCTGATCACTGCAGGTCCCCTCACTGCTGCCACTTTGCCAGCAGCCAGCAGCTGTTAGCAGACATGAGCTGCTGAAGACGAGCTGAAAATACCTCTGGCTTTTTCACAGTACAGTACTCCTTACCCAGATTTTTTTCATTTATGCCTTGAACAGTCTTCACTACCTGTCTGTGGTTTCTTTGTTTAAAGTCAGGTAATAAATTATTAATGTAACTTCAGATGCAAAATGCAATGCCCACCCAACACGGTTTGACAGAGACTCTGGACACAGTTTGATGGCTGCCTCAACTTATGCCTAATGGTTTTGTCCACCCTCTGAAAAGCAAAGTGATATAGATAGCTAACTTAGGAAAGCTGCAAGTCAGCAAGTCCACAGGAACACAGGGCCATGAAAACTCAGAGCAAAACAGAGCTAGTAGCCCTGTGCTGTGCTGGAGTTAGCAACCCACTACTCTCATCCACACAGCAGTTTATCATCTTATCATCATAAGTCAGAGTTTTAGTAAAGAGTTTTATTGTGGCTTCCCCACAATACCAGCTTCATAGTTAGCACGGACCAACTGGGGGACTCTGCTTGCAGCCTCTGCCTTGCTGACATTCTTTCTAAGTGGCCAAGGAGCTTTTGAACCTACTGTTGTCAGAGGTCCATCTCCCTGCAGCAGATCTATCTCCAGATTTAAAAGAAAGAACATGGAACAGAAGCCAACAACTCCATCTCACTAAAGAATAACAGAAAAGTAGAAATGGAATAAAGAAACTGTCTCTTCCTCAACATTTGCCAAAGACATAGAACTGTTTCTCTCCTAAATGTTCCTCAAAGTCTCCTATGAAGTGCCAGTGGTCCTCTTAAGACAAGTCAGTGGAACAGCGCTTTGCACTTGGTGGAAAAGCCATTTTGACTGAACAAGTGCATTTCCATTTAAAAAAATCTATTAGAGAAATTGATTGCAGTGCTCATACTTGGGCATACGAGAAGAAAAGAGACAGAGAATGTAAGCCATTCATCATTTGTTTACAGATTCATGCTCCCCAAAGGCCTAATTTTGGTTTGATTATATGCAGTAATAGCTTATTTACAATAGCCCTAACAGAAGGCAGTGGTGACTAACAATGCTTTAACAAAATGTCACACACTGCTTTTCCTTCTCAAGCCATGCCAGGGCCTGCTGAAGTCAGAGTGATGAAGTTCACCTTACCTATATTTAGATTTCCAGCCAGATGTCCTTCATATCATGATTCCTTGAGCCTATTTTAGTCATCTGCTCTAGTTCGAGATGAATTGCTCCAGCAGACAGGACCCATTCCTGTCTATGGCATAAGAGAGGCAGAGTCCTGTGACCAGCCAGATGTGGTCACATGTGCTCCCCTCTTAGTCTTGGCACTGGCGTGGTGGGTTCTGGCTGATCGGTCAGCAATGCTTTCTGGTGAGGTTTACCAGTTTTGGAGACTTCAACCCTGAAAGGACATGTGGCATCACAGTATGTCACGCTTGAAACAAGCAGTGGCCTGTAGTCAAGCCACAAGCCATTGTGCTGGAAGGCATTTCCTCCTTGTTATACTCCCTACAATAGTATAAAATCCTCTGCTAGTTTCTACATGTTATATTTTTCCTGAACTTTCACTTTTCTTTTATTTTTTGCATTTCACTTCACCTCCTCATCAGCTTTCTCTGTTTTCCTCTACATTTTTCAGTCTTATCTTCATTGCCATCCTGTATCCTGTTTTTCTTTTTTTACTGCTTTTATGTAATGTCATTATTTATTGGTTTTTATCAACAATCCATCTCTTCAATACACTTTTTACACTTATACTTTCCAAAACCTTTGGAAAAGAAAATACGTTCCATTCTTCTTTTTCGGCAAAACATCTATTAAATGCATTAATACATTTTGTATTTCTAAACAGTGTAATATATGAATGCAAAAACAAAAGAAAAAACTTTGCATTCAGACTATTTTCACGTAAATGTAAAATCTTTCTGAAGACTACACACATTTAAGGGATAATAAATTATTATCCTGTATCGCTTCTATCACTTTTTATTTCCTTACTCATGTTCGCACTTTCCTCAATTGTTTTTGTAATACAGCTCAGCTCAGTCACTCAAAGCTCTTAGAAATCACACCCACCTTGTTTAGTCTCTATCCTGCTTAAGGAACAGGAATTCAACTGAAGAAGCAGCCTCAAAAATTGCTCTTCAATCTTCAGAATCATGCATATCAGCCCTAAATACAACTAATACAAGTCCATCTGGTATGTTAATTGTTGCTTACCTTTTATCTATGCTTGCAAACCAGCTGCAAGACTGTAAAATTTGGAAATATGTTTCATCTCCAGTGGGGTTAAAAGCAATGCTTAGGTTTCTGTATGCAGTATAGAATGCAGGATGAGATTGTTCCTGGCTAATTAAAGCCAGGGACTGGGACATAAGGATGCTGGGGAGCTCTCCACGTCCTACACTGTAGAAGACCCCTAAGCTAATTTCAGGAAGGTGCATGAACAAGTCAGCAGAGCTCTTCTTCTTCTGGGAGAAATGCATGCACTGGGT
The DNA here is from genome assembly GCA_013389985.1 of Dryoscopus gambensis. Lineage (NCBI taxonomy): Eukaryota > Metazoa > Chordata > Aves > Passeriformes > Malaconotidae > Dryoscopus > Dryoscopus gambensis. The sequence goes on along the minus strand of WEIT01025807.1, from coordinate 26,763 downwards.
TTTTCTGTGAAGATGCAGGAGCTCACTCAGTACCACCTCAGCTCTCTCTAACCAGCCCTTTAGCTCTTTCCTTTGGACTAATGTAAAGACAGGCTGAGAGAGTTGGGGCTGTTCAGCCTGGAGATGAGAAAGCTCTGGGGGGTGTTCTAGGAGCCTTCCAGTACCTAAGGGAGCCTACAACAAAGCTAGAGAGGGACTTTTTATAAGGGTGTGTAATGATGGCACAAGGGGAAATGGCTTTAAACTGAAAGAGGGCAGGGTTAGATTAGATATTCTAAGAAGAAGAGGAAGAAATTCTTTACTGTGAGGTTGGTGGGGCAGTGGAACAGATCACCCAGAGAAGCTGTGGACGCTCCATCTCTGGACTTGTTCAAGGCCAAGTTGGACAGGGCTTGGAGCAACCCGGTCTAGTGGAAGGTGTCCCTGTCCATGGCAGGGGGTTGGAACCAGATGATCTTTAAGGTCCCTTCCAACCCAAACAATTCTATGATTTTATATGTAGCAGAAGTAGCATTGTGACACAGGGGTGATTTCATACATCCTATATTCAGTCTGGCAGCAACAACCTGGCTTCTGAAAATTTTCCAGAGCAATAAATAAAAGGATTTTTCCTTTCAACCCCTGCTGCTGCATCTTGGAAGGAGTATCTGGAACTTACAGCAGCAGATGGCCCTTCCACATCTTCTGAGTTACTTGGTGGACCTTTGACCTTTCTGAAGTTGTTTCAGTAAGCCAGCTGAGTCTGAATCAGAAAAAAATCTAAGGCTCATGAAGCAGTTTAATCCCTCCTAATAACCCAATTTTATGACATTTACAATCCTTCTGTTATTTCTATATTCAATAACAAGGTAGTAATCTTTTGCCATCCAACTTTATTATTGCTTCCAAGGCTTTTCTAGGAGCAGCATAACCATTTCCCACGTGCTGCAAAGGACCTGAATTAGAAGTGTCCTGGAGCGACTCTTCTCTCCCACGCCTGCAATGTGTGTTCTTGAGTGCTGGTGTAACTGGTGTGGTTCCACAAAGCCATTGCTGACTTTTCTCAAAGACTGCTAAGTCCTTCTGTACTAGTCTTCTATTCCAGAGAGGAAACATTGAGCTGTTTTTGAAGACCATCATTCTCAAGTCAGTGAAAACAGCCTAAAACATGCATGCAGCACCTCTTTACCTCCCTTTCTTGCCAAATAAACAAGTGGTGAAAGACTTCTGGAGGGTATGCAGGAATGGCTCAGTACAAGGGCACAGCAATAACAGGGAATAGCAAGTGTTGACCTGCTCTTCTGATTTGACTGTCCTTCCACATTGTTGTCTCAGTACAATAGTCTTGGAATCACAAATTTAAATGCACTTAATTATTCATTTTTATATAGAGTAATTAAATGTTCCTTTCCAGCTGATCACTGAAGGCCTTCAGTCCAAGGCATGTACGTGTGTATCACTCTAAGCATTTGGCTATTGCGTAAAAAGCTTTGCAGTGTGAGCTGCGTATGCTTCCCAGCTTTCCCTGTCTCCTACCAGCATTGGTTAAAAGGGAAACTTCAGGGGAACAGTGCTTTTCTCAGAGCTGCTGAAGCACACAAATTCATCCAGTTAGTGGAGCAAAGGTAGAGCATTTACATAAACTGTCTACTCTCTGTAAGGACTGAGGGTCTAGAAATTCCCACAGATGTCTCTCAGTTTAGTACAGTGCAAAGTGCAATTCCTTTTGTCTAATTTTGTGCATATTCCCACAGCTGTCCCCCCTGCAGGGAGAGAAACAGTCACCTCCACAGGTGGTCTTACCCACGGGTTGCATGGTTTGCTTTGACAACATTGATAACAAAGGGAGACCACTGATTTATTTTTGCATGGCTGCCATTAAATGAAGGGAAAACAGCCCATAAGCGGCTTCCATTTCCTTTACCACAGCTACTACATTGCTCAGCTTTGTTGAACACATCTCAAATGTCCTGTCCTTGTGACCATCCCAGTCTGCTGCACCTCCGTATTCCATGGAACATCCTTTTCATGTCCTGAACTGGAGAAAGCTGACAACATACATGCTGTATGAGCTGGAAGGTTTCTCATACTTCTTCTACTACATCACTTAAGAGCAGGAATGATGTTTACCTTGAAAAGGGTAGGCACATGCAGTCTACTTTTACTAATGATGGACTAAAGGAAAGGGCATATCTGAGACCCTGCTCAAGTTACAAGAAACTATAAATGTCTGATCTGTATCTTTTTCCATTTTTTAAACAAACTGAACATTACGTTTCACAAGGGAAAAATCAGGATGTGTTGATCAGAGAACTGTGAACACCAGAGACTTATTAATAGTAACTACAGTACAAAAGCAGCTGTTTCCAGCTTTTATACAGCAATACATTTGCTTGATGCAGATAAAGAGAAATTACTCATGAGGCAGTGGAAAGAAAGGTGTAGGAGGGTGAATCACATTGGAAGAATAGGAAAAAATGAAAGTGGGGGCAAAAATTTTTAAGCATGCTGTGTCATCACCAGTAAAAAGTAATTTGCTATATCAGTGGAATGCTATTAACTCCTGCTTGGTTGGGAATAATGCATGGTGGAGGAGGGAATATTTCAGTCAAAATGAATGACAGTAATTTTGGGGGAAGAGAATGACTCTCATTACTTTTTTTTCTGGAAGGAAATTCATTGGCATCTTCACATCTAATTCTGATTTGCAGGCAATTAGTGCACAGTTGCACAACTGGAGCCAAGCTCTTGCTGTTAGCAGGGCACAGCACAATTGTCTGAGACTGAAAATAAGTGAACATAAGAAGACCACAAGTTCTCTTGAGAACAGGATGACAAACTTCTAGAGAAAACATGGTTTATCTGTTAAAATTGTAGTCAATTTTGGGTATGTTTCTTTTTTTGTTCCAACGACTGCCATCATATTACAGAGATTACTCTTTGAAACAGGACTAAGGATGCTCTAGAACAATCTCTACTTCAGGGATAACAGGCTATGCCAAATTAGAACTAACTAATCTAGTATGATCTGCATATTACACAGGATTGACTATCATACTGGATTTTTATGGAAGTTTATAACAGGAAATACTGCATGTGTCACCCTGTGTTACCTGACTCTTTTTTTTCAGGATTACATCTTCCATTTCCTCTGCCTAGGCAGACATTTTGTTCCATAAGCAGGGTTTGGAAAACAAAGATACTCATGTCAAAGTCAGAAAAAAAATACATTTAATATTGTGCCACAGAAGCCAAAATTAAGGGCTTAACCCAGACACAAAAAGTGGCATTACTTACAGGCACACTCCAGTCTTCAGGTGCAGTTTGTTTCCCCTTTGTGCTGCCAATATCTTTGCCTCTGTCTAGTGTCCAAAGGGCTGTTGCCACCAGAGAGGGCAGTGATCTGGGCTCCCAGGGCTCCTTCATATCAACTCCTCCACTATTCCTTACTGAAACCTTTCCTAGCACCCAGTCTGAGTCAATATATGAAATGAGGTGGCATGTTGCAAAATTTATAATTTTCCCATGAAACCTTTCACAATTTCTTTCCCGTTTGTGGGGCACAAAACAGTCATATGGCATATCTAAGAAAAAAAAAATCCCCAAATTGTCCTGTATTCTCACTACTACGCAGCTTTGGGGTACGTAACCGATGCCTATGTTGCAATTCAGGTATGTAAAACATGCAGGGCACGGCGGGCCCATTTCCCTTTGCACCAGGCTGGATCTCCAAGAGCAATGCTGAGGGAAACCCCAGGCTGGTGCTTCCACCACGAGGCCAGGACCAGGTTCCCACGTCTTGTTCCCCATCCTGAATTCCCCTTCTGAAATACTGCTCAGTGCAGTAATTCCACAGCAGATTGCTTTACCACTTCACTGCAACAATCCAAAGGACATCCAAATCCTTTGCACAAATACTGGGAGGAGTTTAGTGGGAAAAATATTACTCACAAACCCTTTACACTCTCCAGCTGATAACTTGTGCCCTTCACCCCCTTCTCTTACACTACAGAGGTCAGTATGACCAGCTCACTCCAACTCCCTGGCCTGCTGCCACGTGATCTATTTCTTTGAGTTATTCTCAGCTCTTACTCTGTTCCCACTGCCTCTAGGGTTGTCTCAAAGTGCCACATCCCAGGCTGTGCTTTGGGACACAGAAGAAATCTTTGCTCTGTCACAGGAACACATGCTGCCCACTGTCCTCAATTTAGGCTCAAGATTGTGACTCCTAAGATTCTGACAGAAATTGCCCTTGAATGCACCACCAGTCTCACTGTACTTCCCCACACTTTCTGAAGGGTCTGGAGAGATTTGCTGAGGTGTTAATACCCAATATACAGTATTATGCAGTATTTCTTGCAGGATAACACTGAAGAATATTTTATGCACAAGTACCTTTGCAATTGCAAAAAGGTTTCAGTGAGGAGAAAGGTGCAGGCAGTACTGGAAGGAGTGGGTCTTATCAGCTTATCTTGCTTCTCCCTGCTACAATGAGTATCACACTTGAGACAGAGACCAAGGGAGTCCAGCTAGAAAAGCAGGGACAGGAAATGATTAATTATTTTAGTTAAAAGAAACAATATTACTTGGCCACAAGCCTCCAGGTAATAAAGAATCACTTTGTCTTAGCTAATGAGAAATTACACCTCTACAATGAACGAGAACGCAGTCCAGTGAAAGTAACTCTTCAAGAAAGGATGTCAGAAAAGCCTAGGAAATGCACAAAACATTTGCACACCACTGCAAAAGGGCAGTTTGCTGAGAAACCATTAGAACTGGATTTAGAGTAGTCCAAACTCATCCCAGCAAAGATCATGGAAGGTGCTGTATGTATCTAATCTAGCTTTTTCAGTGGCAAGGCAGGGTTCTCTTATTGCTTTTTCCGTTTATTTTCTTTTCTTCCTTTCTTTTTTTTTTTTTAGTTTTGCTTTGTTGTTTTTTTTTAATAACTAGCTATTATTCCAAGATATGTCTGTAGCTACATTTATTAAAGAGCTGTGTTTAGGTCCAGTAGGATGGGAGGATCCAAATCTGTGTTCTTTCTAAAAGACTTTAAGAGGGCACTTCACTACACAAAGGCAGTGTAACCACTTTCCCACCTGCCTCAAAAAGTGGTATAAGAATCAGGTCCACATAAAGCTAGGAAATTAGGAGCCATTTCTAAAACATATCTCTAAACAATTGCCCTTTTCTTGAAGAATTTGTGGATGCCTTGAAACCAAGACAGAAAATTCTGAAAGTGATAAACTTCAAATTATAAGGGTCTAGAAAAAGAAAAACAAAAAAAGGAACAAATTAAAATTAAAAAAAAAAAAAAAAGAGAGAGAGGAAGAAAGAAGGAATGCTTATAACATCCTTTGTGGCTTTTTAGGAGAACTCTGTTCTTTTGCAAAACGGTAGAGGGCAGACTGGGGAGCATGTGCATGTATGTTCGGGCCTTGCTCTGACTGGATGCCAGGTGCCCACCAAAGCTGCTCTATCACTCCCGTCCTCAGCTGGACAGGGGAGAGAGAAAGTATAACAAAAGGCTCATGGGTCGAGATAACGGCAAGGAGAGATCACTCAGCATTTACCATCATGGGCAAAACAGACTTGCCTTGGGGAAATTAATTTATTACAAATCAAATCGAAGTGGGATAATATGAAAAAACAAAACTAAAAAAACATGTTCTGCTCACCCTTCCCTTCTTCACTGCTGATTTCTCCACCTCATCTCCCACAGTGGCACAGGGGGATAGGGAATGGTGGCTGTGGTCAGTTCATCACACTGTCTTTGCTGCTCCTTCCTCCTCACAGGCAGGACTCCTCACACTCTTCCCCGACTCCAGCCTGAGGTCACTCCCATGGGACTTCACGAACTGTTCCAGCGTGGGTCCGTTCCACGGGGTGCAGTCCTTCAGGAACAGGCTGCTCCAGTGTGGGTCCCCAGCAGGGCCACAGGTCCTGCCAAGAAACATTGCTCCAGTGTGGGTTCCTCTCTTCATGGGGCCACAGGTCCTACAAGGAGCCTGCTTCAGTATGGGCTTCCCATGCAATCACCACCTCCTTGTGGGCTTCCCATTCCCAGCTCTGGTGTGGGATGCTCCAGGGGCTGCAGGTGGATCTCTGCTCCACCATGGACCTCCATGTGCTGCAGGGGCACAGCTGCCTCACCATGGGCTGCACCATGGGCTGCAGGGGAATCTCTGCTCTGGAGCCTGGAGCACCTCCTGCCCCTCCTTCTGCACTGACCTTGGTGTCTGCAGGGCTGCTCCTGTCACATATTCTCACTCCTCTCCTTTGGCTGCTGTTCCCCAGTAGGTTTTTTCCTCTTCTTATCTGTTATCCCAGAGTCTCTACCACATCACTGATGGGCTTGGCCTTGGACAGTGGCAGGTCTGTCTTGGAGCCAGCTGGCATTGACTTTGTCAGACATGGGGGAAGCCTCTGGCAGCTTCTCAGAGATGCCACCTTTGTAGCCCACACTACCAAAACCTTGCAATGCAAACACAATACACTACTATTTCCAACAGAGAAAAAAAATAAACTAGAGATCAGCCTCACAGATCATCTGTTGCCTACCAAAGGTCCCCCATCTTCTAACTAGTGCAGTATTGTTCTAACCCTAACACTGCTTCTAGATTCAGCAGCAGTATAAATATTTCTCCCACGCTGTTCTGCTCACATACAGAAGAGTGGGGCTCAGGCAACCATGCTGGGTTATGCCTTACTTGTGTTTCACTCTCTTTTTTCAAATGATTCATGAGAAGATTGAAAAAGGATTAAATGTATTTACTCTTCCAGACTGTACACTCATTTTCAATAAAATATTTTATCCCTCCAGAAGGCTCTCAGCAGTTTTGGGAGTGGATATTTCATATTCCTTCTCAAGAACCTGGAGTGGCTGGTACATGTCATGGCACCCTGTTTCTTTTTTCCTATGTTCAGATCACTAACACATTCAGAGATGACACGTCAGAATTCACGCAGATAAGAGCTCATGTTTAAAATTCCCTTATGTGAACATTATTTTATTAAGATCTGTCAGAAAAACCCTACCAAACATTGAGAGCAACTGGGAAAGATTCAGTTTACTAGATACTTCAGTTATAATTTGATTTGAGATTTTTTTAAAAAACAATCATTCCTACTATAAAATTATCTGAAGATTATGAACAGCCTTTTAACAGTTTTACATCATATCATTGCACATTTTCACTAGAGTTCTCCTTTTGAGATACCTCCTGTTAATCCCTGGATATTTACTGGATACTTCTCCCCTATAAACTCAAGAGAAACTCCAGTATCCCTAAATCCTTATCTTCCCAATGGATTTTCCCAAACCACGAAAACTTGCATCTTTATGCCTAGTGGATAATCAAGAGCTTCTCCTGTCTGGCAGATGTCCTCTGCAGCTAGCAAACTTAAGCCAAATATTTCCTCTTTTAGTCTCTCTAGTTCCATTTTTTATGTTTTCTTCATATTTTAGCAGTTAGATTTGGAGGTCAGGGACCCAAACCACATCACACTGGTTCTTTAACATTCAGCAGTTTTTATTTCCAGTGTCTCCCTTTCCTCCTCCTCCACAATATATCCCTAGTTTTCCTTCTGCTCTACTCCCACCTCCAACATCTCTGTCTTTGCCCGACCCCTCTCAGTGTAGGGCATTCGATTGCGTTAACACACAATCTTCATTTTCTTGTACATCATTACTGAAGAAACTACTTGACAACAGTAATTACAAAGATCCTTGGTTTGCCACCTCTCTCTGCCAAAAATATTACCCTTAGTGCTAACCTTATATGGTCTTTATTTCATTTTCAGTCCCAGGAGAGCTTGTATTCAGGCTCAGCTGAATTCTTTCTGAGTGTGAGTTTTTCAACCACTGCAGTTCATGCTCTCTGCTTAAGGAAACGATGTGTTTTAATCCAAAAGCACAATAAACTAGATCAAATGCTTTGCTTTCAACGACTGTCGTAGCCATTCTATGAAAAAACATCTGGCAAGATTTATTCTTTATAAACATACTCATTTCCTTTCCTCGTGCTTCTGAGGACCAAATATTTTTCACCATTAGGCTGGTTATCTATTTCTCTGCTAAGCTGGAAAACCTCCAAAAAAGTAAATAACATTATGCCAACTTTGCAATAGGCATTTTTATCAAAGTTTATTCCTCTTCTTTAGAGGCAAGTAGTTCTGGATACTGACCTTAACCATTATTTTCAAAAAGATCATATAGACTTTTTCTTGGTTTGGAGTTGTCTGTTCATTTTGAGACATCTTGGCTCTCATTTGAAAGCAAAAAGTCACTTTTGTTTGTTAGACACACAGAAGTACTAGCAAATTTAAAACCACTAGCATTCCTCCATTCCCACTGTCCATGAAATGCAAATACAGCTTCTCTATCTTGCGGGCATATTATGAGGAAAAACATGTCACTCTAACTTAAGATCTCAGATACTGTGCTAATGAAGCAGATACAGGTAAACAGCTCCATAGACATGAACTAATTTTTTCTTCCTTCTCCTAATATTATTGAAAACTTCTACGCTTCAGCTAGGGTTATATTACTTGTGCTAACACATAAAATAGCATTTTTTATCCTTCTGTACTTTGTCCTTCACAGACTCAAGATGAGTTGTTGTCCCAGGGGAAATCACTGAAATGAGGAACATGAGCAAGATCAGGTTTCTGCAAATACAAACCTGACTCAAAACATGATCTACACTTTGGTGCCATGTAGGTCATGTAGGAGGGCAAAATGTACCCTGTAATAGCTGTGATTGTGAGTTTATACTCTATGGGTTCAGAAGTTGATATTGTATCTGGTACATTTTCTTCCATTTTAACCAGCCATCACAGGTCTTCTGAATCCTCCTCCTCAAATTGTGAATGGCACTTAGACTCCAAAACTACAAAAAAGTCTTCCAAACTCAAATCAAATCAAATACAGACTGAAGGTGCTTCAGAAAATGAAACCGTACTTGTTTTCATGTAGGACACATTTTTGAGGGGATGCACATTAATCTCAGAACAAAGTCTCTCTCCTTCACCCAGTATTTGCATAATTACTTTGAAAGGTGGTTGGATAGATGACCTGAGCTCAGGAAGAAGGAAACTATGTGGAGCCTTCTCAGCCCTTTCCAAACAGGACAGTTGTTTCCAGCCCATCAAGGAAAGGAGACGACAGGCACAGCTGTGGGCTAGGTCAACTTTTCAACCACTAAAACACAAAATTTAAAAAAGAAACATACAAAATTTTGTCTCCATATTCAATATTAACAATTATGTGGCATGGTTTACATCAATGATACTTCTTGCCACCAAGTCACTCTGTGGAACATACTTTATTTCTACATATCATTTGGAAAAATAACCCTTATTCTCTGAAAACCAATCAATTAACATGACAACTGCTTCGTAACAAGGTAATGATAACCCTTGAAGACCTGCTGGTCTCTGGCCTTCCCATCAAAGGTAACATGTCAAAGGTGCTCCACCACTTCGTGCCACAAAGATCACCACTCCTGTAGAAATACTTTCTGGACTTTATCTCATTTAGGAGAAGAAAGATCATCAACACTCTGTTCTGCCCATGAACAAACTAATAGCATAAACCAATTATTTTTACTGCACATCTACAGGCCAGAGAATCCACTGTCAAGTTCTCCACCATTCTCTTCTGGTTTTGTGGTAATACAATATTGAAGGGGCACTGTCAACACGAAGTGGTCTTTTTATTTTCAAAACCAAGTTAAGAACAATGCAGTACCATACATATATGCCCAATGTTCTCGTAGTCTTTTCTTGTTCTCTGAAAACATGGTTTTTTTCTATTTTATAGCGTATCTGTTCTCTCTGTTTCCAGATGAAAGACTGTAAATGCAAACAGATTCTGGAGGGAGGTCCAAGAACAATAAAAAACACCAAGTAAACAAACTTAATTCACCTCATCTCACCAGTTACCACAGTTGGTGCCCACTGTGTAAACAGGTTCCTCCATGAAGAGTGAATCTGGAGCCTGATATCACACAGATCTGTGCTTAACGATTCTTACAGCCTCTTGTTTCCTATCCTCCTGTAGCAAAACTCCCCATCCATCTCCTAGAAACTGAAAGGCTAAACACTGGTGCAAGCTGTGGTTACTTGCAAGGGTTGGGAGTGCTGCCGCTGGAGCAGCAGCTCTGTGGGCATGATAATCAGAGCAGATGAGAGCCCCACAGGGTTCATTTGAATGCATTTCCCCAAGTCATAGTTTTGAGAAGACTTTAAAGAGTATCTTTGACAACATTTTCAAGGTAATACCTATGCCCTCTGCCAGACTGGTGAATTGCCCTGAATGTATCAAGGTCATGAAAAGGTGATATGGCAGGCAAAGATCCCAATATGCAACTATATAATTCACTGCCTTGGCACATCAGTCTAAAAATCTCAAATTTCCAAAAATAAAAGGAGAAAATAGTGCAACCCATATGCAATCTGCTTTGCCGGGAGAGAACAGAAACTTGACATATTTTTCTACCAAAGAGAAAACAAAGTGATAATTCAGGTGTGATTGTTTCGCACGTCCTTGAGGAGTGGCTGCAAAGGATTCCCTCTATAACAGATAAATGCCATAACAAGGCACAAAGATTGTAGACTGAATCTAGGTCTTTAAGACTGGAAATAAAATGCAGTTTTTAAGAAGTGAGGAGCAACTTAAAACCAGCAACTGACACAGCAATCAGAGCAGATGAAGTGCTAAGAAGGTGAAGTCTCTTTACTAGCTTTAAAACAGTAAAAGGTACTGTGACAAAGATACTTTTCTGGCAGCAGTATTGCCAAGTAACACTGCCCCAGGCTGCCTCCCCCCCGGCATCTTCACATGCACCCCAAAAGTCTCCTGGCTTGGACCTTCAGCCAAACCATTCAGAGCTCACTGCCTTGTCAGCTTGAAAATGTTTTAGCAGTCGGAGCTGAGGATCAATACAAGACCTGACACTGTTCAACATTTTCATCAACGAACTAGGAGTAAATATAAAATCACTGCAGATAAGTTTTGTAGGGCTGATGATGTAAAAAACAGTGGAGTGAAAAATAGTAACAGAGAAAGAACATTATTAAGAGCAAGCTGGTGTTGAGGAAGTGATTTCATTGAAATAACTGCAAATTCATATTCCTGGGAAAAAGAAATGGAATAGTTATGCACCAAGGGATTTTACCAACAGTAAAATAGGGTTATATTTGGCAGTGAGCACACACTGCAGATCTGTCAGGAAAGACTAGAAAAAGATCACAAAATATTATTCTCTAGTGAGAGAATTAAGAGGTGAATTAGTTTTCAAAGATAATCAATAAATTATGTCATTCAAATGATGGAATACCTTTATGGGAGAAAACACTGTTCTAAGTCTTGAATGGGGCTCTAATCTGGTGGGGAATAAAAACAGAAAAATTAAAAATATGTCTGGAAGCAAAAAGGAAATCTAAATTAGAAACTACAAACAAAATTCTAGCCGTGAAGGAGACTAAACTCTTCAGCAAAACACCAGAGAAAGTGTTGGATTTTCAGCCTCTTTATGTTGTTGCATAATAACTTGATGCCTTTTTGTTTCAGGGCTGAGATTCTGTATGCAGACTAATGGTCTGTAATGCACTGGGCTCAGGTTTGGTGATCTCCTGATGCCCTTTTTCACTCGTAAGCTCTATGAATATATGTGAATATTGTCTTTATATTTTCACAGCTGTTCCTTTTCTTGTTTCAATTTCTAGCCAAATTAAAAATGAATACAAAACCTTTTGCCTAGCCTAACTAGAATCAGTCCATATTTTAGTAATACATATCCATTTCTGTTCCAACATTTGGATGAGAAGTTGAAGAACACCTTAGTCCCTTACTCATACTCCTGGGCTACAGGTTTTCACTTTTTTTTCCTAAATGCTGGTTAAGCACTGTGAAGAATGAAATGAAACCAGCAAAGTAGAAGTATATTTTTTTGTGTATTTATACAGCATTTTGCAAAATATATTCTGCTATTTTCTTCTTGTATTGCCTGTGAGGCTTTTCAGCAGCATGTCATTATCCCAAACTGCATGATTTCTTGTAAATATTTATTTTGCCTCCATATATATTATAGGTCAAATAAAAATCGATTTAATAGGAGAAACAAAAAATCCTCCGATTTGTGAGCTGTAGGCAATGCAGTTATTACAGAAAAGTTTGAACGCATTTACCTTTATCAAGCTCCAATTAAAAACACCATTTAAAAGGCACATGATGAATGCAGTGTTCAGCGAGGCTGCAGGAGATTCACAAGATGAGAAGGGGCAAAGAAATTTCAGCTCAAAAAGACATATACTCCCTATGAACAATTTAACCAGCCTTAATCAGGATCTGCTGACAGAAAGAGGTATTGAACTGGGTAACAGCTTCCAAGCCTAGAGAAGAGAAGTCTCCAGTGAGACCTTACAGCACCTTCCAGTACCTAAAGAGGGCTTACAGGATGGGGACAAACTTTTTAGCAGGGTCTCTAGTGATGGAACAAGGGGGAATGGCTTTAAACAGAAACAAGGCACTGTTCACTTTGAGGGTGGTAAGGCACTGGTGGCACAGGCTGCCCAGAGAGGCTGTGGATGTTCCATCCTGGAAGTGCTCAAGGGCAGGCTGGATGGCCTTTGGTCTAGTGGGGGGGGTCCCTGCCTACAGAAGGGATTTGGAACTAGATGGTTTTTAAGGTCCCTTCCAACACAAGCCATTCTGTGATTCTATGATGATTCCAAATTTCCAACTTCCAGATATTTTCAACTAAACTAGACTAAGGAAGGGTAAATACCATAGGGTAGAACCGTATATTTTGAAGCAACATTTAACTGCTGGCAGGGATAAGCTAGATGTGTTACATATCCTCTGCTTTCAAACCACATCTGGATAAACAATACACTCATCAAACTAGACCTGAGCACGGAATTTCCACCCTAACCCTGAGCAATCCCACCAAAAGTGAGAACTAGTGGAGCTGCTGCTGCAGAAGTGGGGAGAAAAACATCACAATGCTCCCAGAGAGCAGCTGTGTGTTGTGTGACAGAGGAGCACATCAATAGTGTGCATTTGGTCAAAATAGGGAAAGAGAAGGTCAGAGCAGAAGGAAAATCCATTCTCTCCAGAGCAGAGCTGTGCAGATCCAAACAAACAAACCAACAAAAACAAACAAAACCTCCAAAAAAACCCCCAAAACAATCAAACCAAAAAAAAAACCCCAGAAAATAACCTCCCAAACAACCAAAGAGTAAGATAAAAATAAATGCTAGGGAGGTGTTTCATAATACACAGCAACAACATTTGTTCATGACATGGATCAAGCAAACAGAAAATCCTGTTTTGTACCAAACTTTGATGGAGGTAATTGAACATGAGATGACAATGCCCTCATAACTGCTCATATACTATTTTACAGGGGAGGATATGTTGCATGGGTAAGGCATCAGCTAATAAATACCTGTAGCTTTCAGCAAACATTGCCCAAAGTGAGCCACCCATATCCACATTAATGCATGCAGAGCACTGAGCATCTGCCATAACTCCCTGATGGATGGTCCCTTCCTGAGTACAAATGTGCTGATATGAGCCAAGATTCTCCAAAGTAGATATCAGACCTGGGGAACTCACTTGCATGCCTGACTTGAGATATTGCAAAAAAAAAAACTTGTATTGCAGACGGTTCTGGGTAGCTGCCCCTCCAGCTTTATCTTTTGATAGGAATACATTGTATTATTGCTCTTGAAGTGTCATACTTCAGCAGCAAAGAAGAAGGGAAAGAAGAAAGAAAACAGGAAGACAGGTATCAGTTTTTCTCACCTGCTTAACTGCCATGGTGAGCTAAACCCTGGCTGGCTGATACAAATCTGGACTATTTCCTCAAAGCACAGCACACTGGAGATTATTTCACAGACACTGCAACACCAGCAAAATTTGCTGCTACAACATTATTTTCCCAGTGTAGTTTGTTTCTTTTGGGGTTTAGGGGAAGAAATGTGCAGTTTGTCCTGCAGTGAGGTCAACTACCCTGCAGCAGGAAATGAGTCTCTGGCTTCTGAGGCAATTCACAGTGAACTAGAGCTGTCTGTACATGAGAACACTGAGGACTTTATGGCAGGTACACTCTGGAGGGAAATGGATTTATTTGCTATGTTTGCCTGTCAAGCCCAGCACCTTGTCTTCAGTGCTAGTAAGGACTTGACTTCCTCTTTGATTTCAGAATACTGTGATGGCTTTGTACATTTTTCTCTTTTGATTGATACTTCTTTTATTGAACATCACTACTACTCTTGCCATATCACTTCAGCTACCTCTACAACATGGAAAGGGAGAGAGAAACCATACAGTCCCAACAAAAAAATTTTTTACAAAAATTTCTCTCACAAATACAGAGAAAATGTGAGAGTAAGGGCTGAAATATGGCAGTCAACAACAACTGCAAAACAAAAGCTACACAGTTTGAAGCAAAGTCTGCAGGCAAGCCAGAGACTCATTTGCTGCCACAGTTGACCTCACTGCAGGACAAACTGCACATTTCTTCCCCTAAACCCCAAAAGAAACAAACTACACTGGGAAAATAATGTTGTAGCAGCAAATTTTGCTGGTGTTGCAGTGTCTGTAAGGGATCATTTGTCATCAAATTGAACAACATGACTGCTGTAGGAGAATTGTGATGCCAGCCTGGCCTCTGGCAGTCACAAGGTCCATAGCCCTGTTCTAAATTTAAAAAGAGCAATACAATTTAGGACATTGAGAAGGGTCATTCTGCTGCATTTTAATTAAGAAATGTAGCACTTATGATTTAACAAAGAAAAACAGTTCTGTAATTAAATGTTTGACAAACTTCTTACAAACTGTAGCACTGCCTCCAGAACAAGATGCCAACATTTACAGGACAAAATCATAGAAACTGTGATAACAACTGTCACTCCATGTTTCTGTGCCAGGAGAGGCATGTTACTGAAAGAAAATGTAACATGGCAGAAATGCAATTGCAAAGAGGAAAGATAATCAGCTGAGCTGGCTGAATCTGATGGAAACAGAAGCTGTCTGCTGAAGAGAGGGAGAAGGAAATCTCTGGAAGAACAAGAGCTTGACTGGTACAGATTTTTGTAAATAAAGCACACCTTTATTGTGTAGTCTGAGGCTGTAGGAAATAGGCAGGGCAGATGGTGAGTCCCAAAATAGCCTATAAAGGCCTCAGGGAACAGCTGAGGCCACTGCTTGTTGCAGGTGATTTTCTCAACAGTGGCTCAGGTCTTGTTAGCTTTGATCTCCCTGGGTTGTCCCCATGCACTTGGACTACATCCAGAAGGGTGTTCCAGCTTCTAACCTGGATCTTCGCCTCAGCTTTTTCAGCTGCATTTCTGCTGAGACATGGTGCACACCAGTCCTGCTCTCATCCCACCACCCCGGTGCAAACAGTGGGTTTTACAGAAGAGAGCCAGGGCCCAGCCTGGCCAGGTGTTTGAACTGAGTGACTGGAGACTGGAGGGCACCTCTAGATATTTAAGATACAGACCGAGTGCCCCGGTGAACAACCTTTGGGGCTTACCCGAGGGTCTGTACTGCAGTGACAAGACCATGGCTATTTTCAGGAGATTTCATCAAGGGTGCACCTGAGAGGCTTCTTTCAAGGAATTGAATTGAATTGAATTGAATATACCTCGTTTTGTTTCTTGGATAACTCTACTGGACACAGGCACTTTTGCCTGTTAGAATCACTGTCAACTGAATCCTTGAACTTCCCCCGATTCTCATCTTTTAAAATCAGCTGTGACACCTGAGTTCAATAAAACAAGCAGAAATTTGAGATTCAGAATAAATATAATTCAGATATGCATTTATGATATACAGGTGTTTCGAGTGAACAAGGCAGAGCATAAACAACTGCTCACAGCACAGTGATGAGCAGCAAGACTTAGACTAAAACTGAGAGCCAGAGACAGGGCTGGCCTTGGATTCTGAGCCAGGAAAGATGATTGCATGCAAGGCATAGCAGTGACTTGCCAGAAAATAGCTTAGATAGGAAGAGAATGGGTCATTTTAATAAACATGTATGTGAAATTTATTTATTTATATATATAAAAAGATCCTTTCAATCAAGCTGGAATGAGTTCAGCAATTCTAATAGAAATATAGAACTTTAAATGGCAGAGAAGTCACTAAAAAATAGCCAAGTAAGGAATCCCCCAGTGACAGATAGGGTGAAACATTAGGTTGGGAAGATACAAAATTATCCATGGACTGATCAGACTCAGGAGAGAGAGCTTCAGATGCAATAACCCTGGAGAGGTAGCATATGCACCATGGATTCTAACAGAAACTTGAGACAACAAAGCACTGTCAAGTGAGGGGAGAGCAAGGAGATGAATCTGATCCAACTATCCATGCAAACAGTCTCATTAAAGTTCTGGAGATCAAAGTAAAGTAGTACCTGTGTACTCTTTCAAGGGTGGCTTGTAAGGCTGATGAGGTGAAAGAGGCCAAGTTCCCACTGATAGACTTATTCCTGTATATAGCTGGGTCATATTTAGTGATAATAAGTTTGCTGAGCCTCAGGCTGACACCCTCTGGAGCCTACCCAGCAGTAGGAACAAATGGATCCTCTACCTTGTGGGCCAGAATTGCTCCAATAATTTATTATTCAATATGAATCCATTAACAGTAACAATGTCATGGGCTTTGGAGGAGATGGTGCAGCACAAATGATGCTGAAGGACTAAAGAATCCTCAAAATGATTTTATTAACCCTAAGGAAGTACAAGGAAAGAGCACTGGGCTTGGTTTCCCAGGACTTTGGTTTCTCAGGGCTGGTAGTTGAAACCAACAAAAAAAATGTTCTGTTCTGCAAAGCGATTATATTCGATATGAAGATGGTTCAAAAAAAAATCAATACACCCTGAAATTTCCAATGGCATTTATATGTCAACATTTAGAGGGCTGGATACATTAAAGATTATTTGAATTTTTGGAAAGTTGCTGAAAGCTAAAATATAGAACAATCAATTCTCTCTAAGATACAAATGGGAATGCTCCCAAAATAAAACATTGTTTCTGACTGCATATGTAAGAACAAAGCTGAAAGGACTTCACTGGCTTCTGTAGTTTGAGCTGACTCATTTGAAGTCAAATAAATCCATCAGGTCAAGAGACAAAGATTGTACAGCATAAATTATCCAGAGACATAGTGAAAAACACCTCACAAAATGCCACATCCACAAATTTTAAGAAGCAATTGAGCTGTTTAAAAATGACTAAAGAAACTATTGTCTAAAGTAAAGAAGTACTGGGGGCATATGTACCTTTTACCTGCAAAATGAGAGAAAGGCCAAAGCTCAGCAGTCCGAGGCAATGACACTGAGCCCCAGAGAACCTAGTTTTCTCAGGAAATATGAGGGAGGTCTGTTAGCAGCTGCCACAGCTGGTAGCAGAAAGGAAGTGAGGCTGTGTGGGAAACACAAAAGGTGAGAAGGCTCTTAGGTGTGAGAAAAAACACAGTGATATTGGTAGTTGTGCCTTGTATTACTTCAGTGTGTGCGACAAATGACAGACAAAAATGTCAAGGAAGTTTTTATCGTACAAGGTAGAGATGTAGGAAATGGGATCACAGAAAGTTCTCAGAATCTTGCAAAGACAGTGGGTGTAAGTATAGATATAGATGAAGGCTTTGAATTAAGGCCTTGGAACGGATGAGACTTATTAGAACCATACACAGCAACTAATACAGGATTTGACCTACGTTCTTGAAACAGACCAAAAACTTTCACGGCATTAAAATTGCTGTGGTGTTGTCCTGGGGTGCAGGGTGGGATGTGCCTGGGAGCTTGTATTCTATCACCATCTGTTGAGACCAGGTGTGGCTGTGCTCCTGTGCATGGGTCCATGAATGCCTTCTGCATGAATCACAGATAACT
>WEIT01025804.1:13984-25975 GCA_013389985.1 Dryoscopus gambensis | reverse complement strand
TTGAAGATGTGAGGATATGAAGGACTGTAGATAAATGCCATTTCTGGCTTTTTTCTTAGAAAATACAAGGTCTGCCAGAAAGGCAAAATTGAATGCTCTTTTAGTTGGAGGACCTCTGTGTTTTGCTGGCCCTAGATTCCTGAAGTTGATATCTACTTCCTCAAAACCTGTGAGATAACCCACTTATTAAAAATATATATTTAGCTTATTGAGTCCATCTTTTGGATAAATATGTAACTTAGTTTTTTACTAATTTTCCTTAATGTGGCTTATTTTGGCATGTAAGAACCTTTATTGTGTAGGAAACAAATGGGGAAAAGTCACTTTCTCATAGATATATTAAGTAAATTTCAAATCTTTTCATGTTTGTATGTGAACATCTCAGGTGGCAGATGTCATACAACATGAAATATACTTCTTTAATGAGAAATCCAAAACAAAAATTAGTAAATTAATCCAAATTACATCCAAGTGAGAAGAACTCAATGATTGTCTGTATTTTGGTTTTGTATTATGTCCTGAATTTCTGTTATAGCTGAGTGACATGCTCACAGGTAAAGGCAGTTTCGTGCAAACTATTTAAAACATTTTGAAATGCAGCTTTAAAGTAGCTGAAATGGAGATGGATGAAGTTCATTTGACAGTGCAGTCTGGAAAATATATAAATGCTCAGTCACAAACTCAAGTAGTTATGTCTGAGTTTATATCATGTTATAGCACGTATCATAGCATTGATTTTATGGACCTGTGAAGGAAGCCAATTTTTCAAGACATTCACTGTTGTTCAACTCCATCCCAGGCTTGTAAGACAGCTTATAATGTTCTCTTCTCCTTCTCTTCCCTATCCTTTGAAAATTTTATAAGTTGTATTCTCTTCCCTCAATCTTCATACCCTAGGAGTTGCATATATTGGAATTGAGAGTTGTAAAAGAAACATTGTTTTTATTTTAAAAAACTAAAACTATGTCAAAAGTAAAACAAATCTGTCTTCAGCTCATCAGTTGACTAAGAGGCTAAATAAATTAGGACTTTGGCAAGTGTGGCTTCCTTACCTCCTTTTGTTTTCATAGTGAAGTACTATGCAAATGTAATGCAAATCTAATTCAAATTCTAGTGGAAATCTATGCTTTATGTACCTATTTTTCAGGAACTCCTGATGTTCCAAGTTGTTTCACTCTTTTTTGCCAGAATAATATGAAATGTTTTGGCCATTCTCCTGAAATTGTTGTCCAAGTCAGAATTCAGCTTTTGATTTTGGGAATTATGTGTGTGACTGTGCATGTGTATCATGCACAGAGCACTAGCACAAAATGTGTGAGATCTAGATTTAAACCTCCGTTCTTGATTCAGAGCAGTTTATCCTGCATTACCTGGAGGCATGCAGGACATGGACTTGAATATGGATCCCGTGTTTCAAACCATGTTATTAGACAGGCTTGTCAAGCCAGAGCACAAGTTTATGTGACTATATTCATATGTATGCTTCTCCTACGGTGTAGCTCTGTGCAAAGAATGCAGCTTGGAATAAAGCTAAACTTTATACTGAAGTTTCATTTAATCAAAAATACTCTGTTCATGTCTATGTGTATAAATAGCAAATAATTAGTTATACCCAGAATAACTCATTAAAGTTCCATTTAAAACCATTAAGGTTAATCTGGGCATTTAAAAGGTCGTTATCAAGCAATTAGTTTGCTTTCTGTTGAATATTGGAATTTTTTTTAATTGCATCTGAAAAGGGAAATTACAGTGGAAGAAACTTGCAGACAAGGCAACAAAAATAAATAAAATTACTTGCTGTCTGGTGAAAGAACTCTCCAGAAAAGCAGATATGAATTTCCAAAAATAGGCTACCTTTCTGATAGCCTGTTCTTTCCCCTCCCCTCTTAACTCTGCAGAAAAGTTATGTTTCTGTCACTTTTTCATTTCCATTGTGGCTATATCACAGAAGACCAGATTATCTCCTGAGTGAGGACATGGCGGGGGTTGGGGGGGGGGGGGGGGGAGGGGGGGGTGTGTGTGGAGTTTAACTGAAAGATAAAATCCTAATTCAAACACTAATTACCAAGTTCCAGCATTCTGTGCTGGAATTAAAGATAATGTCTTAAGCTCCCCTGTTTCTCATCATCATCATCAGGGAGGTGTCCCTGCCCATGGCAGAGAGGTTGGGACTAAATGATCTTGAAGGCCCCTTCCAACCCTTAATGTTCCATGACCACTATCCTGGAGAGCAGTATGTGTTCTGCAGTGGCTGCACGGTAAAAGAATCCCAAACTGTAGCTGCTTTCTGCTTTTCTGAGCTTGATTTTTGTTTTTTTAAGTAAAATAACTAGCAGAAAACCAACTGATATTTTAATTGTATAAACCTTCTGAATTACCA
Organism: Dryoscopus gambensis; assembly: GCA_013389985.1. Classification (NCBI taxonomy): domain Eukaryota; kingdom Metazoa; phylum Chordata; class Aves; order Passeriformes; family Malaconotidae; genus Dryoscopus; species Dryoscopus gambensis. Next base: position 23,595 of record WEIT01025804.1, on the reverse strand, counting down.
TGGTAGTCAAATGAGTGGGAAAGTACAATGCCAGAGGAAACAGACATTTTGGGGTCACCAGAGACTCATTCCATATATCACTTTTCAGCATCCTGAATATGCTTGGGGATAATAAAAAAAACCCAAACCCAATGCTTTAATTCAGGAACACAATTTGGTGGTAATTTGCATAACAATAAGATGCTGTTAAGCAAATGTTGTGAAGTGGTTTAGGTATTGAATGAGGTAAGAAAGGAGACAGAAATTAGACTGTGATATACTGCTAGTGCTTTTATCTCACCTTCCTTTTTAAAGATGAGTTTAATCCTTTACTGAATTTTTTCTCATTTGTCTCCCAATTTTGTTTATTACAACACTTCAATTCTGTCTACATAGCTGCTTTGTACTCTAGAGTTACATATGAATGGGTCTGTAAAATGAAACATTTTCACTGGCATGTTCATAGAATAGCATAGTGATATATTAATATTTCAAGGAGTTTCAGCCTGAAGAAAATGGTGGAAGTCTTTGCTGGGAGATAAAGAACATTTTACTTGACACTTGGACCAAATTCAACCAATAATTTGGGTTTTCAGTCCTATCACTTGTCATGAAATCACTGAAGCATCAACTTCTTTCCCAGATGTTTTACTCTTATTTAATTAGTGCTGCTGTGCTGCCATGATGGGTGTGAGCGAAAGCCCTTTAGATGACGCCTCCTCACTGCTGGAGTGGGCGGCAGTTCCATCCTTAGCTTCCTCAGCACGTGTCACTTGCTCTTCCTCTTCTTCAGAAGATAATCCAAAAGTCTCACCTTCTGGCCAGTTTGTTATAATTTCCATAATCCCTGGGCGATTTGGGTTTCCAATACAGGCACACTGCGTGATGAGAGCAATCCATTTGCTCCATGTGGTGTCAGTGGCGTGATGGGTAGAAGGAACCTTTCCCTTGAACATCCACCCCAGCACCGGTAGTCGGGGTGCCAGAAGCAGCTGCGCTTCAGTGCCAGTTACTTCTGAGGCAGCTTGAACTCCTTCATAGGCAGCCAAAATTTCCTTCTCTGTGGGAGTGTAGTTGGCTTCAGACCCTCTGTAGCTTTGGCTCCAGAATCCCAGTGGTCGGCCTTGAGTCTCACCAGGCACCTTCTGCCAAAGGTTCCAGGACAAACCATTGTTCCTGGCTGCAGAGTAGAGCACATTCCTCACCTCAGGTCCCATCCTGACTGGGCCAAGGGCTACCACATGAGCAATCTCCTGCTTGATCTGGGTGAAGGCTTGTTACTGTTCAGGGCCCCAGTGGAAATCGTTCTTCTTGCGGATAACCAGGTACAGAGGGCTCATGATCTGGCTGTACTCAGGAATGTGCATTCTGAGCAATGGCTGTCTGGCCTCTGGCAGGCCTTGGCCACTGACTGCACCCCCTGCTTTTATTCCAATTATTTCCAACTTGTCTTTAGTGTTCTAAAGCAGGGGGTGAGATGAACTGGCGAGTTAATTGGAGTGAAAATGCAGGCAAATTTTTAATTCTAAAGAAAGGAAATTGCTATAGCTGTGGAAGAGGGAATCCTGCTAATAGCTTTGAATTGTCAACTTGGCCACTGAGGACAAATAGATGGGTAGTACTTCCCTGCCTTCACCCTTCCTGAGGAGATAAGTTATGTTTTGGAGAACCTGGCAGCAGCGAGGTGTGCGCTGTCCCATGAGGGAGGATGGTCCAGGAGCTGAGAGTGACCAGGGCCCAGGCATGGCAGTGCCCTTGTTGCCCCCAGTGCAGTCCCACACTCAGGTCCCTGGGCCCTCGGGCTGCGGTCCTGTGGTTGCAGCTCCTAGGTCAGACTGCTCAAGGCATTTAAGGGCTCTTGGTTCACTTGAGACCCTGATGGAAGGTTTGTAAAGAATAGAAATCAATGGTGAGATGGCACTTTTACACAAGTTTTTGTGCATCTGGCCTCTGGCACAATTTGGAATGAATTAAAATGGTTTAAATTCTCCCTGAGATAAGAGAATTATTCCCACATACAGATTAATGGAATACATTTTTGCCATTTTCTGATACAATATAATGTGTATTCTCACTGTGGATAATGGCTGAGTTGATAGACTGAATATAAGGAATTAAATCTCTCTATCAATATTCTTCAGTATTATCTGGTTTTGTTCTATTATGCAGAATATGTTAATACAGAAAGAGGATAAAATTGTGCAGACTGTAAAGTCTTTGGAGCTTTTGGCCTTGGATTTTTTGAATCACAAAACTTTTGATTGCAGCATGAACTTTATTCTAAAAAATTTAGGACATTTCAGTGGTCAAATACCATACAGAGTATTTCAATTCCTTACCATGTAGATTTCCCAAAAGCTTGTAAGAGAAGAGTCATTAACATTTAGACTTTTGGTTGCTTTCTCTATAATCTTCATGTTCAAATAAAGTTCTGGATCTGGTGTTTAGCTTCTGTTCTGCTCATGTGTTTTGTCCTGTTCTACAGATTATTATTATATGTGGTTAGTTAGCTTGCTCTAAGAGGAATTGGGTTTTAGGTTAAAAATAGCTGTCTTTGAGGGCCCGGCAGTTTAAGGCACACCTAGCCTGCAACAAAGCAAATATTAAAATACAGATCCCTCACAAGGTTAAGTGCCAAACTTCGGTAGTTATGTTACCGATTTTTGTCTGCCTCATAGTGTTTGTTCCATTCTCTAGTTATATGTGTTAAATGAGATTATGTGGTTTTGAGTAGTGATTAAGCATAGAACTTTTTTTTAAACAAATATTTTCAGCATACTTAGCATGTTTTGCTGAAGAAGTCTAGGCCAAAAATGAAATCTGCAACTTTTAAATGAAGATCTGAAATATTTTGAAGACAAATTGTGACTATTTTTTTCAAACTGCTTTTATGACATTTTTCACAGGAGCTGCTTCCCAGCCTCCTTTTAAATAAACTCTGCAGGGAACTATTTCGATTTGAATGTTTTGCTTTGCTAGACTAATGGATTTCTAAGTTCTAATGAGGCTTTTAGATGCTGTTGCAATACATATATAAAAACAAAAAAAAACCCCAAACCAAACAAAGAAAATTCAACAAAAAACGCTGAACAAACAAAAGCCAATCACCACTACCAACAAAAAAAAACCCCAAAACACAGAACAAAAAACCCACACCAATGTCCCAAAACTTCATGACACCCTTGTGGTCTTCATAGAATTCATTAACCTGAACTGTGAATAGTAAGGCAAATGCAGGAGATCAAGGCTGTTATTGCTGTTTGAATGACTTTGCTTTTGTTTCAGCACAAGCAATCTGCAGTGACTGTTCCTGTAATGGTATTTTCCAGAGAGCCTCGGAGACACTCACTTTGATTGGCAGTGCTGTAGGGCTGGGCACTTCTGGACAATTTATGCCTGTTACAGCAGCCACTCAGTGTGGTTACTTAATGTGCAGTGTTCCATCATCAGGGGTATAATTTACAGCAAATTGAACATATTTCCCAGTCCATTTAAAGACTGTTCCATTGTTAGAAGACTCATGTCCTCTTTTATATTTTGTAGCTATTTTTGTGATGGTTTTTGAGTTTTGCCTGGTGCCAGTGGCAGATTTATCTTGCTTCTCCTGTGTTTAATTATAGTTCCAGAGAAATTCTTGCTGTGAAAAAACAAGTCTGACTTGCATTCCCTCTGAAGCTGTTTTGACAAGTAAAACACAATAAATTTCTGCATAGTGCTATTCACAGCATTTCAGGCCACATTCCTTGACACAGAAAGAATAACTGGGAGAAAGGATGGATACTTCAAAATTTCTCCTTCTTCCTGATTTTGTGGTGAGTAGTAATAGGATCCCTGTTCAGATTTGTGTCTACATGAGGTTCTGTGAAAACCTGGAGCTCTGACCTCAGTGGCTGCTTGACTCACAAAGCTTCAGAAGTAGGAGTAAGGATACACAGATTGTACTTCCCAGAACTTCTGTTCGCAATAACATAAGCCTGTCTTGACAGTTACATTGTATTTTGTGACTTATTCTCTGTTGGCAATGAATCTTTGTACCCATTTTTCCCTTTTATATTGTCATAGTGTGCTGATAACTTCATGGAAATGGCTTCAGGGAACCTCTTTTGTTCTTTTCACCAATTTTGCAGTATAGTTGCCTCATTTAATATATAGCTCCTTGTTTTGGTTTGTCCCTAGGTGATGTACTTTGCTAAGTGAAATGAAATTCCTGTCATGTTTTAACATCAAATTCTTTAAATCTGGTTACAAAACCCTTTCTTTACTTCTAACTTGCTGCCTTCTGTCCTGTATAATTACTCTTCCAGTTCTTTGTCAGCTTTCACTGACAAACTCTGAGTATGTAAGAGCTCAGCCCAGGCTGATGAGGTTTGGTGCAGACAACTGTGATCTTTCCTCCTTTGTCCATTGCAGTCTTTGGACCTGAAGGAGCCTTTTGATTCTTCTGTTTTTTGAGGACAAGAAATATCCCTTAGCCTTTTTATTCCTGCTTATTCTGTTTAGTCAGGAGCCTCTAGTCCTCGCTCTATTCTGCCTGTGATGCAAGTAATTCCTAATTTCTTGTTGCTCTGTTCCTCACTTTGATTCACAGCTGACTTTTTACGTTGGCTGTTGATTCAGTCCCGGGCTCATTGTTTGGATCATTGTTTACTCTGATGTGACTCGTGGTTATTCAGGTGACACCAGCACCCACTTTGTGTGATTATCCCCAGTGCAGTTATGGTGACACATGTAAACAGCCTGTTTAAATATGTCAAACTTGCATTTCAACTGATGCAGCCTTCACAGCTCTTTATTGATTTAAATGGAGTTATGTTGCTTTAAAACAGTGAAAGAACTGCCCTTTGGTTTTAAAATGTCTTTGTGATCCTTAAACTGTACTTGCCATGTTGTAGCTACTTAGGTAGCCACACAAAAATGACCAGGGCTGCACCTTAACAAGTGCTCAATGGTCAGTACTAGATCCGTAATCCCTTTTTGCTTTTCTGTAACTATTTCTGGTTTCTAGAAGTAGGCTTCTTTTTTTCACTTTCCAGGCTGCTTTCAACTATAGTGAGACAACTGTAGGCTTTTGACAAATTCTATCAAAAAGCAGTTTATGCTTCTATCCTTAGAATATTTCTTGAGGTGTACTAGATATTAAGGTTGGTATATTTTCCACTGAAGTGAAGTCTCCCACTAAAATAAAATTGTAGCACAAAGAGTAAATGCTTCTTCATGCAGCTCCAGCTGCAGGACTGAGGTATTAATGGATGGGGAAAAGTGACAATTTGCTTTCAAAGGATTCAGTAATGAAGAACTGCTTTTTCCCCCTCTACTGAGAAAAATTCAGCTCATAATTATAGTGTACCCAGGGCATCAGGGCATACCTTTCTATTTTTATCTAAGTTGTCTTCCATATTTCCCACCAAAATGTTCTGAGACTTATAATCATTCTTAATTATTATAGCCACGGTTTCTGTCTCTGAAGAAAGACCTCTCTGATATTTCACACTTCCAGCCATATTTGTGGTTTAACCAGCTCCACCTACAATGCAATGATTAGAAGATCTACATGCTTTCTATTTGTTAGAGGGGAATAAATATTTCAGCGCCCTCTTTTACTCTATTTCTTGTGTTATGCAATATTGCTTGGTTATGACACGTCCTCCCACAGCTGGTTGCCCATTTAATAATTAGTAAGATTACACAAAGTGCACATCCTGTTTAGACAGGAGATTCTGTGTCTGCAGATGCGCACCTCATCTGTTGCGTCTTTGAGAGGCTGCTCTTTTAGGCTGCAGAACCTAGTTTTGTGGAGTGAAATTCTGCTCTTGGATAGTGCCACTGATCATCTGGTTAGGCTTGCTTTACTTCTACTACTCTAAGTACTCTTTGAATGGAAGTAATTTTACTATTTACTTATGGAAAGAGTATTGTGGAGGGTGATTTATTCTAATAATGAACATCCCTCACACACGCTTATGTTGCAGTACCTCGTACTATGTATAATTATTGTTATAAAAAGATAATTTGATTGAATAAAGAGATTGTCAGTACACTAAGCCCTAACTAAACTCTGTGAACAGAAAGCTAAGCACTGGAAAGGTGCCTTCCTTAAATTAATGTGTCCTTGCTTTAATGTCTTACCTTTATTGTCTAAGAATTTAGAAAAATACTCAACGCTAATTACATCACTGTCTTTTGACACATGAAATCTACTGCAGAATGCTAGAAATAGAGGTGTAATCTTTTCCTAATTAATTTGATTTATTTGACTAGGAAGTCAGGGAATATATTGGGAAAATTACTTGAAGATGTGCTTTTGAATATTGTACAGATGACTACCCCAAAGGAAGGACATTCCAACCACACCTTACAAGTAGTTATTATGAAAACTTGGTGTTGAATACTATCATTTTTTTCTTGGAGAGGCAATATTGTATGTAGAACAGAGGTAGTGAGCAGCTGAATAAGAGCTCCTGATTGTGGAGTTGAATTCACCTAGGTATGAAACCATGTCCGAGTATAGTTAGTATGGATTTACTTTGCAGCGAGGATCAGAAGTGAACATTCTTTCAGGAGCTCAGAAATTCATACAATCACCATGTGGTAATTTGCCTATTTTGTCTTCTATCGGTGCCTCTTAACAACCAAGTGCCTTTATTGCCAGGGGCAGGGAGACTGTCCAGTGCCTACCAGATTCCTGTGGGACTTAGATTTAAATATCAGTTTGCAGAAGTGAGAGCTGGTATAGTGAGAGCCATTAGCTGCAGGCACGTGACAGAAAGCAAAAGGCCTATTTTGCCCCGATCTTTTCCCTCAAGATGTGTTGAATCTAACATCAAGCAAGTTTGGAGAGAGAGATAGTGGAAATGGAGCCAGAGTAGTGGGAAACTTTCTTCCCAATCTGATCAGAGAATAATGGAGTGAGAGCCAGTGTGTAGGAAGTGTTGGGAGCACCTGAGAATGTGGGGGAGAACAGCGGAACGAATGGCTGTTCTCCCTTCCTGTGTGTGAAAGAAAGTAGGGAAAAGGTTGCTGGTGACATGGAGCACATCTCCCTTTGCTTAAATATTCACATCTCCCACAGGGGAAAGTATCTGGGACTCTGTGGAATGTAACTCCTTGGGGTTTTTTCCTTCAATCCAGAAGGGTGTATATCCAAAGAGATGAATTGGGGGAACAGGTTTGTTCACATACAAAGGATTTGCTTCCCTCTTGTACAAAAAAACCCCAATCAGTATGTCAGGCTTTACTTAGCTTGTTCCCAATTCAGCTCCATTTGATCAAAACCTAGCAGCTTCTGTTAGCATCTCTCTTACCTCATAATATTAATTGCCATTAGGAAGTTGTATAGGGTATTACCAAAGATAGCTTAATCATCAATGACAATAAATACCTGTGCAAATGTAGCATCAGAAGCATGGGGTTTTTGTGCAAAATCTCCCTGGTTTAATAGTGAACTCTACGGCAGAGAATTTGTTTTGGTGAAGCATTGATTNCCCAGGGGGGAGAGAGTTTCATTGATTGAGAATTTTGTCTCTTTGGACAAGTGAATAAAGGTGTGGAACAACTTCCATCTCTGGGGGAATCCAATACTACTTTTCATTCTTGCACGCCTTTGCCTTCCCAGTGACATGTATAATACAAGACAGACATATCTTTCTGAATATTCGTAACAGAGATGTGATATGATAGGTTTAATCTCAGCTAAAGCCATCTCCACAATAGCATGAAAAAAATAAGAGGATGTAGACTGTATTTCCACTGGATGTCACTCTTAGCTTAGATCTTTGGGAGCTTAACACGAAGGCGTTGTCTGCATAAACCTGATACCTGTTGGTTTGTTTGTTTTTAATAGAGTTTTAAAGAGGTTTATTTAATCTCATGGTTTTAAGTGGGTTTTTAGGGAGAAAGAGTGCTAAAGATATTAATAATGGTAAGTACAGTTAGTTTTTACTTGTGTGGTTCTAGTGTATTTCTGAAGGGGTGATGGATTTGTGAAACTTAGTGTAGAGATGCACTTGGATAAAATTCTCAGGTATTACGAGAATTTATTATATAATATGTTAATGAGTCTGTTGCAAGCAATTCCCCTGTGCTTGGGAGACCTGATACTCTGCAACAAATTTCCTTTTTTTCGGTCTTTGATATCTAACCTTTCCTTGTTGAGTTTCTTTGCTTACAAGTATGTGGGGGGCAGGGGAGTTGTGTTTTTGTGGGGGTTTTAAAATTTTTTTTATTTGTTTGGGGGTTTTTTGTTTGCAATTGTAGCTTTTCTACAGCCAAATGCAGAAGTGGCTGGCATGGAGTGGACAAAATAGCATTCCTTTCCATCACTTGGTTGCATAAATTCCGTGTACAAGAGAGATTTGACCTTAGTAAATACACTCTCAAAAGTCATTTTAGGTTATGCTAATGAGCTAAACTGCTTATTAATTGATGTTCTGTAATGCTGTACTAGAAGCAGCAATTCAAAATGTATCACTTTAGGGTTTGGCTGCCCGTGTTGCATTAATTTGCCACAGCATGCTCCTGGTTCTTTGGCGTTTTATTTTGCACTACTCTTTAGGGTCACACAGAACAGCACAGAACTGCCCCTCTATAATTGCATTTCAGTGACATAACTCAGACATTTGGCTCTTTGGTTTGACACCAACAATGTCACCATACAATGGTCACAAATGAACTTGGAAATTAACATTCCTCTAAAGTGAGTTGTGAGTTGTGGAGCGAGTTGTGTAAATCTTTGATACTTAAATGTCACATTACTTTGATTCAAAGTCAGAGCTGAGGGGATAAAATTTATATGGATGTAGGAGCCTCCCTCTTTTCCCTGTGACCTTATATCACAGGAAACACTTATGTGGGCTGGAAGTAAAGGCCCACAGCCGAGTTTGGAAGTTCTGTACTGTTCATGATGGCTTTTGCTCCCACAGAGCTGGTGTAAGCAGCTTATGCCAGCCTGAAGAGATAGAAAGAACACAGAGGTTAAGTGTTCCAATCTGTTTTAACTTAGTTTTTCAGCTGTCAGTGACATTTGCTCCATGTATGTCCCCTTAATGCCAAATCAGTGTGTTTGTATTCCAGCTACATCCGTGAGTTACTGAACACACAAAAGCAGGGCTAAATTATTGCAGCTCATACATGGCCCTTGGCAGCCCTTGGCCTTTTAGGCACTGACAAGGCTGATTTCTTGTCAGCAGCTGCTAAAGGGAGGGATAACAGTTCATGCACGGTCACCACATACAGCCTCTTTGGTTTTGTGTTACTCCTATACAGACTTTGTTCCTATTTGAAAGAATGTGCTTTTAATATTTATATTCTGTTTTCTTTGACATTTCCATTGAAAATGTTGGCAATAATTATCATTAATGTATTTGGTGGTAACATCTGAGTATTTAGGAACCAAAAATATACCTTATACCCTACAGTCTGATTCATTTTTGGGAGACTATTGGTAATTGTTGCAGCAGTGTTTTCAAGCCCAGTCTTCTGCTAAAAGGAGTTTTCCAGTTTAGAGGTAAAAGTACAAGATACTTTAAAAAATCTTAATTTCCTTTCTTGTATCTATTCATTTTCAAAGGCAGTTACATTGTCCTTTGTAAAAAGCAGAGTGTTTGCATTCATTTTGTAAAGCTCATGTTCCCTAG
>WEIT01025804.1:2409-13867 GCA_013389985.1 Dryoscopus gambensis | reverse complement strand
CGTTTTTTTGTTTTGTTTTGGGGTTTTTTTGGGTTTTTTGTTTTTGTTTTTTTTTTCCCTTGGGGGAACATTCAGCAAAACAGTGGCTACCAGCAGGCGAGTCTTGAACTGGTTTGAATTCTGGGTATAGCATATGGTCCAAGTACAGATTAATTATAAAATAAGTTTAACTCTTGAGCTTCTGCTAAATTTTTAAGTACAAAATAAAATGTTTGTCTTGAAATAATTATATTCTGAGCAGCTTAAGCCTTCAGAGTTATGCTCAGGCTGTGCATTTGGGTCATTCACTACGAATGAGAAGCTGAGAGAGTCTGATCAAGCAGGCATTTACTGGTGAGAAGAGACACTTCGAATATTTAGGCTTTTGTGTACAACTGGGAAAACTACCCCCTCAAGTTTCTTTCATTAGATAATCAATATGCATAATAGTAGACCTAAAGCCCTTTTCTCTGTGTCTATCCATAATTGCCTAATTTTTTAAAATCTGGTTATTTAATCTTATCCTGAACATATGTTTGCATTAGGCACTGAAATGCAAATTGTTAGTTCAGTTTTGTGATTAGCTCATAATATCAGCCATCACGATTTTCCTGTTGAAAGGCAGAACTTGGTAAGCTTGATCTCCCCTTCTTTTCTCCCCTTCCTTTCGACAAAAGAGAGGGACATGAACTGAGTGGCACATCACAGCTGTACAGAACAGTTCTGGTACCAGTTTTTATAAAGAAAAGCTCTCAAGGGTCTATTTCTGTTGTATTCACAATACTTGCTATGTTCGTTTAACTGCTCATTAAGAGTTTTGAAAAAACTATTCCTTTATGTATATTACATTGAAGGCAAAATTGTGTGCAACCTATGATTAGCAAAAATGGTGTGATTTGAGGATGATACCACAGACTGTGATTGGTATTTGTTTCTGTGCTGGAATAGCATCCCTTAATGTGTGAATATTGTCTGAACCTTGCCTGAGAGAAGCCTGAGGGCCTGATGGAGTCATGCAGGCTTGGAGCTCAGCTGGAGATACAGAAATGCTTTCCAGTGTGATCACATAGATCAGCTGTTCCATTAAATAATACTGGTTTGTTAAGTTTGCTTATGCTTCAGGAACAGGGTATTTTCTTTAGATGGTAACTAATTTGTTGTTGTTTTAAACTGGAAGAAGCTGCACTCTGTTTTCCTACATTTGGGAATTTATCTTGCAGGAGTTTTGAGTGTGAATTCGGATGGGATAGTACCAACTACATAAGTTGTGTCTATATAGTGAAAAAAATATTAATTTTTTTTACAGTCTCTGAAGAGTGGCTGCTTCATCTAAAATAACCAGATAAACCAAAGCCTGGAAGGGAAAGGGGGCTTAAATATAGACTTTAAAAGGTTCACAAATACATACTTCAAGGAAGGTAAACAACATATATGAAGGACTATGTCTTATCTCTTACCCTGGAAATTAATGGCAAGAATCTCTCTGAACAGCAATGGAAACTATGTTTCCCCCCGTCCTCCCCTTGAATCATGCAACAATTCATAAGGAAATTGTGGAGTTTTTAGGCAACGTGTGAGTTTTCCTCCCACAGGTAGGGATCCAAGCACATGGATCTGTAGCACAGTGAATCTCTGCCAGTACAGAAGTTTGTTGCTAAGAGTCAGACTGGAAGGTATTGATCCCAAATACTGTCCCAGTTCATGGTGGGAATGATTTTAAGAGTGAAACAGATCAGTCTGGGAGAAAAGGTTTAGCTGACCTCAGAAGAAAATATTCCTGTGAGGAAATGCAGCTCAGTGATTCTCCCCACCCCTGGGCTCTCTACACCAAGCAAAGAGAGGAGGCTGCTGCAGTGGTACCTGAAGTATCAGGTAATTTCCTGAATCGTAGGGCGGGAGAGATGTTCGTGGTGCTGCTCATGGGGGCTCTGGGAAATGTGGACCAGCAGGGCACAGGGAGTGGGCGTGTTTGACACCACATCTCAGTGTAGGCACTGAATTTATTTACGGCCCATGTAATCCTGTTCTGACTAGCGCCACTCTGACTGGCATTTTTAATGACTTCACAGATTAAACTATTAAAATTAAACTGGATATAGATGTCAACTTAGAAATCCCCCCCCTGTGGGCCAGGATTAATATACGTGGGTTAAATCACTGCTGTCTAGCAGGTGCCAGTTGTGTGAAGAAATGGAGAAATTCCCTCTCCCTGCTTGTCAAATCTAGTACAATTCACAGGAATCAATTTTGTATTTTTTTGAACTGAAACAGGAAATACAGCAGTACAAATCAATATATTCCTGGTTTCATTGCAACTATCTATGGTATTAAATACAGGTAAGAGTCTAGGTATATGTTACTGCTAAACAATGTGAGCCCTGAGACACTTAAAGGAGGGCAAAGTGGCAAAAATAAAGAAAAAAGAATGAATCAGTTTCCTAATTCTGCTTGGAGATCCCTGAAGAGATGGAAGGATAGGACATTTTGCATTAAAAATGGGATCTAGGGCAGGATTCTGTGTTTTCCTCCTTTGTTTTAGTGTATGAGGTACACTGGCTGGAGTCCATTCCGTGTTAAGGACCTTACGACCACCCTGTCACTGTTCCAACTAACCTTGACTCCCCTTTGGCTGTCTGGCATTTAGGGATTGTTATTGATCAGAGATGTCATCTTTTATTTGTTCTTGTATTTAAAGTTTGCATTTTTATTCTTTTTTATTGCCTTTGCAGGCATTCATTTAGAACCAATCTAATTGGTTCTAAATAATTGGAGGATTCAATGGGAGCAATTGGAATAATTGGAGGATTCAATGGGAGCAGGGTTTGGGGGATTTTTCCCCCCCCTCCTTTTTAACTGTTACTTGTTTGCTACAATTCAGGGTTATGAATTCTGTCTTAGAAATGCCCTAAATATAGAATTGACTTATTTTTACATTTTTGCTTCATTATTTCACCTCTTAACGTACATTCAGTGTCTTATTGGGAGTCCTGAAGATTTTCTTAAGTTGTCATCATGAAAAAAATTGGCAGGCTACTAATCATTTCCTGCTGTGGGGAAGCTGACAGTGGAAAGAAGGTAAGAGAAAACAGTTTCTCTGTTTTGAAATGGATGAAAGAGCAAAAAATTACCCTACTCTACCAACATTAATTTCTTTCTGAAGAAATGGATTTTTTTTTCTCCCTTAGGCCTCCAATAAGTGTGGAATTAAACGAACAGTGTAATAACAAAAGGATGAAGCATTGCTACTGAATCAAACATTGTAAAATCACTTTGCTCAGCTTTCTGTCCAGGTTGCATTTCCATTGTTTTCCTCATAAGGAACAGTAAACACTTTTGTTGTTTCTTTAATATGCCATTTTTGTTGTTGCTTTGCATCATATGTTCTGCAGGAAGTATCTCAGCTTTTCTCTGAAGCTTTTGACATTAAACACTGATCATCAAAGCAGTGTGGTGGAATTAGGATGTAACTCCAGCGCTTTGAGCGTTTGGTCTTTTAGAAATGCAGAAGTACCAACTGACATCAATTCGGAAGTTTTAGATTCCCTTTTCGCAAAGCTATCAATTCTGACATTTCTAGTCATTTTTTAAATTTTTTTTACAGCTCAAAAAGAGTTTGATCCTTCCTTTTTGCAGCTCTCTTATTGATGTTCTTACAACATTATTCTCATAGGATTCCAGGAAGTGATAGTCTTGATTTGCGTGGCTCTGTTTTATTCTGGATGACTCAGTGCATAAAAAGAAATGGCCACTGTTCCTAGGCAAATGAGTCAAAAGTCTGTACCATCCATCCTGTCTTTGTGGTAGAAGGATCTATCAGTTATCAAGACAACTTAGATATGACCTATGTTTTTTTTTTTTTTTTACTAGTTAGGTACACGTGAAAATCTACATTCCTGTCTTGTGACCTCTAAGAAAAATCTTTATTTCCCTATTGATACACTCTTTCTCAGACAGCTATTTTCCCATGGGCACCATCCCCCCCTAACCCTTTGCTGAGTTTATATCCAGTTTTTAACAAAAAAACTATAAAACAGGAGACTTCCTGGGGGAAAATAAAATCTATCACTGCTTGATATATGATGCACAATGAAAGAGAATGTTTGGATGTAAATCCTGTTTGGCATTTCTCCTACATTCTGGGAGGATGATTTATCCCCTGAGCTCCTCTTTTGTACACTGAGCTTTTTTTATACCTTCAACCCAAGTATTTCAATTGTCTGCTTTGTAAAGCGACTTCCCACACAATTATATCGACACAGTGGAGTCAGGAGTGAGCAGGGGTCAAAGGTTGATGCAGAGGGTTAGGGAGACATTTTTAACAATGGAGAAGTCACAATCTATACCCTCACATTTATACAGGAACAAAATTTCTCCTCATACACAGGAAGCCCCTTTTTGACAGCAGCTGTATTAAAAGTATGAAAAAAACCTGTGGGTTTTTTTCTGTGTTTCACCCATTGCCCCCAAAATATTTTCTGCTAAATTTTTTTCTTACTGAAAGTTTTCCAGGCATTCCCAATACCAGCTTTCCAAAAGAAAATTTATGTAGTGTGTTAGGTTATCACTCAGATGTTGTAGCAGACTTTTTCACATGAGCCAAATGGATTGTGTGTAAATTATTCTCGATATATTATCTACTGATGGGCAGCAGGAACACTTAGAAGTTTCTGTGGTGCTAATCTGTAAATCTGGTTACAGAGAGGAGTGTTTGTCATGCTGAGGGGTGAATCCAGTGTCATTGCATGGATTATGTTGGTGCTTTTAGGGCTGACTTTTTCTCCAGTGATCATTTTACCTGGATTATGCACCTGGCATGCTGCATCAGGATATTTGTGAAATGGACATAACCTAATAGGATGTATAAGAGTTCCCACATATAGAGAGGAGGATGTGTACCAACCTCCCTCTGGTGTAACAGCCTCTGTTCACCAGGCAAAGTTCACGCTTGACCTAATGAACCTGGAAAATTATAATTGTGAACAACAATAATCAAACTCTTTAAAAAGTTGGGCCTTGTTGTTGAAGTGCATTGGTTTTTTGCATGAATAGGAATGTTAAATACCCTAAAAAGTTTGCAATGAGCTTCAAGAGAAACTTGCTGTCAGGATGGTTTTGTGGATATTCTTGTGCACAGTGATGCATGTCTGGACTATTGCTAATGCTGTAATTGAGTCAGCGTAGGTTTTCCTAGTTCGCTGAACCAAGGGATGTAAGCCTAGCTTGCTTTCTGACAATACCATTACAAGCTCGTTTTTCTAGTTAAGATTGAACAGTATTTGTGTTTTCCTTGCTACTGTATTAATTAAGCAACTGTGATGCTGCTCAGGCTGCAGAATAAGTCCAGCAAACAGGAAAGAAAGTGAATCATAACTAGGCTATTAACTCAAATGAGAGTCATGAGATGTTCTAAGCCTATTTTCTATTGGAGTTCTGGGCTTTGAATTCATGTTGAATTAGAACAAGGCTTAACTCTAAACTGTGGCCTGATTCAGGTGATTTTGATTCCTGTATAGAAAGTCCTAAATCAATTAATGCTAACACAGGTAGACAGAACAACTAGCTTAGATCATATTCCTACATCTTCTGATGTCACCAAAGGTGTGCTTAGAAAAGCTGTAGTTGAGACTGAAGAAGTGCTTGGGCTGTAGCGACTTGGAAACTGCGACCTCCTGTATCCCAAATAATCTCAGAAGGGGCTACGGGCACATGTAGAACTCTGCACAGAGCTAATTAGCTCCCATGTCAGTGGAGTTTAATCAGATTGAAAGAGTGAAGGCACTGTCAGGTAATGGTGGAAACCTTTCTTAAGCTGGTGAGATTCATTAACTTCAGTGCTATTACTAATGGTGCCACTGACAGGAATGACGCTGCTGGGATCTCTTAATTTACCTTTATAGGAGAACTTGTACTGAGCAATTATAAAGAGTTATTAAAAGTTCTCTGTCTCCTACTGGTTTATAGTGTGCATAAGTAGAAAAAAACTTTATGCTAAACTTTTATTTTTATATTGATTTTCATGGGTGACCCTCATGCTGCTTTAATGGTTGTGTATGTGAACATAAAGCTTCGAATGATCAGTTTTCACACAGTTCCACCTGAAATACTTTTGAAAAAAAATAAGTAGTTGGTAAGATAGTAGTTATATCTGGCAGAACAGACTCCAAATTCGGTTGTTTTCTGACACTTTTATACACATGAATTTAATTCTCTCTTCTTGTTCTGCCATCAGAGTTGTTCTGAGTCCTGTTTTCTCTATGCTGGTTTTGTGGGAGATTGAGGTCTTAACCGTTAGTGTGCAGTAGCTAATTTTTCATTCAATCACATGGTCTTGGTGTGACAATGGAAGAAATGGAATGGGAGGATGGGCCCCAATACATTTAAAAAAAAATTAAGATAAAGGTTTGTTTTTTAAAGTGACAATTGAAACTAATTAACCTTTAGACCATGTTTGAATCCAGTGAGATTTGATTTCAAAGTTTCTTTAAAGAAAGTGCTGTAACTGAAAAATGTGTTTTGTTAATTTAATGGTTTAATACATTTAAATTAACTAAGTAATTTGGAAGAAAATTACTTTGCCATCACTTCGAAACTTGCTTCCGTTGGTTTCTAAAGGGACTTGAATTGGACTTGAATTCTTTTCCAGATATAATCTGTTTCATGAGGGTGGCTTCATGTTGCAATAATCCTTCTCTTTACATTTCTAGGACTTCTTTTTTCCTTAATAACATAGTCTTGGCAACTAGTACAGAGCAGTTTCCTGTTTCAGGCGTACTCTGCTTTTTAAAAATAGCACTGAAGCTCTGTGAAGTTTGCCTAAGGGGACTTCTTGATTACTAAACTGAGGATTTTCAAATACCTGCAATGTTTCCAACATGCAGAAGGGATCTCAAAATCTCTGGGTTTGTTTGCATTTCCTGGACCTAAGAAAAACCTTTGGGGGTTTGGAGAAAATAGTTTTAGTTTGGTTTTTGAGTTTTTTTCAGCAGCAGTTGTTGCACAAAGCCTTTCCAAAAAAACTGAGTGGGGCTACAGCACAAAGCATTTAAGTCAAGAATTCTGCATGCAGTGTTCCCAGATCGATGTTTCAAACCCCTGCAGTAGACACTGGGAGAAATCCTGGTGGTTTCTTGCTATGTGAGAAGATTGCTTCTGATGCCTCATGCTGGTCCGTAAATATCTGTTTTGCAGTATATTCAGAATGACTCCTACTTCTCAAACATGTGAAGATGATGTACCTTAGTGCCTTTCTAATTCAGTGCTGTTTCAAAAACTGCATTTAAGTAGATGTAGCTGCCGTGTCTGAAAGGACTAAGCCTTCAGGGTGTCTCATTAGACTGTTTATGTGGTTTTTCTTTGGCTTGGAAAAGAAGAGCAGCAAAAGGGGGCATGACAAACTTGTCTTCTTTTCTAATGGCAAGGGCTGTTTGGAAGGCTTCCAATACATTGATCATTCCACCTCAATTAAGCACTGTCAGAAAACATTCCCATCAAATGTGGAATAATAATCTTATGTTGTCTTTGTTAAATTGATCTGTGTTTTTATAAATTGATTCACTTAAAGAATAAAGAAAAATGAAGAGTCTCTGAGGATAACTACCATTCTTAGATTAATTTAGAGAGAAGCACTTTTTCCGGAAGCAGAATTTTTTCAGTTATTCTTTATATTCTTCCATTAATTTAGGAGTTTGTTTTAACTATGTTATCCAGTTTTCCCCACATTTCCTGTGTCAGAACCTGTTTGCATGTCATTGCTTAGGTAGCCTAAAATAGTGGGATGAGTGCCAGCTCTGGGCATACTCAGTGATTTGTATTCTCCTCTAGTTAAAAAAAATAAAGCCTCTCTCTTTCAGTTAAAAGTTTCAGTCTCCTATTTGCCTGCATTACAGGTCTCTATTGCTTGTACTGCTGCATTGCATGAGGTTTGAAAAGAGGTTTTACGCCAAAAATATCTGTGTGATAGAAAGTGATGCTTTCTGAGCAAAGTGTGGGAAGAGTGTCTTTCAGATGGAAAGATATTTTCCCTTATTAGTTACTAACAGTTTGACCAGCCTGTGGTGCAGGTGCTCACCCATGTATTTCCATAAGCTCCATAAAACAGGATGTTCAGAAATACAGAGGAAAATGTGAAATAACTTCGAATATGCACAGCCAGCCGCTGGCAGCTCTTTCTGCTTCTGAGTGTGAGAGGCAAATTATATTCTTACTAAAATCCAAGTCAGAAATGGCTAAAATTGGCATTATATACAGCCAAGAGCCATAAGGTATAAGTGGGTGGCAGAACTCTAAATTGAGCCAATAGTTAAACTCAGTGCTGTGATGAATGTAACAGATTGAATCAGTAATGTGCGTTGTCCATTGAGGCAAAATGTTACTCAAAGCTAATCCAGATTAAATCTTATCTCAAATGCAGTTTTAAACAGCTTTGTAAATCATGCTGTAAGGACCTGGAGCAGTCCTCATCCTGGTTCCAAGTGTGTTAGTGATCAAGGTCTTTATATAAATGGTATGCTCTTGGCAGCAAGTGATGATGTAACTCTCCTCTACTTGCAGTGAGGAAATTCCAAACTCTAGATCAAATGCGCAATAAAACATTTAATATATGGCACAAAGACTTGGTGTGTGGTTTGGAGGTTTTTTTAATATGGGTATAGGCTTGCAAATCTAAGCTGAGAAGTACTGGTTCAAAAACATCAAAACCCAACATCTGTTGTTCTGAAGGGCATCTTGAGTTCTACATCTGTTGCATGAGTGCATGTTGCTGTCCTCAGTGTTTTTACTCTTGTTTCATTTTGGGTAATAAACTTTCTGTTCATCTTGTAACTCGGGCACTGGATAACAGCAGCATATTTTAGCTGGTTTCTGTATTGTGTTGGATTCAGTGACACTGGAGTAATTGCCACAATAGTGTTTAGCTCACTGGGAGTGTCAGGACTCACAAAACACTCAGCACGCTCTTCTGAGGCAGTGGGTAGCACTGTTGCTGTCATAATATTCAGGTTCTTGACCTGTCTGAGGGGGTGCTCCCTTGCTTGCCAGGACAAGTATTCCTTTCTTCCTGTGTCTCCTAACCATGGGAGTTGGTTTGGGCTGTGTGGCACGGCCAGAACAACAGGTTTGGTTTGATTGTTCTGATTTAGGCTGAGATGTTGGAACAGAATGCTTCCCAGCAAGCACTCCAAGGCAACATGATTTTCATACCTTATTATCACCTTTCCCATTTCCCGTCCCTTTTTTTCCTGCTGGCATACTTCCCTTTCTCCTATCCAGTCTTTTACCTTCTCCTCCTCTCCTTGCTTTTTCTCGTCCCAGTTTTGCTGCATCTTTACCCAGATCTGGCATTTCTGATACCATTACCTAGATAATCCCAGTCTTTCATGGTGCTACTGGTGCAGTTAGACAAATGCTGCTGGCTTCTGCTCTCCAGAAAATCCCCAGCACTCTCCTTCAGTTATCTGTGGAATTCATCTACTTTTCATGTAACTTCCACATTCCTACCTGTGAAGCCCAGTTGTTCTTTCATTTTTGCTGTCTGTACCTCTTGTCAGCTTCTCACCTGTGGCATTTTTCCATGCCATGCTCAGCAGATTTCCATGTCTTTTGCAGATTTCCATGTCCTCTGCAGCTGGCTTTAGCTTATGCCAGGGCTTAGTCAGGGTCCTGGTCATTTCCCTGCAGCCCTAGCAGGTACTTAAGACAAAGTCTCTCCTTCTGCCATGGCTCTTCCCAGGTGGCAGGGCTTCTCTGGGCAAGAGCAGGCTTTTTGATCATTCAAAATGTCTACAAAAGGCTCTTTGCTTGCCCAGCAACCCAGAGAAGTGAAATAAAACTGTCATGGCATGACAGTAGCATGGAAGCCACTGCTTCCCTTCCTAGTGAGGTATGAGA
Organism: Dryoscopus gambensis; assembly: GCA_013389985.1. NCBI lineage: Eukaryota > Metazoa > Chordata > Aves > Passeriformes > Malaconotidae > Dryoscopus > Dryoscopus gambensis. Next base: position 4,003 of record WEIT01025804.1, on the reverse strand, counting down.
AAGGCAGCCCAGAGGATGAGGCTTGGGAAGGAACTGCGAGCTGAGAAGTGGCTCACGTCCACCTTAAACTCCTGGAATGATCTGTGTTGGAAAGGACCTTACAGATCATCCTGTTCAACCACCTGCCATGGTCAGGGACACCTTCCTGGGGTGTCCACGGAATACGCTCTGTGCCAGGGTGGTGGAACGGGCAGGATTTTCTCCCTGAGCCCAGTCCTGGGCAAGATTGGGGTTTCCATGGGAAGAAGCCCATGAGCTGCATTTCTGGAGGCTCCATGCCTGGGAACATTTCAAGTACCACTCTTTGTTTTTTTTCCAGGCTTGGCCAAAACTGGGCATTATGTTTCTCCCCAGAGCAACGTGGTTTTCCCTGGTTTGTTGGGATTACACACTGGATGTTTAAGGGCTCTGTGTCTCTTTCTCCTGAATAGAAGATTGAGGAAATGGGGATGCTCCTGACTGTCACAGAGATGTGGGAACAGCCCAGTTCCAGTGAGGAATGTGGTGCCCAGCTTGTTGTGTGTGTCCTGTTGTTTTGTCCTTCAAGCCTGTTGGAGTGCTGGCCTGGATTTGGGAGGAGCCAAGTAGCCCGGAGCTGTGAGGTTTTTCCTGTCAGCAATCCGTGATGGGGAAGTTTTCCCTGGCTGTCCCAAGGGGAAGGAACAGCTCTGGAGTTGTTGCAGCCACAGGCTGTGGATTCATCTCCTGAAAACCAGTTCAGGATTGTTCATCTGACTCTGCCCCTGACCCATGACTTCCAGGGAGCCTCCTGGTGTTCTGGATATTCCCAGGAGAAGATATTCCACCACCTGCTTTTAAAGCCAGGATTTCCAAACCCGGTATGTCTGTTACATTCTATGTGAGCTGTCCCAGTGGTGGAATGGGAGATGGAACACCCCACACTGCTGTTTGAGACATTCCTGACTGGAATGGGGGCCGACTGGGCATTTTGAAGTGCTGAGGCCACAAGTTCAGCTTTGAGTGGCATCCCCAGGGAATGCTGAGGCGCTTGGCCCTTGGCAACACATCCCTGATGGGGAGCAAAAAGAGGAGGGGGGAAATTCCGGGTTAATGGGAGGATGTTTCTGGAATGGAACTCAAAGAGGTGCTGATCATACCATGGAATCATGGGGTGGCTTGGAAGGGACACAAAGACTCTCTGCACTCTGTCGTCCCATCCCATGGCAAGGAACACATCCAAAGCTGCGTCCTCACCCTCATGGAATGACAGTGGCTGTTGGGAGCTCTGGCAGGACCACCTGGAGACCAGGTAAGAATAGCAATGAGATTGTTTTGGCTGCTGGATGTGGTTTTCTCTTTTCAAGATGTTCCTCTGACTGATGTTTTCACAGTACTTTCCTAGGCCTCTGTCACGGTTTGACACTGGTTATGCCCCAGGCACTTATGAAAAACGATTCACTTATTTTCTTCTGCTATAGCTGGGCAGAGGAGGGGGAGTTAAAACTTCCTTTCCATGAGCTGAGATAAGGATTATTGAAAAAAAAAAAACTTTATGGCAAAACAGGTTCAAAACTTAAACAGTATAAAGAAGATTTATTATTAACAGAATTAAAAGTAGAAAGGGTAATGAGAA
>WEIT01025803.1:190890-204312 GCA_013389985.1 Dryoscopus gambensis | reverse complement strand
CATAATGCGTTGAGTTCACGCCAATAAAGTTGTCCTGGTATTAGAGAAAGGAATTTATCAATGGCATTTTAAGATGATCCATTTCCATGCTCATTTACGCCTAAAGTTACTGTTGATAACTAGTTTTATTCCAGGTGTGAGCAATCAAAGAATAGTCATTCCAAGAGTAACAGATCTGGAAATAAAAAGGACGCATAATTTTTAAATATTTCATCATACCAGCCTGTGCAAAGTGGAAGAGCAGAAACGAAGTGGACCAAGATGTACTCATATGGCATGAGGCTCTTGAGAAACAAATGTGATGCATCGTAAGAACAACTGTCAGAGCCCTTTTGGAAAGCAAGTCCTTTTCAAAGTAATCTCTCAAAACCCAAAGAACATCAAGAAATCCTTTACTTTTGTGGCCCTCAATTTTATTTACTGCTGTTTCTTCTTTTTTCCAAGATCTGAAGTTCTGTTTGTGGAACTGGACCATGAGACACACACCAAACCTAGAGACATTCCTGTGCCAGTAGCCACAGTGAGTAGCTATTTTTTTTTAGCAAACGTAATGATCAGTATATTTCTAAAAAAATGTCTGTAGCTCAAAATGTCTGTAGCCCTGGACACATGGACAGGTATCAGGTATTACTTTTTTCCTGCTCTGCTGCATGATGTTTGCCATTCTTATCACTGATGTTTGGCTCCTGTGCAGAATGAGTCAAACATCTCAGATATACGGCTTTTGTTTGAACAGAGATGGACTCATTGATATAAAACAAGCAAACATAAAGACAGAAAGGATTTGATCACTGTGGCAGAACAGGCAGAGACCTGCTCAGGTGTAGCTAACAGCATTCCATGTCAGGTGTGTCTCCTGGGCATATCATCTATGAGTTCTGATACTTTCATCTGTTCATCTTCTGGCATCAGCCACGCAGTGTTAGCGAGTTCTCGATCATTCAAATAAGGATTTTTGAATCAACAAGAATGACTATTCTTGCTGATCCTATACATTTGATCCCTAGGGCATCTTACCATTCCTACCCCTTTGTCTGACAAGTCCGCAATGCAGTGATGTAGCTCTTTTCCTTATTATTAATTACCCTTTGCCAACATCATTCTTTGGCAGCAGGTACAAGAACAGCTTTGCTTTGCCTATTAAGCATTCAGTTGCTTGAATATATCCAAATATACAGCCTCAGTGCTTTTTGAGGGTATCAGTTCTGCAACTTCTCAGAACTTGTCTCTTTTTTCCATGTATCTATGACTTTTTTTTGCTGCCAGTTCAAGTAGGTAATCCACAAAACAGATGAGTATTGGCTTAATCTATTATCCATTTCTAAGCCTCTCTCAAAAAAATCAGTGTTATATCTTGGTATGGATGTATCTAAATTTTGTGTCTAAATACAAAATAGATGAGGGAAAGAAATACCCAAGGTGCAGCATTGCTCTGTTCAGGAAGTCCTTCTCAGGAAGATTTTTTTCTTCAGTGTTTCTTTTAATGCCTTTGATGATTGTCTCTGGAACTGAAATCGATGTGGTGGTGTGATTGATGTTTGGCTCATGATAGGACTGTCGGTGGGGATCTTTCTTCTTCCTCTTACATAAGTCCCAGAGGCCTTCGGAATCCAGTGCATTCACTTGTGCCCTAGAAAGTTTTTGGCACTCAGTTTCCAATTTCTGTGCTGCTCTTTTATGCTACCTGACGGTCTTTGGCAGGAGAGAAGAGCCATTTAATGTGGTACAGTCAGAGCCAAAGCTGAAAGCTTTTGTTTGGCAAGAGATTGCTAATAATTCTTCCCTAGGTTTGATGTACTTCAGCTTTAGCAATAAAAGAAATATTACAAACTTTTGAGGAACAACAGGAAATGTCTGGAGGGGTTTTTTTTGTTTTGAATTTCTTTAGGCTATTGATCCGTAACCTCCAATATCTACAAAAAACATGGCTACAAACTTTTTTTTTTGTAAGTGTAAGCAGGTGTATTTGCTAAAATCAGAAACAAAGTATGTGTAAAATGAACTAATGATTCTGGGAGCCACTGGGTTTCTCTCAACTTGAAACACTTTAAGAGTTGAAAAAAATTCTCTATGTCTAGAGGGGCTTTAGGACTTAGGGAATATTTTTGCCATTCTGCAGCTGCCCCCCACAATGTTACTGCATCACTGGCAGTGCTGACACTCTTACTTATTTTTTAATATGCCTTATTTTTCATTTAGTCTCATCGTAAATGTATGGTTTTCCCATTCTCGCCTAAAAATTGCCAAGCTATTAATATTTTCTCTTTCATGTCCATCTCCATAGAATCAGAATCTGTGTTACTGCTAAAATTGTTCTCTTGTGCTGTTTTTTCTGTTAGGGCCTTGGGGTTTTTTATGTTGGCTTCTTTCTTGGGAAGATCCTAGTTCATCTATTTAAGACAACCTGTAAATGTTCAAGCATTAAGGAGATAAAGGGAGTGATTCTTTTCTCAGCCTTTCCTCTATTCCTTAGCAAACAATTCCTTAAGACAAAGTCCTGACTACATTGAAAAAGGAAGATAGTAATTTTACATGAAGTTCTGGAGCAAGAATAGCATTTTCCACCTCAAATATCCCCTACTGACTTTGGAATTTCTTTAGCTGAGAGTCAGGGCCTCAGGTGGCACCTTAGCAGGAGAAGAAAAGTTTGTAGGCCTTTTCTAGGTCCTTGTTACTGGAGCAGGCAGAACAAGACAATTTAAAATTTGGCACTGTCATTTACTTGCTGACATAAAAAGATAATCCACTTCTGCATATTATGCTGCAGTTATGAATTCTGAGGCTCCACGAATGAAATGTGAAGCATCCTGTCCCCACAAGGGAAATCCAAAAGGAAGGTGAAGTATCTCCACATTTCTGCCTTAGCCTGTACAGCCAAGTTCAGTTAGTCAAATCCAAGCACCTGTACTTTTCCGTTGTAAAAATCAATTGTTTTTCAAGCAGCATTCAACCAAACCACATTTATTAGGTGAGCTCTGGCTTGTAGCTCCAGGTTCAGTACTTCCTTCAATGTGAATCAGATTCCCAATGATATTACCAGGATGTAATGAGCTCTTAGAAGAGAACTGGATTTGCAGCAGCAGAAATAAAACATTGTCTTTCTTCAGGTTGCTGTTTTCCTTCCCATGTTCTCCTTTACCTGGATCTGCTACATTATGACACATAATACTGGAAACTGGGATTCCCATTGCTAAGGAAGTGACTAAAAATAATACAAAACTGAGGAAATGTTGCTTGGTTTATTTGTTTGTTTGTTTTTCTTTAGAGTAGTGCTTGTAAACTCTGATTTTCAAAGGAGTCAAATGACTGGGGTATGAAATTCAATCCCTCTGTATTTGAGGGCCTTCAGGAAGACCCGATTTTAGAAGAAAGGTTCCTCAGTACATTCCCAGAATCAGAAAAATTTCATCAGAGACCAAAATCTGCGATTGAGCTTCGCAAAGATCTGTATGGTTCTTGTGGTTCTCTTAAGTAAGTTATCAAAAGATTGGTCCATACATCAGAGGAACTAAAGAGATCTATCAGGCAGATCTGTGGCTGTGCAAAGCCTGAATAGCTGTGATGTTTGGTTTGTTTTTTTAAAATTTGAACACTAAACTGAGAATCCTTCTTAAGTCATGCAAAGAAATACTAACAAACTCTTTGCACATGAAGCTTTTGGTGTTGTCTTTTGGATCAATTAGGCAGAGGCTACACTCGCGAGGCCATTCCTCTGTGGTGCCCTCCAACCTCATGCTGACAGTCCTTGACATTTGCTTTCTGCCCAAAGGCCTTTTCTGCTCATACCAACAGTGTTTCAATACTGCCAGTCAGGCATATCCACAGCCTATTCGCAGGTCTTAGAAATAACTCAGGAAATTCAGTTACAACAATTAATATAGTAGTGCCCTTGTCTGGCACTTTCAGTTTAGAGTGAACTTGGGTTTCTGACTTTCCTCCCTGACTCTGAGTGCAAGAAACACAGAGTGGGTATCTAGGCACTGGAGCTATTCCCAGTGCAAAGAGGCTTAAGGCTTCCCTTAAAGTCAGTGCAGATCTAGGAAGATTCCTGGCTTCCTGGACTGGGAAATTGGAAGCTGGGCAAATTATGTGTTGAATCAAATTTTTCCCAGTTCCTATTGGCAGAGAGGAGAGCCTAGTGCTAAATCAACACTGAGAACACTGTTCCTGGTGAGCCTGGGAACCCTGAAAATGCTGAGAGTCTGATATGAACACAAGTCTCATGGTTTCCGAGGTCCTGCTGCACTGTTGGGCAGTGCAGCCTCTTTGCTGTCAGCAAGTAGGAGTTTTGGGATGGATCCTCTGACATCCCAGAATACAAATGTTCTTGCATCACTTGACAGAAATCTCTCCAGTACAGAGCCTGCCCTCCCTCCAAGTTTGTCAGAGCCAATACAGAAATATAATTGGATTTTATGAAAGTTTATCAGTACTCTGATGTTTCCAGTGAAACATTTTGGATTCAGTTAATTTACATGCTTTATTGGTGGTTTTGCCAGTGCTGGGTTAATGGTTCGATTTGATGATCATAAAGGGACCAGATTGGTCAGGCCCAATTTGCCCTTAGTGAAGCTGTGATGGCTGTCCTGGATCACTTCTCTGTCTTGCACGTGCCTCAGCATTGCTTCCATGAAGATCTGCTGCAAGGTCTTCCCCGGCACAGAGGTAAGGCTCACGGGTCTAAAGTTCCCTGGGTCTTCCTTTCTACCCCTTTTATAAAAAGTTGCCCTTTTTCCAGTCACCGGGGACTTCCCCTGAGGGCTGTGACTTTTCCAGTATGATGGAGAGTGGCTTGGAGACCATACCAGCCAGTTCCCCCAGGACTTTGGGATGTGTCCGTCAGGCCCCAGAGACCCGTGGCCGTAGAATGTTCCATGCCATTACCCCTATCCCACTATCACAAAACAGAAACTCCACTGACATGGGCTTAGGTTATTTTACCTGTCCACCCACAAGAAGAAAACTTCACACTCAAGCTGGTCATAAAATTGAATCCAGAATAACCTAACATCGGAATTAAAAATTATTGTGTGGAGAAGTTGAAATTGAGACTAGGCTCAGTTCTTTTTTGAGCGACCTCAAGCGCACTCGTTTGGGACAATTTGCCAAGGAACTTCTGTGTATTATTTATTTAGTTAGTTTTCAAAGAAAAGCAAGATTATTTTATTTGATTCTTTGTTATCAGCTAGGCAATCTATCTGCTTCCACTTCTGAAAGGAAAATCAAGTTCTCCCTTCCTCCTTTCAGTATATAAATCCACTTTAGGCTGGGAAAGAACTGATTTAAAGTGTGACAAAGCACAGGCTCCTGTCTCTTGGGCACTGATATTGCTTAAGGAGCTCTTTGGCAACTCACTAAGGTTACCAGGTCCTCTAGGTAGGATTTTGAAATATATTCAGCATTGGCCTAATTCTGGTCACGTCAGTCAGCGCCAAAACTTGCCTGACTTCACTGGAAAACAAGCGCAATAAAAGGGAGATTGTATCTTGGATCTTTCCATGCAGATTTTCAACACTCCGTACAATATTTTAGGGAAGTTATTTCACATTAAATCACAGAAATGTTTTTTAGACTGGTTAATGGAAGAGTAGGAAATATACCTGCAAAAAGCAGGTCTAGCTCAGGCAATATCCAGATTACTCTAAAACTCATGTTCAAGCCTAATCTTTTCCTAAAAGAGAGTCCTGGTGGGGAAAGCTATGGTGTGTCCTGAATAAAGAGGTATCAGCATTCCATAAGAACTAGACCGATGAAGCATTTTCCAAGCTCTCAGGTGGGAGAATCTGCCACCTACTGTTAACAAAACTATTTGCACGAAGAGGCCGTGGACCTCGAAACTGAGAAAAATTTAATGTTCCTGTGGGCAAAGAAAGTGACAATCTTAGAGAATTGCCATAATGATGTGTCTAAAAAAGAGATCAGCTCTCACTGGGGTTTGATTAATAATGGAGAGAAAACTCAGCTTGTTGATTAGTAATGATGTGTGATTTATTTGCTGCTTTATTTGCTGCTGTTATTGCAAAGTATTTGTGAAATGCTTATTCAAGTGCTTTTCTTGAAGAATGTTTTCATTGTCCTTATGTGAGTCTTTTTAAGTTAAAGAAACCTATCAGAAATACAGAATGTGAGAAGTTCCTTAATATATGAGCTAATGCTGATAAAGCACTCTAAAAATTCTGGACAGCTTTTCTGGCTTGTGACAGTCACTATCTAACAAAGAGATGTGCCGGATTTGGAATTAGGGTACATAAATGTTACATGTAAAGTGCTTTGCTGAATCCAGGTTTAAAACTGACTGAAATTAAGTGGCATTTAAGAACTTTGGTGAACATGGAGAGACTGTAGTGATGTCTGAAGGTAAGCTTGGAATTTGTGTTCAGAATGAGTTCTGGAATACAATGTTAAATATTGCAAATTAATATATTGTTTATAATTGAAAATTACACACTTGAGAAAACTGAGCTGAGTCTGTGCATCAAAATTCATGAATGAGAATATAAGATCCAGTTTTATCTTTCAACACACTCATAGGCTCACTCACCAGACAGTTACAAGTTTGACATTTGAGATATTTTCTCATTTAAAAATATAAATGAACTCAGAGTCATGAAGAAGAAAATAAGAGAATGACAAGTGACAAAAAGAAAATTCACTCCACCAGCACTTTTTCTCCTTATTGTAAAGGTCACTAATTCAGGAACACAAAGCTATTCAAGGCAGCTCCTAACTTTGTAATTAGCTAGCAATAAAGTCAATGGCATTGTAAATGTCACACACAGACAGAAAATCCTTGTTTAGCCTGCTGGAAATAAATTACACACCAAAAAAATCACTTTATATTTACTTTCAAATAAAAAAAAATTAGGACATACATATTTAAGAATCAAATGGTTTAGTAAAAATTAATTTCCAAACCAGTGGGAAGAGTTAAAATCAGACTAGTTTTAGCTGCAGGTGAGTTGCCTGAGTTGTTTTAGCTCCACCTACTGAGTCCAACTGAAATAACAGAAACGTTGAGCTCTCCTCCGTTTTTAAAAAACTCTATCCCAACGACCCCCTAAAACAGAGCAGGAACCCACAACATGTAGCCAGTAAGTGAAACAGCACACAGTAAACATGTGAAGGCAGGTTCTGTTTGAAAACCAGAGGCTCCACGGGAGTTAGGGAATTTTAAACCATCAGAATCTTACACACAGATTTTCTGGTTCTAATTCGAACTCTGCAAAAGATTCCTTCTTCCACTTTAAGTGCCTTTCTGAGATATCAAAGGCATTTCTTACACTGCCTTCATTGAATCCAAGGTCTTACCGAGTTTTACATGGAGATTCCCACTCCCTTCCTTACTCAGAGATAAAACTACCCTGGGAGGATAAATATTTTCAAGGCACATTCTACGTGAGGATAGAAAAGCAGCCTGAGCCTTGTTGTTCTGCATGCCAGCAGAAGGCTGCTTGCATTGAGAGCTTCTAAGCTGCTCCACGAGAAGCGGTTTCAAGGACTAATTTCAGAACTAATCAACAGTTTACTTAAAAAGTGGTTACTATAGAAATTATCATTATGTATTGGCTGAACTCAGGCAAAACACAAAGTGTAGGAAATGTTTAACCTTCTAGCTGACTCCTGTGCGGCCCACAGCTGATGCTGCCTTAAATGTCAGCAAGAAGAAATACCCCAAACAGCAAAACGTTCATTTGACATGTAAACTTTGATATTCAAATACAGGTGATGCAGCTTTGGTTTGAGAGGTCTCGTTTACAGTTTTGGATTACAGCTCCATTATACACGGAATACACAAAAGAATTCACTTTATCTTATGATTTGTCTTGTCTTTGTTCTATTTTACCTTCGACTGCTCTTGAAGAGAATGAGAAAGAATCCAGAATCTTGTCCAGATGCCCTTTGCCTCTATTTGCCATGGTGTTTTTCAGTTTTATACTCACAAAGGATAATAATTTTGAAATCTTATCAAGCAAATTAGGAGCCTGAAACACACCTTCAGAATCATTTATGCATGTTAAAATGTGAGGCTCACAGAGTACTAATGTATTTTAGGATTGCAAATGCTTAAGCCATTTCTTAACTAAGACTTCCGAAGTACTAAACACATTACAGAACAAATGTTTTGTTTTTAACAAAGTACTTGCAGATTTCTTCATTGAATCAATTGTTAAAAGGTTTTGCTTTCTGGACTTGTTTTTCCTTTCACAATTCTCCCTGTGAGGAAGTGGCCAAAGCTGGCATGATGTTTTAAGAGCAACTAATAGAACATGCAATATCAGTATCTGAGATGGAAACCAAATGATTTGCAAGACACTTGAAGCAGGATATAATGTGTATTTCCAATGACACTGATCACGGATAAGGACAGCCAAGGGCAAAATCACCTGACAAACAGGCAGAAGTCGATCCCAAAGGGGCTTTCAGACTGGAAGGGTTTGAGTGTTAATAGTAATGTAAACGCAGTTTGAGTGTTAACAGTAATTGCAGATTTACCTTCTGCTGTAACTCTAAGCACTTCTCCTGGGCTAGTGCTGCTCCTCTTAAATTCTCCATCGGTCTGGATTGTCTTTACTTTCTTTACTCACAAGGCCACACCACTTGAGATGCTCACAGGAAACTGGCTGTAATGAAGAAAGAGAGATAGTAAAAAAATATAATTTAAAGCAAATGCCATGGCTACATAAATTATGTTTTTAATAATTCTTTTCCATGTGCTACTTACAGGAATTAAAACTGAGTGGTTTAGACAAGGCTAAAAGCATGTATCGCAGAAAACTGTACTTCTCTGAATGTACAAACACTGGCGTTCTTTTCCTTCTTTCTCCCTTTGCCTTGGACAGCAGTCATTGCATAATTGCTGAACAACTTCAATTTTATTACTCCTGTTTAAAATAAGTTATGGTGGTCTAATTTTAGTTTATCCATTCAGATGGATTTTCCATGCTATGCACCAAGGAGGTCCAGTGAGCCATTCCCTTTTGAATGTGTGTTCAAACAGTACAATCTGGGGTTCACAGTTCCCTGAATGATACGAATAAAAATATTCCAGCACATATAGAAGCTGCAACAATGGCAAAACTGTACGTATGAAAGATAACCAAAGCATTCACCAGTGAGAATGGCAGGATTTGGATTAATTTTAAAGTTTACTTGGATGATCAACTTGGTAGCCTCATGGAAGTTGTGGCAGTCCTGAGTTTGGGTTAAAAATTCAAGAAGTTATGAACTTTTTTCATTCCCTGTATTAATTGCAAACAAAACTCATGCTCCTTCACTTTCTCCTTCCTGAGCCTGATGATGACACTGCTTCCAGCAGCTATAAATGAAACTGAAAGCAGATCCACGAGGATAATTATACCACAGCAGAAGTTTCAACACATTGTTTTTCCTGAAGAACTTTCTAAGGAATCTGGCGCACAGGAGACAGATCCTGAAAGTATTCACTGAATCCAGACCTCAAGCTTTCCCACTACTCCTATGGAGTGCTCAGTGGAGTACTCAATAACCTGGAGGAAATTGAATGAATATAGAAGCAGAAGTCACAGATGAAAGAGATAACAAAGGGTTATTATTTTTCTCGAGATTTAGGAGGGTGGTGAGGCCCTGGTACAGGTTGTCCAGAGAAGCTGTGGCGGCCCCTGGATTCCTGGAAGTGTCCAAGGCCAGGTTGGACGGGGCTTGGAGCAACCTGGACTAGTGAAAGGTGTCCTTGCCCATGGTGGAGAGCTGGAACTGGATGATCTTTAACATCCCTTCCAACCCAAATCAGTGTGTGATTCTATGATTCCATGATTTCCTGAAGCTTTATGCTACCAACAAACCCAAGTGTCCAAAGTTAACCAACTTCACAGACTCACCAAAGGAAAGAAATGTGGTTTTTAGGTATTACTTCCCTAATTAGAGCCTACACTGACTTTTCAGTGATATGCAATCCATTCCCTAAGAGCCCTCTGAACAGGAAACACAGCTATGGGTCATACACCCTTGTGGAAACTGGGACACAGGCACAAAAAAACCTAATTAAAAAGAAATCTTGATTCTTTACTCCTTCATTATGTCTTGATGATTATCATAGTATTTACAAGAATGTTTTAGTTTGGGTTTCTAAAATATTAAGCGCTGGAGAAGTTTCACACCTTCCCGAGGCATTCAAACCATCCCAAGTTTAGGAGCAGACTTGCATTAGCAGCTTTTGCCCGGGACAAAACAAATCTTATAAGCCCCATGGATGTAAAACCGAGTTTCTGTAAGGAAACCGAGTTTGCTGTTGCACTCGCAGAGTCATTTAGGTTGGAAAAGGCCTCCAAGACCATTGAGTCCAACCTGTGACCAATCTCCAGCTTGTCAACCAGACCAAAGCACTGAGTACCCCATCCAGTTGTCTCTTGAATACCTCCAAGGATGGTAACTTCACCACTTCCCTGAGCAGTCCCAATGTTTGACAACCCTTTCGGTGAAGAAATTCCTCCTGATTTCCAACCCGAACCTCCCCTAGCACAACTTGAGGCTTGTTTCTTCTTGTTCTATTGCTTGTCACCTGGGAGCAGAGCCCAACCTCTACTTGGCTGCACCCTCCTGTCAGGGAGTTCTAGAGAGTGAGAACATTCCCTGAGCCTCCTTTTCTCCAGGCTGAGCCCCCCAGCTCCCTCAGCCGCTCCTCATGATTTACTCTCTAAACCCTTCCCCAGCTCCACTGCCCTTCTTTGGAAGGGCTCCAGCACAAAAGGCTCAAACGAGGGTGGCAGGGAGAGCAGGGATAAACTGGATGCTATGAAATGGAGGAAAAGGACTTGCTCTGCAGTGCAAAATGAGGAGGTGCCACTCTTTGATCAGAGCAGAGGTCACCACCATAAAAAAAACGGAACAAACAGTCCCCGACGGGCCACTCTGCCTGTGCCAACGCAAGTGATGCTGGTAAGTGCTCCATCTGATCCTGGGCTTGGGAATACGACACAGAGAGATAAAATACTACCGTTGCTTTCACTAGTAAGAAACTGGACCTTTTCCAAGTCTAACAACCTGAATGGATACTCGGAATAAGGTGCAAATGTACCCAGTCTCAAAGGCAGATTTGTGATACAATGTAGCTGAGAGTAACCGCAGGCCGAGCTCTGCGGCAGAACCCCTCGAGGCCATTTCCCACCTTGCACCGTCCTGGGAAGGGACAGCGGGAGGGCAGCTAACAGCTCAAAGGGTAAAATGCAGCTCTGCGACCACCCTTCCTGGGCCCAGGGGGGTGAATGCGGTGCACTGGGACAACCTGTCTGGCTGCTTGTACAGCCAGAGCTATCGCAGATGTGTGTTGTTTAAAGACAGCCACCTCTCGGATCCAATGAAGAAGGGTAGGTCACTTTTCCAGGCTTATCCATTGGAAAAGCGACATCCTTGTCACACCACACCACAGATCTCAGGTGGCAGGGCTGAGGTTACCTATATTCACCTACAGTTCTCTTTTCTGCCTCTCGTGATGACAACAAACAATATATAACATAAATGCTAAATAACTTATATAATGTTGTATATAATCATAACAAATAACAAATATTTAATCTGTGCTTGCACCCCAATAGAAACCAGTAAAAATCAATGCATTTGCATTAATTTTAATGCAAAAAAAATCATAAAAGGAAAAAAGTATTATTGTCACTTATCTGCCATCACACATCTCGTGCTGGTGTGGTTTGAGATTTCTGTGCAGTCACACCAGGAAGCAAGAGGTAGGTGGCTACAATATTCAGTTTATTCCTCCTAGATCACATCAAACTATCATCTGCAGAGATATTTTTAAAGGTATTGTTCAGTTTAGACTTTGTACCTGAAGATTAGAGGTTAATCTTCTGAACCAGAAGGTTAAGAGTCTGTGTCAGTTGTTTCCAGATGACTTGGAAATAATGTAATTTAACAGTGGGGCTCTTACAACCAAGGCAGTAATTTTATTAAGAACATACGGAACATTTTTTATTAAGCATATATCAGGATGTTTTGGTGGGATTTCAGCAACATGAAGATTTGGGGGGAACTGTGCAGACTCCATGATGAGTTGAGGATTTTTGTAAAAAGCAATGTTTAATTTCAGAGGAGCTCCAGACCTGACTGGTGCTCTCCAACGTCAGCCAAATAAGAGAAACAACACCTAAGTAGTCAAATAACAACAATCTCTTTTCATTTCTGTAGAATATAGCTGAAATAGGCATTGTTGTTTTGAAAGAACCAATTCCAAAACATCCACAGTGCACCAGTGCATAGAGCCATTATGATCTTTACAATCATGTGTTTCTGCGGTTAAAATAATTTTTATTTCCAACAGGTCTAAAAAGTAAAATGGAAAAAGCCCATTTCTCCAGTGAGGAAGCCACAATTCAAGTATTTAACATATTTAACTTATATTTATACTTGTATTTAACATACATTTAACTTTGGTTACTGCAGGACTTGGCCTGCCCCAATGGAGGCAACAGTATTAATATCCCAAGCACACTTTGGGAATGAAAATCCAGGTAGGCGGGCTGAGGGCTGAATCAGGGCACAATGACACATTTAAAGGGTTTCATTAAAGAAATAGGGTCGAATTGACATGGGCATCTTAACGTTTCCGATTTTTAGTGATATTGTAAGAAAGTTGTTGTAAAACAGGGGTTTGGAGGTTACCTTTGAATGCAGAGTGCCTGGTCAGAATGAACTATGAGGAAGAATACAGAATCCCAGAAATACTTAGGTTGGAAAAGGGCTCTAAGACCACCGACTTCAACCTTCGACTGATCACCACCTTGTCAACTTGACCAGAGCACTGACTGCCACGTCCAGTCGTGCCTTGGACATCACTTTAAACTGGAATTCTGTGCTCTGCGGTTTCACTGACCACCGCTTTTAGTGATACTCTACCAATTTATTTTTTGACCCTTTTAGCGAAGCCTCACCAATTTCTATTATAAAGTGGGCTTGGAGGTTGCTTTTTAATGCATACTGTCTGCACTGTGAGAGACCATCACTTTTAAGTGCAGTTCTACGGGCTGTGGGGTTTCAACACGGGCCGTTCCCTCGCGGGGGTTTCCCGCCCTCGGCGCGCTCCCACACGCTCTGAGGGCAGCTCTGCCCCCACACACCGCGGGGGCCCCCTGACGTGGTAACTCGGCACCTCTGTGCCCAGGGGAGGCTCCGGGGGAAGGTTCCCGAGGGAGGCTAGGCCGGGGTACCCGGTGCCCTTACCGAGGCGGAGCGGGCTGAAGGCTGAGGGTGATGACGCGAGCGGCGGTTCCGGCGCCGGGGCGGTGACCAAGGCGGCGGCGCGGGCGGAAGGAAGGGAAGGAAGCGGAGGGGAGAGGGTGTCTCGCCGCCGCCGCCGCGGTCCCATTGCCGGAAACGGGGAAGGGACGCGAGGGGAGCGAGAGCGGGCGGCGTGAGGGCAGAGCGAGAGCGCGCGCG
>WEIT01025803.1:174494-190433 GCA_013389985.1 Dryoscopus gambensis | reverse complement strand
CCTGCGGCAGAGCCGGGAAGGGGCAGCACCTCGTGGCGGGGGCACGATCCCGGCCTCCGGTCACCCCCCCGCCTCGGGGAGCGGCCGCGGGTCCCCCCTGCTCACCGAGGTACGGGGCCACTGCCCCCCCAGTTTTCCCCAAGGGTCCGAGGCTCCCTGGGAGCCGCAGCCAGTGGCCTCCTTCATCCCTGGTGTGCCTTTATTCCGAAAGGAAAGGCCCAGGAGCTGCTGCAGGTGCTCTCTGCCGCCGTGCTGTGTGCCATGTGCTTTATCGCGATGGATATGGGAGCCGGGAGAGGGAGAGCCGAGCGGTGGAAATGCTGCTGGCAAGCCCGGGATGAGGCTCCGGAGATAGGCCGGAGTGCTGGCTGCGTGGCTGCAAAGGTGTTGGCGCGCCCAGTGGTGGGAATAGGTCGTCTTGGAGAGAGTGTGCCGCTAAAGCAGGTGAAGGTGCAGCTAAAGCACGTGAAGGTGCAGCCGGGCGAAGGCTGCCACAGAGCCCAGGGTGTTGAACTGTTGTATGATGCTTTCTCCGAACCTGACAGCCGCCCTGATTCCGTGCAATGCAGAAACAAGCCCAAGGAAGCATTAATAACTCGATTTTGTCTAGTGTTAGGTTTTTCAGGTAGGTGTCATTGGAAAAGGCTGGTAAGGCTGGGAGTACCTTATTTGCATATGTAGTCACACAGGGTTGCTTTGCTGAATGGTTTTAATTCTGTAACCTCCCCTGCTGAACGTTCACTTCTGCTTTTTTTTTTTTGAGTGGTGTCCGCAAAAAAGTCCACTTGAATTTTTTTAGCTTTTCTTTGAACTTGCTTTCTAAGTGGTTTGGCTTTCAAGTGATATATCTACAGTTCTGTTAGAAATTGGGCAGGAAGGAAGAGTCTGATAGGTTCAAGGAAGGGCTGGGCTAGGATGCTGATAGGTTTTTCCACGGTTAAGCAGCACTCTGCCTTTTATTCCTGCTGAAGTTGATACCAGAAGCATTTTATCCAGCTGTTTGAGATAAATTGCACGCAGTGCGCGTGTCTCAACGAGTCAGTACGCTGGGTATTTTGTTTCTGTGGTGTTGATTTTTAGGAAAGTCAGTATCATTGTGTAGGTAGACGTTTTTGTGGTGTAAGACTTGTAACTGGTTTGCTGCTGAGCTGTGTTGTCCAGCAGTCCTGCAGATGCTCGGAGAACTCTGTTGAGCAAAGGCCTTTGGGTTTTGCTGCGGTGATGTGTGGTGAAGGGATGGAGGCCCTTGAGTGACTTTGGTATATCAGTTGACAAGCCCTGAGATCAGTTGTGTGTGATGGAAACATTCAACAGAATTTGTGTCAAGCGAGACATTTCTCCGCAGTGGCTCGTTGGACTGGGAGCTTTCGGGTGGGATCGTGTGTGCAGCAGGACAGGAGGGGCAGAGGCAGCTGAGGAGTTACAGGGAGCTGTGGAGGAAATCCCTGGTTGAGGCGAGCCTTTGCCCACATGCTGTGCCTTACAGAACCATAGGCACCTGTTTCACACGCTTTGAGACCTGCAGAGAGGAAAAAGTGCCAGTGATCATTACATACCATGAGGCAGCAGAATACCTCACTTTTTTTTTCTTTGACAGAGTGGCATGTGCTATAGATACTGATATAGGCAGCTTGTGAAGGCATTTTGGGCATCTGGAAGCTTCCCTGATGGTTTCATCTTATACTAAGTGAAGGCTTTCCCAGGTTGGGTGGTCTGGGATTAAATATTAAGCAAGGCCAAGTAAGCAAGGGAATAACTCTGACATGATGAAGTTGAGAATTCACAACAAAATATACGCCACATGCTTCATTTATATTTGTTCTTGATCATGCCACTTGCTTGCAGAAGTCTGTTCTAGTCTATCTCTGAGTGACTTCAGGATAAAATGATGCAGCTTGTGGAATATGCACAGTGATGATCACAGTTTTTAGGAACTTGAGTATGAGTATGGCCTGATTAATGTAGCAGAGCATCCAACTCGAAAGTCATTCCCAGCAGATCCTGAGGAGGAAACGTGTTTTGAGTGTTCTTAGTGAAAGGGAGGTTTCCTTGTCTGAAAGGAACCTGATGGTTAGTTTTGGCTTTTAGAAGCTAAAAGAAATCCCACTGTGGAAACAAAGGGGTTTTTTAGTTGTTTGGGGGTTAACATTTTTTTTAATTTCAGTTTTTCTTGAGTTGTGCCCAGCTTTGCAGTTGGATTGTGGTCTTCTGACCACGGGCAGTCTGGAAGGCACATAAAATGAAAAACACAAAGAAATGTAAGTTGCTGCTTTTGCTGTAAATGGAAACTGCTGTGGGAACGCTGCAGAAGCTGGTGTTCCCTCCCAACCATTCCCTTCATTATCTCTGTAAACTTAAGACAGTTTGTCTTAGGCTATTTTTTGCCCTTCCCATGCTTAATACATTAAGACTTCTCTAATCTCTGAAGCAAAGTGCTTCTAGATTTGACTGCTAATGAGACAGCTTCTAAAAATCAAGGAGTACAGTAGCAACAAGTCCAGGGAGTTCTAAGGGGCCACCTGGTGCATCCTGAGCCACAGACACCCCAGGAGCAGAGAGACGTTTGGCTTAGTTGTTGCTGAGCTGATGGAATGGAATAAAGAGTTGTAATCAGCTGTTTTCGTGTCCACGTCTAAACTCCACCAGATCTCAGTGTGGAAATACAGGCACTTAGGAGAGCTTTGGGAGAAGTTTAATGGAAGTTTCATACCAACAACTTAATGGGCTCCGGTGATGCTGTTCATGGCAACCGCCAAGGTTGATCTTTTAAATTGCAGCAATTTACTGCAAAACCCCAAGATTTTAGGTAGCTGGGTCCAGTGTTGTCTGTAAATGGTAAATTGCCTTTTCCCTAAAAAACAGTTGTTAAAAAATGGCAACTTTTCTCTGCATACAGGAAGAGGACTCTTAAGGTATGAGAAAAATGACAGTAGGAGTTACATAGCAGGGGAGGTCAGCTCGCAAGTTCCTTGAAAGTGTTCTTGTGCGTACAAATTTTGTTCAGTGCTTCAATTCACAGTGAAATAGCATAAAAAATGAGCAGGTCCTCACAGCAAGTTGCTGCTTAGAAACCTGATGTCCAGAGTGCATTAGGGCTTCTCTTACTTAACACTGAAAGGTTCAGTTGTGTAATAAAAATTGTTTACAAGATTATTTCAAGTCTTTGAACTTGGAGGATGTTTGCTGCTGGCAGTGAAATTTATAATTGCCCTTTATATCCATCTTAAGAGTTTGTAAGTTCCGTTTTGTCCGTGAATCTTGTGATGATCCAGGGTGTAGATCCATCTTGGATTTGTGTGTATTTATTACCTCTTCTGTTACTGGATTCTTACGGGCTGGGCAAATCAGCCTTCCAGAATACAATCCTCAGTTAACGGTACCTGAAAGCGCTGCCCTAAGCAAAGGATGCTTTTTGAGATGTTTTGGCTGTTTTTTAAGCATTCTTGGTTTCACTTGGGCCTCCTGTAAGTAAAAGTTCATTTTTGTTTTTTCAGCTGCAATTGAATTAGTAATTGAACTGAGCTAGTAAGATGAAGTAAGTAGAACAACAAAACACCATCAGTCCTCTAAAATTTCTCCATGCAGAAGAAGCCACTCTGAATTCCTTGGATTCAGATTTAAGGCGTTAATCAGAAAACTTGGACGTCCTGGTGTGGTTTCAAGAGCATCACAGTCACGCAGTTGTAACGTTTAAATTAGAAAAGACTTGAAGAGCTTAAGTGTTCAAATGAGCTGATTTGAAACACAGAATTTATTTTATAAATCTTTTTCTTTTTTTTTGACCCAAACAGTCTTCACTAGAATCCTGGAACAAGGCCTTTGGATTCTGCAGGGCCAGTATGGCTGGCTCGACCGCTGTGTGATGCATTCACTGCCATGACTGTCACATCCTTGGCTCCTCACAGATGTGACTGAACATGCAGCCAACTGGGCCCTGTCCTTGTGAGCGTGTGACATCCCGAGGTGCAGTTCAGTCTCACGTTCTGCTGCATTGTTTATCTTGTAATTATTTTTTCTCTATTTCAGCTGTGTTTTCCCTGTACCACTTGGTTTCTTTCATTCAAAAGAGGAAATAAGAGAGAAATACTTCAGGACGGTTCTCAAAAATCCCTGAAATCTCAGGGCTGATCCCGGGGCTGTTGGTAGGGGAATCCCACAACAAGGTTTCACCTTAGTGAAATCTGCTGTTGTTGACACCTGGAAGTTTTGTTAGCCAAAACTGTTTAACATCCCTTCCTTACTGTTCCTAGGCTAGGTTCCAGCAAAATCAGTTTGGTTAGACCTAATGCATATTTTTTTTTTAGCTTCTTAAATATTACTATATTTTTTGTGTGCATTATTTAACTCAAATGATCAGTGAATATCTGGGTTGAAAAAGAAACTCCCCAGCATCAAGTGACCACTACAGTAGGTGGAGTTCAATATTGGCAGAACCATGTGAATTTGTTTACTTCCTTAGATATTTCTTCAGGAAATGTCCTTATAAACATAATTCCCATGTGCAGGCCAGAGCCAAACACCCCACATTTTAAGCCAGTAATTCAGTTCTATAAAGGGATGGTTTCTCTGCAAGAGATTTAGCTGAGAGAATTTCCTCATCTGTCAAGGTTGAAGGCAAATGGGATTATATGTGTTTGTTTTTTTCCCCTCTATCTGTGTTTTAAAACCAAAATTGTTCGTGCTTATTTAGGATATAGCTGATTTGCAATTGGATTTAGGAATTGAAAAATCAATGCTGCAGATCCAAGATAAGTAAGAAGCCTTTGTTTTGGGGGTTAAGGAAACAAGCCCTTTTAACTTGGTGTTAAATTAAAATTGCCTAAATTTGCTATTAGTGTCTTCAGGCCATCTGAGCGAATCCATGGCTGCCTTGGTAGACATGGTGTGGTTTTTTTTCTGAAATGCTGTGCTTCTGGTTTCTTGATGGTGTGGCTTTGTACGTGACTCAACTGAAATGACATCCTGAAGATGTGCTGTGTCTGTAGAGCTTCTGCATCTGTATGGGACTTCTTTTGTCATGTCCATAACTTTTGATCTGTTGAGAAAGGAAACTGTCGGTGAGGAAGCACTAATGCTGGCAAATGCTTTGGGTAAAGTCATTTAGCTGATGTGTACTTAGGGAAAAAGTCTTCCTTAACGTGAAATTACCTTTACCAGTGAATATCAATATGTCTTGGTGTTCGTGTGGGAATTCTGGTGACCTCCATACAGTCATTGTGCAGTGTCTACAGGAATTCTGGAAAAAAAAATCCATTGTTGACCAATGAAGGGCAGCATTTCCTCTCTGTTTCCACTAAGCAGTGCTTTGTGTTAATCGGTGCTGGGAGAGGTCATCTCAGTATTCCAGATGTTTTTCAGCCAGGTTATCCCCCCTAGGCCATCCTAAGCTCATGACTCTGCAAAGAGCTAAAGCCTCGTGGAGGAGTTACTTAACTGTTGTGTCACCTTATTTTCACATGAGGTAATAGTCGTACACCAGGCTAAAAATCAGCCACAAAGCCAAGCATGGATTAAATACATCCTTGTTTGTGCTTGCAGTATTTTCTTTTAGGCTGGATGTCGGCAGTAGGATGATTTTGTTGGCGTTGCCCAAAGCAGTTTTTGACAAATTCAGATTACTGGTATGTGATGTACACGGGTTATTCCTCTTCTGTATTTTACCTGCATCCTCAAATTCCAGGAGTATAATGGTGTATTCTAGGAAATGAGCTGAAGTAAACCTTGATTTTATGTTTTTCCCTGCCCCACCCCAGTAGTTTATGTGGTATTAATCATCAAGAGTGGATAACGTGTCCAAATAGGCAGCTGCTCAGAGCTAGAAAGATGTTAGAACATTAAAAAATATAATGAAATATTGCTATTTAGAATATCAGTTTGTGGTTTTGGTTTCCATTCTCCTCAAGTTCAACTTGAAACAATCAAAAAGTGTCTAGATTCTTTATTTTTTAGGTTAAAATTGAGGGCATCTTGCACGCAGTCATACAAGTTCAAACTGCTGCTAGGGGGGCTGCCTTGTATTTGGTCTCAGGTTTGCTTCCCCTTGCCCTGATGAACAAGGAGTGGTTGTTTCTAAGTCTGTACATCTGTCCAGCTGTGCAGGAGCCGTTTTGGGGATTACAACCCCAGCAGAAGGGGAGTATCTGAACCCCCCCTCTTGGGCAGGGAGTGATTCAGAGGTAAGAGGAGGAAGGTCGCTCTTACCCTCCTGGCTGTACCTCCCAGTTCTTCCCACACACAAGAAAAAAACTAAACACTTGCAGGAGAAGCTGGAGCTCCCTTATGCATCTGTGTCTGGCAGGTGACTCACGTGTTTTCCTGTCCTGGAGCTTTCCCATTTCCAAACTTCAGGTATTCTTGCCTTTTGTTCAGTCTTGTCCTGAAATGCTTTGCCAGTGGAATTTTCCTCTTGATGCTGTTCTGCAGGTGCGAATTGTTCTCCTCCACAGAATGGGGAACAATGCTTTAATGAAGTTGAAATTTTCAAGTCATGATGTGACTTAGTTTTTTTCCCTCAAGTTCTCAGTGCTGTGCAGCCCCTGCATCAGCGTGGGTAGTAATCCCACTGAAATTGGGGGAGTTGGCCTTGGAGGAAGAGAAAAAAAAGGCATTCAATGCTCCTCCCAGCCACTTGGGAAATGATCTCGTTGAAAAAAAACCTCAGCAAGAGAAAAAACACATTTCCAGTTGATCGGTTCCTGGATCCACTCTGTCAGGCACAAGAGCTTGTGCTGACACAGCGCAGAGCAGGAACTCAGGCAGGGAGGAGGATGAGCACAGCCTCTGTCGGTGGGATAATTCATTAAAATGCCTGTCATAGAAAACACTTGTATTGTTTCTGAGGTCTCCAATTGGTAGGAATGGTACAGGTCAGCAAGAATTTTTGTCTTCAAGGGCAAACTAGCCCTCTTGACACTTCCTCTGGATCTTCTGTTTGGAAGTGGCTGGAACAGATAAATCACACAGAATTTTTTTTTTTTTTTGGTGTAGCTTAAAAACTTAGAGCTTCTCCAGGTAAAATCAGGACTGACTTTTGTCTCTGGTATTAGTTCAAGTTCTTGAAAGGAGTGTATTAAGGATAGGGAGAAAGAGAGGAAGGAAGCAGGATTTTATTAAAATACTGCAGTGTTTTGGTTTATCACCATCACTTTTGTGTCACTTAGTGCAGTGCAGCAAAGTGGTCACTTTGGAGACTAACTGGGAAAGTCACAAAGCACAATTGTGATTGCAATCATAACACAAAAAACCAAGCTGGCTTAAAGAAAAAAAGCACTTTGAACGTAACAGTCTGCTCCGTGGATGAACATATGCCTTCTGTCCATCTCCATCACTAACAGAAGTGAAAGTTGGCATAACAGCACGCTGGTATTTTTGTGGAGAATCAGCTTGATCAAGGAACTCCTCAGGGATAAATATAGTGGCCAACTTTCTGTGCTAAACTTCAGAAAAGAGCTTGCATGAGGAGTAAATTTCTACAGTTCTGTATAAAATCACTCTCTGAATGCACTTGTGTCTTTGAGTTGAGAAAATTTACTAGTGTCTTCAAGTTGAGGTGGGTTTTAGAAACATGCTAGTACCTGCACCACAGCTGGGTTCTGCAGAAATACTTAGGAAAGAGAATGGCCCAGTGTGATGGGTTGGCTTAAGAGCTTACCTCTGCCCAGAGGGGGGAATCTCTCCCCCGTGCCCTCTGTAGCTGAGCACTGGTGGAACAGCTGTGCCAAGGGCCGTGTTTGTTATGAAAGTTGATATGGATGCTAATTCCTCCTGTGCTTTGGAGCAGTTGTGGACTGTTGTGTCCCAGCACTGTTTAGTTGCGTCAGAGTATGACCAAAACCTCGGTTAGGCCTTGAAAAATCTTACAATAATAATAATTTACTGGTTTTGAAGAGCTGTGTAAGGTAGTGACACCCAATAAGCACTTCCTTGAGGGAATTAGACTTGAAGTAAGGTTATTACTAGTAGAACTCTCAATTAAATTTATTTTTTAAAAAATTAACATTAAAAAAATTGCTAAAATGTTTTCAAGAAAGCCACCATCGAAGACATCTGCCTTTTGTTGTAATCCAGAATTGGCTGTTACAGAGTACAGAGCCTTTCCAATAACCATTGGATTACTTGTTAATAGAAATAACTCAAGCAATTGATTTTGTAACAGAAATATTGTGCACTCAGTCCAGACGATACTTAATTTTTAAAAAAACTTTTTGTCAACTTCCAAAGCATTTATTCAAATTGCTCATAGTAAAATAATTCCTTCAGGCTCTGTGTGTATGATGTAATTTAAATGTGGTGGAGGGGAAGGGGTTCTGCTGTTGGAGGGGTGTGCCTGTGTGTTGGGTTGACAGGGGACCTCAGCTTGCCTGCCGGGGCAGTGAGGGGTTTAGCCATGTTGAGGAGGGTTTAAGTTTTTTTTTGTTTGGACTCTTGAACGCCTTTAGGGTTAGTCTTGGGTTAAACCTAAGTTTACTCTTAAAGAGTGAGCTCTTACTGCAAGCACATCTTGAATTGAGGGTAAATGTTTGCGAGTTAAATGTTGTATCTTCTGGTAATCTGAGATAAACTGAACCTGTGATTTTATTTCTGAAGGAAATAAAGAAGAGATGGGGAACAGGAGGTATTGAACTGCAGTGTTCAGCTAGAAGTGTTTCCATCTGGCAGCTGGTTCAACTACACTGGTAGTGAATGCTGGGAGTTGTGCTGTGTGGTCCCCAGTCTCTCTTGATCTTCCAGGTAACCTCAGATGAAAAAGGAAATGAACAACCATATTAAATGAAAACAGAGATCACATTAGTATTTCATTTTTTATTCAGTTTATGTATTTTTCCTGCTTCAGCCTTATCCAACAGCTTGCTCTGTGAAATTCCAGGCTTGATATTGCCATCAGTGAATGGAGTAGGTTTTCCAGCCATTTTAATCTGTACATTTGAAGATGCCAGCTGAGTAACTCTGATTATTGAGAGTTTTGTAAAAGAAAGAAACATCAAGTACATTATGATAGTTCCTGCTTTTGGAATAGGTTTCAAAATCTGGTATTAACCAAGTCCAAATTCATTATGAGCAGCCTGAATATAGAGCTGTTGAAACAACCATCTGGTTCACAGCCAGGAAAAGACAGGGACATCCCGATCCAGCAGGTCCTGGATTAGAATTTGACGTGATAATACTTGATATAATATTCACTCAATTAGAATTTATGCATACAAGTAAATGCTGGATGAGGCCACTTGAAAAGGAGGAGGAGATTTTGTCATAAAAAGTGGCTTTTCCTGGTTGAAGGTTTCCTAATTCTTGGCAGGGAATGTGTCCGCACTTAAAAACTTTTTAAGAACTTGCACTCAAATTTTAAGTGCTAATGTGGAGATACCTTGGATTAGTACCTGCCTTAGGATTTGAGAGGTGTTAATATGAATGTTTTTGGGCTGTACATGCTACTTCATTACACACAGCTTTCTGTCACAGTATTTCACATGTGGAGTGAGAAAGGAATGTGAGTTCATTTGCTGGAAGAAGGATCTTCTATGTCCCGAGTTGGGTTTTCTGAACATGTCCTGCATTTCACTTGTGTTTTTCCCAACATCTGGGTTCTTTAGTGTGTTCAAAGTCCTTGGCCTAAGGACTTGGAGCATTGTGTTACCCAGTGGAAACTTACTGGGTTTACTCTGTGGATTACTTAAAGGAAGATCTCTTATAGAAAGCTCCCCTTAGACAAAAGTGTGTGCCAGTAATCTTACACCTCTGCAGAAAAACCCCTTTAAAATGCTCACGTAATTTTGTCTCCCTTTTTCACCTTTTGTCGGGTGCATTTGGATTTACTTTGGGCAGTTCCTCCATGGCAAAATCATAGGGGCTATCTCCACATGGTTGCTTTTTAGTGATGTTCTAGTTCAGTTCATCTTCAGGGCAGTGCTGTGGATGAGTAAACATTCTTTCTTTCCTCCTTTTTCCATGCTTAGGTTTGCCTTAGGGAGTTGAAATCCAAAGGAGTAGGGCTGATGTAAGCCCTGAGCAGGGCGGAAGGCTCCTGGCTGATGAGCAGGGTTTGTCTCTCTCTGTGCCAGGATGCTGCTTGTTTGCTGGGCTATAAAACTCTGCTCAGGTGTCAGATGCATTGAGGCAGAAATAAAGACTTAAGGCAGTAATGTTTTTATATTGTGCATCTAGCTTCTGTCTCAAGATGGATGGTGTAAGAATAAGAGGCTCCTGATAAAGTGAAGATCATTAGCTCACTGAGTGTTTCAGTCGCCTTCCAGAATGAGCTTGCTTTTGACATTCCCTGTGTTCAGGTTCCTCGGGAAAGTGCTATAAACTGAGTGCTTTTGGGCTGAGCTTGTATGATCTGTTGGTGAATCCTTACATTCTCTTCCTGGCATGATGGTGCTAACTCATTCAGTTGTGGAATTAATCACCTTTTTGTATTGACCCTTGAATGAGAAATTGCCTATGAAAAGGTAATGCATCTGGAATGCTGAAATTGCTAATTCCCCAGCTATTACTGGGAGGAGGTCTCCGCCTCTTTGAGAAGGCATCTCTGGGCATGGAGTCCTTATATTCCCTGATCCCACCATGTCCTGACAGTTCATGCAAGCTGCCAAGTCAGCTTCCGTAGCACAGTGCTTCTGTTCAGGGAGAACTGATCAGAGGAGGGTTTTATAAAAGGAATTGGGGAAGTTCCTCCATCAGACAGGTCATAACTATCTGAGTCTGTCAACACTTAGTCTTGAAACCTTTTTAGTGTTACGCAGTCTTTTCAACGGACATAAAAAACCTCGGGATGTGTTAATTGTGATGCTTTCAAAGGTAGTTAAGTCAGACACCTTTTCAAGATTCTAGTTTCCCTGGAGCTGTGGAGAACCTAGATCTCAAGGATACCATAAGGAACAGGATTTCATCCTTTCCAGCTTTGTCTCTTTACCAAAATGAGTAACACTAACTGAACAGAAAACACTGAATGTGTCAGAAGGGTCTGGAATGCCTTGCTGCTGCCCTAGGCCGAGGGAAAAATAGATTGGAGAGAAATGAAAGAGCTCTCTTGGCAGAAAAATTTGTTTTTGAGTGGGAAATCATCTTGGATGGTCAAAAAAAGTTGTTACATGGTTTTTAAAGAAGAAAAATGTGTGGCTTTGTTATCAAAGTTTCCTTGTCTGTGGGAGGTAATGGAGCTGAATTGGGGGAGTGTGATAATGAGAATGGGCAGCGAGGATCATCTTGTGACTGTAAAACTCACGTGAAAGCTCCACTGCAGCTTTCGACAGGAAAGTCTGAAGTGCTCAGAGAGAGACACTACATTATAAGGGTAAGGGAATAAAAAAATCAGAATACGAGCGTGTCTTCAGTATTTATCAGGTTAAAGCCCATCATCCCTGCACATCCCCACCCCAATAATGAAAATGAAAGGAAGAAAGTAGGTTTCTTTTATTTGAAATTCACTAAAGCACCTACCTGAAGGATGTTGGAAATTTAGTCAGGCTGACAACTGCTGAGATATGACTGCTGCAAGAAGTGAAGAACAAGAAACCAATATACAATGTGAAAATAAAGAAAAACAAGATGGGGGTCGTGACTTCAGGCGGTGCCTGAGGTTTGGGTTTGGACTGACTTGTTTTTATGTAACCACTGAGGATCTAAAAGGAGTTGGATGAGTCCCTCTGGAGGGAGAACCCGAAACAGTACATTTAAAGCTCATTTTGTTTGGTATTGACACAGAACTAAGGGACCTTAAAAATTGCGCCAAGTGGTGACTGATGCAAACTGCCACAATGCAGAGATTATGCTTTTGGGGTATAACAAGATTTTTGTATTTAGGAAAGAGGATGCAAGAAGTAGCAGAGAAGAACGTTTTTAGTGTCTTGGTGGTTATACTGATATGATGGAGAGCTGCAAGTTATTGGCACAGCTGGGGCTGCAGTTCCCAGTGAAGGTTGATGAATCCGAGTGCATTTCTCTGGAGCAGTGAGTACCCTTAGGGGTATCTGTTTGGGGAAACATTCAGTTCTGCCTTAGTTGTAAAGGGGTCTGCAACACTGTTTTTATTCTAAGAGCAGATATGGAGAACTGGGTTCAGTCCAACAAAATGAATGTAGGTGGGAGTATCATCATGCTAAAAAAGGAAGAATTGGGTCCAACACAAGTTTGAAGCAGCCTTTGAAAAATCTATGTGGATATTCCTTGCACCAAGTATTTTTCTTGGATATCAACAACTCCTGTATGTTGTCACGGTTTTTGGTTTCATGTTAGAAAAGCAAACGTAGTAATTTGAATGTTTTAATGATGGAGTTTTTCCCTTGGTGAATTAACTGAGTTTTATGATTTCAAGGGTATTTCTAATTAATGTGAAATTCTCATCTTGTGTTTGTAAGTGTATCTTGTTTGGATTTTTCATTGTGATAGGTGAAAGCTTAGTTTTCCATATTACAGTGGTGGGGGTTTTGCCTCTTGGCACTCTAGCAGAGAGCAGAATGTCACAAAATTTGGGCTGGAAACCCACTCAGTTTTTTGGTCTTAACTGTCTCAGGAACTTTTGGATTGTGTCTGACGGTCTCCCTACTTCTGGAAAGGGAAATACTTGCAAAAGCCTGCCAAAGGGGATAACTGAGTGATAATTTGTTCTGTATTGAGGGCCTGTTTTCAATTCTCTCCTTTTTTCCTTCTCAGAATGACTTGGTTTTTTTAGTAATTAAGCACCTCATGATTTTGCTGAATAAGGTGTTAGTAGCTGCATGGGACAGGGTTTAAACAACCCAACCTTGACACTGTGCTCTGTGGCTCTGAAAACACACAAAAAAGTGTGTTTTTATGCTTTGGGACAGTTGGTGACCAGTACTGCTCGATCAGCTGTAAATAGATAACAATGTGCTTTTGTGATATAAGAGTGGGAATTGTCTGATCAATTGTTCAGCGCTCACATTTCTGGGTGCCAGAATCTGTCTCGGATCAATGGTTGAAATGCTTGTGCTTCAGGGTGACGTGATGCCAGTTCGAAATTCGTGGTGGCTTGCATGGTACTGGAAGGTGGGAATGAATGATCCTCCTGAAAACTGTCTGTGAGCTCTTGAGCGTGTACAGCTCCGCTCTGCATGAACAACTGTGTTCTTGTGGAGGTTTTTATTCTCCCTTTGGTCACTTCCGCATAGTTACCAGTGCTGTGTGGGGAACACAGCGCAGAGTAAACCAACCTTGATTTGTACCCATTCCTAGCTTTGCTTTTCCCAGAACACCCTCAGGATTCCCCTTGGCTTAACGTGCTTCGCGTGGCTTGAAACAGGACTTTGTTCCCCATTTTTAAGACTGTCTCATCAAGGTGCACTTCAGATGTTCTCTCCCCCACCTTCGGTGTGGGGAACAGAAGGGTTTTGTGTGTTTCAGGCTCACAGAGCGTAAGGGACGTGATGGATGGACACAGCTCAGACAGCTGTGTGGTTTCAGGGTACCTCCTGATCAGGAGAAAAGGCTGATTTTTAGTAGTAGATGGTAATAAATGAAGGCACTGAGTGGATTATGCCCTTCAGCACAACGCTAAATAAGGATTGTTAGCTTTCAAGTAGGAGCTGAGATGTTTGGAAGAGATAATGTGTTTTATCTTTTTTAATCAAACGGTTCAAGTAATTCCTAGAGCTGGACTTGAAAGCGAGGAGGAAATGGGTTTGTGTTTACCTGTGCAGAATTAAGGATGTATTTCCTGACCTGTGTGTAAAAACCAAAATCACACAGTAGAAATATGAAAGAAATTAATCACAAGGGTCTAAATATTTTTTTGGTTTTTCCCTAGAAAGTGCTTTTTTATTTCTTTCTTTATTTGTCAGGAACAGAATGGAAGCATACCTTAAAGCCTTTACTTTACACCACTATGAGATCTTCAGTAAAACATAAAGCGTTAGGGATGGGCTTTTTGGAGTTTGTATTCCGTACTGTAAATATTTTTGGAGTATGAAAAGAAGTATGAGATCTCATTTGGCAAACAAATGCTTCTTTCTAAGCCAGCACCAGAGAACTGCAGATTAAGGTGGGCCAGAGGAGAGAGGAAGGATTGGGTGTTGAGGTTATTGAGGTGGTGAGTGTGAAATTTGGGATGTTTTGTTTGCTGCCCTCACACAAATGTTGAGGGTGAGTTGCTTTCAGTGCCAGGAGGGTTCTTCACCGCCCTCGTGAGTCCTCGCGTCCCTCATGGTACGAGGGGAGCTCTGCGATACTCTTTGGCCCAGGGTTTTGTAAATGAAGTGATGCTCTTGCAGACACGACTCCGTAGGTTCCCAATCGGAACAGGAAATGGTTCAGCTCTGAAAGTGGTTGTGTTCTTCTTCTCCTGAAAATCTTGTGCTTGTTTTGTAGAGCTGGAGGAGATGATGCTGTTCAGTTTGCCCTGTGTGGAGCAGACAGCTGCTCCTGTTATGTTATCCTGTTCCTTTGTTATGCTGTCTTTCCATTTGAAAATGTTTTCAGTGGTGTCATGTGTGAAGTATCTCTAGCTCAGTGCTAACTTGTGTGTTTTAAGGTTGGTTTTTTTTTTTTTTTTGGTGTGATATAAGGTATCTGTTAATTCTTTCTGAGTCTCAGAAGACTGAACAACTTGTCTTTTGAGACATGAGTGTTATGTGGGAGGTGGTGGCTGGTTTCTCTTTCCTTTTTTTTGGTATATATATATACACACACAAATAAATCCTTCAAGCTGTCAGGGACAGCTTTGTTCTGGGCTAATGATTGTGCATTATTGCTGGATTTCATGTACACGGGAACAGTTGCAAGGGGCTGCTGGGGATGTTAGAAATGCCACCCTAAAAGCATGACTCCAGAGGAACCATGGAATATTGTTCTGTGGTTCTTCCTTGAATTAATTCTTGTAAGACAGTGTAAAATCTGGGGTGTTCCCTAAAGTGGAAAAATAGTATGGACAGCCTGGGCAGGTGTTGAGTTTGTGTAAAATGTAATAAGTGAGTAGGACATAATTCCCATTTGTGGTGGTTAAATAACATTTTTAAATGGAAGAATGTAGCTATGCCTAAAATGTATACTGATCAACTGGAATTTCTCTTTGTGAAGTTACTAGCCAATCCATCCAGCTTTCTAAATCCAGGTAAGGATATTCTTGCTGTTAAGTGAGTGTTTTTAACAATTAGAGTATTTTTTGGGAAAAAGCATTGATTAAACTAAGTGATTACTATGAGTGTTTCTTCAAGTAAAAATGTGAATTTAATTCCTTTGTCCATTAGACTCCTTTGTGCTCTGCTAAAATGACATAATGAGAGAGGAGACTCTTGTGAGGTTGACAAGATTTATTATGCTGCATGTTTTGAACTGGAAAATGAGTTATTTTGAGAGCTGCAGTTATGATTGCTCAGTGATTTTGACCTGCTGCGTGCAGAATTGGTATCCCTGTTACCTAGGGTTATGGAATATGTAAGATACCATCTTTTGGTCCATTTGATGTTTTGGGTTAAGCAGAGAAGTGTGTGGGTAAGAAGTGAATTCTCGTCCAGGTGGGTAGATGATGATGTTTCTCAAAGCTACATTGTGGAGACATTTATCCATGCGGTCAGTACCTTTTTCTATTGGTGTCACAGCCTGTTTCTGGAATTCCTGCCACCCTGGAGCTGGGTGGAGGAGGAAGGGATGAGGGCAGTTGGAAACACGGCAGCTGATGGAGCAACACTGGAAAGAGGTTCAGGAGGTGTTGGTGTAATGGGAAGACAGGTCATAGCACAGAGACAAATGTGGCACGGGACGGATCTGCCTCATCTAAGGGCTGGGGTTTCTGCGAGTTCACGGCGGGGAAGGAGGTGAAATGATCCATGGGACACGTAAAAATGAGCTTGTTCTGCTCGAGTTTTTTACGTTTATTCTTCTGTTTTTCCAGCCCTGAGGTGCTGGCGGAGGGGCGCAGGATGGGCGTTGGGGAGCGGCGCGGCGCGGCGCGCAGCCCCCCCCGCACGCGGGTGGTAGGCGCCG
>WEIT01025803.1:118565-174289 GCA_013389985.1 Dryoscopus gambensis | reverse complement strand
ACCGGCGCTCCCCCCCACCGCCGGGAGGGGTCCGGGACGCGCACCCTCGGGGGTGACATTGCGGTCACGTTACCGGGGATTTCAGCCACTGCCTGCCATAACTCTCTGTCTTTGAAGCTTTATTTGTCCCAGTGTTTCTGTTTCATAGAATCGTGGAATCACAGAATGGCTTGGGTTGGAATGGACCCTGAAGATCATCTTATTCCAGCCCTGTACCATGGGCAGGGACACCTTCCATTAGCCCAGGTTGCTGCAAGCCCCATCCAATCTGGCCTTGAACACTTCCAGGGATCCAGGAGCAGCCACAGCTTCTCTGGGCAGCCTGTGCCAGGGCCTCACCACCCTCACAGGGAAGGATTTCTTCCTAGTATCTAAACCTACTCTCAGTCAATTTGAACCCATTCCCCCTTGTCCTGTCACTACACATTCTTGTAAGTAGTCTATCCTCCTTTTTCGTGCAAGTTCCCCTCAGTTGGTGGAAGGCTGCAGTTGGGTCAGCCTGAAGCCTTTTTTTTTTCCAAGCTGAACAGTCCCAATTGTCTCAGCCTCTCTTCATAGCAAAGAGGCTCCATCCCTCTGATCACTTTGGTGGCCTCCTGTGGACTTGCTCCCACAGCTCCGTGTCCTTCGTGTGCTGGGGACTGCAGAACTGGAGGCAAGACTCAAGGTGGGGTCTCAGCAGAGCAGAGAGGCACATTTGTTGCAGTATGTAATTTCTCTTACTGCATTTCCAGTTGTCTAAATGTAGCCTGTTCTTGCTTCCTCTCCCTCTGCAGCAGTAATTTATTATGAAATAAATGACATCCCTTCCTGTGAGGGTAAGCTCGAAGTGCCCTTTCAGCCAGATGAAGAGGCCAGGCTAGAAATCAGATAGTGAAACCGGTCTCTATTACAGGTTATATTTGCTATAATAGTTGAAGGAAATGTTCCCTGGCACAGGTTGCCCAGCAAAGCTATGGCTGCCCCTGGATCCCTGGAAGTGTCAAGGGCCAGGTTGGACGGGGCTTGGAGCAACCTGGGCTGGTGGAAGGTGTCCCTGCACATGTCAGGAGAATGAAACGAGATGAGCTTCCAAACCATTCTATGATTCTATGAAATACCTTTTTCTTGTTCCTGTGGTTTTTCAGGTTTTACAAGCAAAAACATGATTTCATTGCCAGATGACTTGTCAAAATATTTGCATGCGTTCTCTATTGTAATAAGAAGCTGCATCCTTATTAGCTGCTGTCAGCATTCCGATGAAATAGTGCTTCCACTCATGTTTGTTCTGTAGGCTTCTTCCCGTAGCAGCCACACTTAGGTTGCCTTAAAATTTTTGATTGATAGGAATCCTTGGTATTAACTTCTGTGGACTTCAGAACTGTTTAACATAATTACATCCAGAATATTAACTCAGCTATTTGCTTTGTGCTGAATAAACTGGCACAGATGTATGAGCAAGACATTCTCACCAGTGTCTGTGTGTGTGGCTGGGTTTGTGTGGGGAGGTAGGAAGAGCAATAGTGAACTGGGCTTTGTGCCATCAAACAAATATTTCAGTACTTCACTTGCCTCATTGCATACTGAAAGCTTTTTCTTCTTTTTGTGTTTTATTTTAATCACAGTTGCTATATGCAGCTTCATAGTTTGTCAAATTAATAACGTACGTGGTGCTTATCAATGGTCCAGTTTGGAAGGGCAGTTGGGAGGTTAATTTTGCCAGTATAACAGAATTTTGGAGTTGTTGTGTGAACTGAGCAATCCCGTCTTGCTCCTCAGTGGGATGTGGTGGCTCTTCTTTTGGTGATTTTGTCACACATTCACTTCCTGTTTTCATCACCAGCTGGATCCAGGTGAAAGACGTCCTTGGGAATCAAGCATGGCTTGTCTGGCTTTAGATGTGTGTGAACTATGGCTGAGTCAGTTTGTGAATCTCTCAGGTACTCTGGTAGCAGTGCAATCTATTCATGATTTCTTAGCACATCACCAGAAGCCACATAATTCTCTTGTGTTCCAGGACATGTCCAGAAGTACAGTTTATAGTTCCCTCCAAACTTGTTTCTGTTGTAACTCTGAGCAGTCTGTTTACAGTGGGTGTGTTATTTTCCCATTTCAGGGCTTTTTTTCTCCCATGCAGCAGTTTCTGGTGCTCGTTCAAAGACAGCAGCATGAAGATGGAGAGAACTGCTCTTGCTTGGGCAGCAGGATCTGTCATCTCTGTTGTTTTGAACATACTTGGCACTGCTTAGTATTTAGTTAAATTTGGAGTGATCTTCAGACCTTGCCTGTTCATAAAATCTTCAAGAATGTTTTCCCTTTAAGTTGGTTATAATTTTAAAAAAGAAAAAAAGGTGTTTTCTGTAGTGTGCTAGTTATGTTGAGTCACCAGAGAGACCAAGGTTCAGATGGTGTTTGAGGTCCTTACTGCAAGGAGTGCTTCTGGGGCCAAAATCACTTCTGAATGATAAAACAAAAGTAAGTCTTCAGCAAATTTAATGCACCTGGAGGCAGACATGGCTGTCAGCCCAGAGGATTTCACACAGTGTCCTGACTGCCCTGTGCTTAGGCCACCTTCAAAGAAGGTGCACTTGGTGCAGAACTGTAGCTGGCTTTGCTGCTTTCAGCTGAAGATGAGCGTTGTCTTGGCTCTGTCACTTGAAAGCTTTGTGTGGGAATAAAATTTCAGCCCTGTGGGGTTAACCTGCAGTTAGCTTCTGTTCATTTGGTTCTTTTGCTCCTGTATCTTGACCATACTTCTTTGTTGATGCGTGACTTTACTGGCACAAGGCTTTTTTTGTTGGTTTAAGCTTTCAGATTTTGGTTTGTGTGTGCCAGTGAAGGAGTAATTATATTACAGGAGCCCTTAATATGGTATTCAAAGTAGGTTTAAACCTGTAGTTGTGTTTTTGATGCTTGAGTTAGTCAAGATAAGCACTCTGTGGGGTGGGAGAATAGGAGGTAAGTTCTGTCCTGACAGATGAGGATGTGGTCCGTGTTGTGGGCTGAACTCAGGCTCATAGCTCAGAAATACACTTATAAGCTTATGGCAGTGGAGGGGTAAATTTTTATATTCCCTGTGTTGATTTGAGACTTTTCAAGAGCAGCAGCCACGTGCTCTGACCTTCAGGTTCTTTGCAAGCTCATTTGTGCTTGGCTTTAGGGAGACAGGCTGGAGTCTAGCGCAGGCCCACATGTGACACTTGCTTGATGTCCTCACTAATTGCTTTTATGTCCTTCAGCTTTCTAGCTTAGGGTAAATATCTTCCACCTACCTTGAACTGAAACTGAAAATCACTGTGAGAAAAAGTTGGTTTGTTACTGTGATAGTAGGGGTATTTCCTGACTGCAGGAGGGGTTTTAAAATTTGATTTTGTACTGGAGTAATGGGGGTAATTTAATAACGTCCAAGATCCTACCTTGATTGCGTTGTATGTAGTTGCCAGTGGTGTAGGTAAGAGATATGAAAGGACCAGGTTACACCTTAAATTATCTAGCTGAGCCACAGTGAGGACAGGAGAGCGCGGTGGAGGTGGTGACCACGAGACTGACCCAGAGCAGAGAGTGCCCTGCTGGAGCACACAGGTGCTCCATGAAACCAACACTGGTGGGAGGGAGAGCAAGCACCCAATAGCGGAGTCATGTCTGCAGTGCACATTCAGAGATCAGGGAGGCCTCTGCAATGCAATTTTTCTTTTAACAGGCCAAGTCTTTTAATATTTATAAACATTGTAGTCTCTTGGTCTGAAGATTAAAATCAGCATTATATTGCAGTGTTTGGGCATTAGTAGCTTTCCCACGTTCCAGCTCTCAAACGGGCTAATCCCTTCCCTGTTTTCTTTCTCACAGTTTCTCTTAGTAATCTTGTCTAGTTTACTTTTTACCTGTTTTCCTGTTTTTAAAAAGAGTTTGCCCATATGAAGTTCGTGTTGGCTACTAATGTGCTCCAGTATTTCCTAGTAATTTCAATCATAGAATATCCTGATTTGAAAGGGACCCACAGGGTCCCGATAAAGTCTCACTGCCCACTGAAGTCCAGCTTGAAATCCAGCTGAGTTGTTGCAGTTGTTCATAGGTTGTCAGGACAGCCTCTCTCTGCGTTATTTTCAAGTAAATTGGAGCTGTGCTGTAGTACCCCTTTTGCTGAGGCACCATTACTGAGTCTGGGCCACATCTAGTCCCAGCCTTAGGAGATGAATATTGGAAGCTGATGTTCCTGTGTCCAAGGCTGTAGTGTGAGGAGGAGAAGCAGCAATCCCCCCACAACCAACACAGCACCAAGACACCCACACGGAACCAGGACAAAACTTCCTTGCAGTAAAGTTTTGGTGGTTCTCAAGGGCTCCCTAGTGCCTTTAAACAAACCATGGGAAGGCGACTCCACTTCCCTTGCACCTGCCCTCTGCCTCCTACTGCCTCCTCTGCCTGTTTTTCCTGTGACGTGAGGCAAAGAGCTTGGAGCAAGCATGTGTTGAATCTTCCTAGAAAAGCAAATTCTGTCTTGGATTTCTGTTACTTTCCTCCTTGCGGATGATTTGGTAAAACTTGTGCAGAGTAGGGAGCTGGTTCTGGATTCCTTTGTGTGACAAATGGGATGGAAAATTTGGTAGATAGAATTTCTCTGAGTCGTAAGCTCTTTGCATGTCTTGACTTGCAGGAAGAGGTTACAGACTTAATGGTATAATTTAAAACCATTCTTGTTATTTATGCCTTATTGCTTTATCTTTTTCAGTAACAGTAGTATGAAAATGCAATTATTGTGTGAGAAACCTCTAAGTAACTAACTTCATACTGGGTAACTGTGTTTAAAAGGCCATTATCATTCAGTGGTTGTGTCTGCCAGTGAGGGTGTTACTCACTGGGGAGTCTTAGCCAAGGACTTGGCTAGCAGGTGAGATCAGTTGATCAGCAAAGGTCTCTCTGGACCCAGGCTCTTCATCTTTTAAGCTCTTGGTTCAAATCGAGTCCTTAATCAAAACCGGTGAGAGAACTGAGAGACATTTCAGACAGGTGGGTTTATTTGGATTTTTTTCTTTTTGTTCTACCCCTTCATACATCTGTCTTTAAATGTTCATAGAAATGTGTAAAGAGGTTGTTTCCATGGCCAAGGTGCTTGTTGCTTTTTTTCCTGCATGTGCTTGAAATCTCTTCATATCTTTGCCTTGCTGGAATTTGCTGGCTGTGTTGACTGATAGGAAGTCACATGCTCTAAAGCTGAAACCCACACTCTAAACAACCTGTTGCACTGCCTTGGCATCAGAATCCAGCAAGAAAGAAATCTAGGGAACTGGCTGGTATAAATAGTGGTTCTCTGTCACTTTATGGCCATGTAAATATGGAATAAATAAGATTAAATATCTTCATGGAACAGATGCGATCGGAAGCATTAAGGGGAGAGTAGAAATGAAAATTGTGGTGGTGATTGGAAGGAAATTGGCACATGGTGTTTGTATCTAACATGGGAAGCAAACACTGAAAAGGAAGGAATCCACTTAAACTTGCTGTCTTTGCCCTTAAACACTGATTTATTTTTTTTTTAAATAGAACCCCTTTTTGATAAGATGGGAAAAATATATATATTTGGATTTAGTCATACTTGTGCCTTGCTTTAACTACCTTCACAAGTCTGTTCATTTACCATATGTTAAAATCTGTTCAAACCCTTTCAGTATGCTGCAGCTTTCAGTTGGGTGTGCCAAATAGAGCAAAAAAAATTGTAACTCATTTATTAGGTATGCCTAACAGTAGTTTGTATTGAAGGAAGAATTCAGGGACTGTCAAGCTTGTCAGAATTTTAACCAAATGAGTTGAAATTATTAGAAATAATTCCTTCTGTGCTCGGTTCCCCAGGCAGCAACAATAGGAATTCTAATCAGATACTGAATCCAGCTGTCTCCTGCTGTAACTTTATCCTTTCACTTCTCATCGTAAGAGAAGATTGGTGAACTAGGCCATACTGGTTCCTTCATTGAAAAAAATGCTTCCATTGTAAATGCCAAAAAAGGAAAGGAAATCTGCATTACGATTCAGCTGGTTAATTTCACTCCTTTGTTGGGCTCAGTTTCTGTGTGTGTAAGTATGCTTGGTGGTTTGGGACAGTGGCACAGCTATTTCTTCATTTGACTTTTTAGGACAGGAATAAATACCAATGAATTAAACTGGAATAACTCAAAGTAATTTCAAAGCTCTTGACCTAACTAGTTGTATCTTCCCAAACTATTTTTGGTTAACATTATTAATGTCTCTACATAATACTTGGACTTGGTTACACTGCATGATGAGAGATATCAGCAATTTTTAATATCAATAATTACTTCAGCAAGATAATTACTTGAAGAAATGTAGATGTCCTCTAAGGACCTCTGGTTTCTGCTTTCCCCTCCCCGATCCTGATAGGTTAAATTGGATGTGGGCTGCAGAACTTGTGGAGGCAGGACAAAAGCAAGTTCTGATAAAAGTCATCTGCACAGGAAGAGAAAAGGGATTTCTATAGTTTGCCGTAAATTGACTCTTATGTAGGGTTTGATTTTTTGGGATGAGCCCTTTTCCCTGATACTCACTTAAAACACTTTCCTTAAGGAGCCGTTCTTGAGTCTCCAGGTTCTGCTGTGATGGTCAGTTTCAGGCAGTAGCAGCTTTGCTGGTGTCATTGCTGTTTCCTGGCTTGGGAAGTAGAGGTGAGGGAAATGGCAGCTAAACCTTCATATACTAAAAGGTTTGACAATTTCACTTAAACTTTGGGCAGGTTGGAATCAAAATACACATCTGCGACGTCTTTTTTAATTATTAGAGAAATACTTGAGAACTCTGTCCTTCCTGCAGCAATGATTTCTGCCGTGTTGTATTGTATTTCTTGTTTCTAACGTGCCTTGGCGTCCACACCTCCTGTCCATCAGTCTCTCAGGGTAGCATGGCTTGAGTAGAGGAGCTGCCTCCTGCTGTCAGGAAAGGTGAGTTGTGGGGCAAAGAAACCACATTTCTTTGGCTTTTTCAGGCCTTGGAATTGTGTTTTGTGTTAAGACCGTGCAGAGAGGGATAGAGTCCTCTCGCAGGGTGTCCTTTCAGTGAACTGGTGCTCTTAATTGCTTTGATGATGGGAAGGGAAAGCTCTGACTAAGCCAAGCTACACGTGGCATTGCTTAAAGAAAAAATTTGTTCTCACATTCCTGCTTTTTTTTTTTTTTTAAACATATCTGCTCACCAGTAGATGCTGTATTGCTGTGAAGAAGCCCATGCACACGTCAGTGTTTCATTCATGCCAAAGGGAATTCTGAGCTGGACTGGAACAGAGTAGCTGTTTGTGTGTTCATTCTGTCCCTCCTCCACATGTCCTCCTTCCCTTCTGCTGCCTCGTCCTTCAGTGCAGAGCACTTGCTTGCTGTTGTGAAGAGCAGCCGACCAAAACCACTTACAGAAGGGAAAGATTGCCTGCCAAATTTGTGTGAGAAAACATGTGGGCAGCTTAAAACTATTTCTGTTTGAAACCCAACTGGTGCTGTGCAGTTTAGGCCACTTGCTCATTGCGTTTTATGCTCAGTGGCCACAGTGAATGATTGAATAAATTTGTGCGTCCTACGGGTGACCGTGGACCTACTGCCTGAAATGCACATGGCAGAGTGTGTGCAAGAGCACTCAGAATTCAGAATCCGAGAGGATTTCCTTTTCACAGGAAGAAGGAGGAAGAAATATGCTGCTTAGGTGTGCTTTTGGTATTTTTTTGAAGGCTTTTAATCCCCTGTGTTGTCTTGTGGGAGAGAAACCCAATAGAGGTCTTGTGGGTTAAACATAGTGGGCAAAACAGGTAGACTGGAGTGGGAGGAGAACAGCTTTTCTTCCTTGCAGTGCTGGGAGGGATGGATGTCTGCCACCGACATGTCTTTTCCTCCCAAGTTGATCTTAGTTTTCCTGGGCACAGGCAAGGAGACAGTCTGCTGCCATGGAGGGGACAGACAGGGCTTGGGAGCATGTTGTGTGACAGTATTTTTTGCCACAGTTCGTTCCCTGCGCTTCATCAATGCACTGTGCTCCTACTACAGAATGCCATTTTGTTGTCCTGGGGTTGGTATATCATCCTTTCAGTGGCTAAAAAAAAAGTGAGCGTCTTTGCTTCTTGCTTGATGTTAACCTGATGTTGTACAGGGGTTGTTAAAGCTTTGAGACACCACAGTGTTGGGTGACAGCCCCAGCTGTTGTAAAGAAAGCTCTCCCCGTGGTTTTTGGGCATAAGAAAATGTTCAAAGTGCTACTACAGAAGTAAAATTTACTTGTCCATGAAGCAGGGAAATTGTCTTTTCTTAGTTTTGCTGGTAACTGAATGGCTTTGTGGTTGGGAAGGGGAATTCTCCGAAGCATCAGGTCTGTGTGCACCCCAGATCCAGGTTGAGTAGTAAATTGGTGTGATGCAGAGTCTTTTCAGTGTGTGTTGGATTCACAGAGGTTGATCATGCTGTCACAGAACCGTGGCGTTGTGGGCCCTTTATCCCCATGACAGGAGTGCCTGGTGTTCTGCCTGGTGTTCGTCATCGCTGCAGAGCCGAGGACAGCTGGTCCCGTCAGCTGGATGCCCGTGGGTGCTGGTGATGGGTTTCTGCAAACACTATCAGGAGGGCCTCCTCCCAGGAGAAAACAGAGCTATTACCTTGGGAGGTTTGGGGAGGGCAAGGAGTTTCTTAGCGATGGGAAGATGCAGTGTTTGAGTGCATAAGAGAGGGCATTAAGAATCAGAATAACTTTGTCATACAAGATACGGAATCCTTTATTTCTGCTCCTATTGTTTCTCTTGTCCTGTGATCTGACCAATTTATATATCTAAGTATCTGTGTGTGGGGATGAAAATACGTGGACAAACATGGATTACTGACTTTCCTTATGATATTGTTGAAGCAAAAGACTGTTGACTTGATAGCTGCATGTCAAATTTGTATGGAATGGAGGTCTGTCTTCTGTTTGGAAGCTTTGTGGTGTAAATGAGCATGTGAGCTGCCCTCTGTTTTGAGGATGAGTTTGACTTTAGGATCAGAATTGGGGAAGAGACAGAAGTCAGTCATCTGACAACAGTTAGGAACCCCGAGTAAGCTCCTTATGGGAATCGTAGCTGCTGTACCACTGCCGTAGTCACTTGTGGACGCAGGAGGAATGCAGCCAAGCTGACTAGGCTGGTTGCTGAAAGTCTGTGCTGGCTGAGAAATGCTTTCTGGCACACTCAGTGTAAAAATTTAGAGCATTTCTTGTTGAAAACTGGAAAAGTCCGTGGTTTGTCTCTTCTTAACCTTAAAAAGGGAGCATGCTCTGTCAGGGAAAACACACCATGCAGAGGCTTCCTTTTGGGAAATGTATTTTGGATGGATATAGAGGATTCTGATTTAGGGGTAGGAGGGTGGTCTTGCCTGTGACTGACGTGATGAGCTATAAATGCCTGTCCTCTTTTTCCTCTGGATCTGCATGGTTGCTAAGTTCAGCAGCTTGCTTGGCATGGGCTCTAGAGGAGCTGCTTTGATCTGAGGGCTGGCTGCACTGCAAGAAATGATCATGTGCTCAGATGGGAGGGAGCTGCTCCTGCATGGACACACTTCAGCTCTGCTGTTAGGAAATCTGGGTGAAGGCAAGGCTCCACAGCTCAGTCTGCCCAGAGCTTTATTGCTGCTGGCTTTGTCCACTTAGAAGTTCGGATGTCTTGTTTCCATTGTTCGGCTGTGCTGAGCTACAATTCTTAGAAAAACAACTTGTTTCAGCTGGAAATGGATGGGTGTGCACAGTTCTGAGCTGAAACTTGGACACAGTGCATGAGGCCAGGGAAATGGAATAGGGGAAAAAAATTCCGGAAAAGTATTTGTGAGAAGTTGGTCCACCTTTAGTTGTGCAAAGCTACTCTAAACTCCCTTTGCAAAGGTTTAGTGAAGGGTCTTGGTCTGTTGCAGCGAAGTCTGAGAGTGACATAGGAATAACTGCTTATTGAGCTGTGAGAAGAAAGCTCAAGGTACTTCTCCTTGAAGACTCTGCAGGCAGCAGAAAAGCCCCATGAAGTTAATCACTGATAAAGATAATAAATTATCTTTGGGATTTCAACCTTGGCTCTTGTAGAGATAGCACTGAAACAATGCATTTGTGTTTTTAACAGCTTAGGGTTTGGGGATTTCTTTTAGGTCTTCACGTTTTCCTTAGATGTCATTAAGATGCTTCAAGGATCCAAGTCGGTCACTGTGGATCTGTCAGTGTAGCAAGGTGTGCTTCACTGCATGCTTAGAAGTGTCTTGTATTGAGAATTAGTCAAATCCTTAGTCTATCCTTGGACAGTCAAGGCAAAAGGTGAGTCTGGTGGAAAAAAAACGTGACCAACTGTTAGAGAAGGATTTTCTCTTTCTTGGGAGCTCACCTTCCTTAAACAAGGCTTAAGAGAATAATTAGTCCCTGGAAAGTAGGGCAGTGAGGAGTAGGACGTAAGCGTCCTCGGTCATTTCTCAGCGCTGCACACACTGTCTGGAGGTGCCGGGGTTGCTGCGAATGAAGTGTGTTTCAGGTAGATGGCAAAAGTCTTCTGTTAAGATCAGAGTCATGCTTAATATACTTCCCAGTTTTTGCTTATTGAATTGACAAAATTGAAATGACTTAATATAGCGACTACTGCAGAACTCCATTGTTCTGTACTACTTGTGTGCTTTGCATTCCTTAGTTCTCACTCCTGAGTCCATCAAAGCTGGCCATGTCATGTTTAAGGATCTGTCTGAGTCTGTGGTCATGGTCCTTGGGATATGCTTATCCCAGGAGGTTTAGAGTCCTTGAACTGTCCTTCAGGAGAACTCTAAAATGCCATTTCTGTAGCTCTTGTTACCGAGCCTGTGGCGCGGTCTGGGAGGTCAGAGGGAACGTAACCCCTTGAAGCTTTTCATGGCTGTGGTGAGGCGGCCCTGGTGTGAGCGGCCCTGTAAGTAATTTATTAAGTAGCTTACGTGATGCTCCCTCAGGTACTTGAGGGAGAGTCTTAGGGGGCTGCAGTTGTTCAGGTGTGACATTTGGGAGTTTTGGTGACAAGAGAAGAGGATGATTCTGGGAAGCCCAGTGGCCCCATCTCCTTCTTCAGGGTTATGTGCTCCCTTTACTTTGTCTCTGCTAAATGGACATAGCAGTGGGGAAGACTTGACAGGTGACTTGCTAAGGGTGGCAAAAACTGCCTGCATAGGCTCAAGCTGTCCCTTTAGTATCCCTCAGTTGTCAGGGGTATTTTGCAGGGGTTGGTTTCCTTTTTGGTTCTGCAACAGCATGGGAGGAACCTTTATTACGGGTATTGCTGTTTGTCTGTGGCTCTGATGTAGACCACCACATCTCTGGTGATATATATGAATTATTGATACGCTGTGAAAGCTTTGCTTCTGTGTTCAGTTCTTTCCAAGCCTACTCCAAAGGAAGGGGTTTCTGTCAAAAGTTCAAGTTGAAGGAGGGTTGGGAGGAGTGTGAAGGTGCAAACTTGTGTTAAGGGATTGAAAATGTGGCAGTTTTATATTGTTGATGTAGCAGTGTTGTCTGAAGCTCAGCTTTCAGAGGCATGAGTATGTGTTTCAGTTTTTTTAATTGTGATGTCTATATCTTGTTATTCATGTTAGAGACTAAAATATGTATCTTCCCCCCCCACATAAATGTGAAATTGGGGCAGGGAACTTAAAATGATAGTGAGATGAGGTGTTGTTATTTTTACACTGGCGTGAAATTTTTCTCGCATGAACGGTTGCAGCTGAAGACCAGTTAATGCATGAATTTGCTTCATGTGGAAGTATGCCAAGTGCTTGGAATGAGGATTTGAAATGGAAAAAGAATATTCCTCGTAGTTTCACAACCTTCTCATAGCTACAGCTTTCAGCATGCCTGCCTGTCTGTTTTTATTGCTGTGTATGCTGCTGGGAATGCAGTGTGTGGAGGAGAGAAGGGAATTTTCCTGTGAATACCTCAGCACCTGTCTCGTCATCAGAAGCACACTGCAGTCCTAATGCAGGTGTCCCTGCAGCAGAGACTCGGCTGGTGCCAGCCGTGGGGGACCGTGTTATGCCATTTCAGCAGCACGTTACTCCTCTCACCTCCCTCCTCCTCTCCCCCTTTTAATTTTTGTAGCAGTGGCGAGAGAAATGGAGTGTACAGTTAAAGGAATAAAATGAAAGAAGATACTGTTAAGATGTTCCAGCTGCCAGACTTCAGATTTGTGCTGAATGAGGCATTTTGGTTTGGGGAGGGTCAGTGCATGTTGGGAAGACAACGGATCTGATTGTGTATCCCAGATAAGTGGGGGCAGTCCTCACTGTGCAGGGAAGAGGTGGTGCTGTCAGACGGTGTCTGTGGTGCCAGTACTGCTGTAGTAGCAGGGTAGGGCAAGTGAGAATCGCACAGCTTGTTCCTCTTGGAAAACAGATTTGAGGAAAACACACAAAATCTGCAAGGCTGAAATGGAGTGGGCACTTGATCGTCTGCTGCACTTGGCTTTCACGTCTGCTTTCCCTTGCAGTGACCAGGGAGCTGATCTTTATCTAAAGAAAACGGTGTCTTGTGTAAGGAGCCAGGAAACCATCACTTTCACTTCAGGGCTATGTCATCCGGGTGGGGTGGTGGTGAGGGTTTGACCCACAGAAATGACAGGTACTGCCGGAGACTTGGCTTCGGTAAAGCCTTGGGTGGAATTTTTTCTATAATGCATTATTAATGCTATGCAGATCGGCGTCTTAAAATGCCTGGAAACCTGTGTTACTAAGTGGTAGTTTCACCTGAAATCATGTAGGTGAAAAGGCAGAACCCTATACTTTGCCTCGATAGTTAGTTTGGAAAAGTCAAAATCCATTCCCACTGTTGTATTTGAAGATGTGTAAGTTAATTTCTCTGTCTTCATGTTTCAAATCAGAGTATTTTTTCCGGTCAGCAGTCCTGAAACTGAGATGGGCTCATGTATTTTGAAAGCATCAGAGGTGATATTCTGAAGGCTAAAAGGTAGCAGGGTGAGGGAGAGCAGGAATTAAGTTCTTGCTGTAGTATGGGGTATTATACCTTGTAATTTGCAGAGGTTTTGGGTTGCCTATTTAAATGCTGTGTTTTGGATCCCAAAGTGAAAAATCGGTGCTTGAAATACTTGGCCCAGTTTGCCACACTGCCAGTCATCATTGCTTTGTTTTGATTCGTGAGGCTCTTGCCTCACGAATCCCTTGATGTGCATCAAATGGTTAGATACAAGGCATGAAAAAGACCTAGCAGTGTCCTGCAAA
Source organism: Dryoscopus gambensis (assembly GCA_013389985.1). Classification (NCBI taxonomy): domain Eukaryota; kingdom Metazoa; phylum Chordata; class Aves; order Passeriformes; family Malaconotidae; genus Dryoscopus; species Dryoscopus gambensis. The sequence goes on along the minus strand of WEIT01025803.1, from coordinate 161,078 downwards.
GTGAACTTAGCTAGTTATTAGTCAGAGCTGGACTTTGTTCTTGCACTGGGAACGGGGGTTTATTTCCTCTTGTGTGTTCCACTTGCAAGGTAATAGTATAAACGTTGCTATTTCTGTGTGAAACAGACTTCCAAATGTATTCATGAAGTGAACAGCAGAAAATACGCTGTCAAGAAATGCTCAGTAATGTATGAAATGTAGATAGATGAATTGTTTTTCGGTGTGATGTCTTGGAGGTGTGAGAGCTCAAGTTGTTCTGGAGAGAAAGCTGAGATTACCTTGGACAGGAGTTGCTGGAGCACCAGGGAAAGCAGTGTGGCTGTAGGTCAGGAATGAGGAGTTCCTCATGGAAACCAGGATTAAAAGTGCTTAGTGTAAGGAAGTCAATTTTAGCTGAGTAAGGAAAGAATCAGAAACTTCCTTGCTCTTCAAGCAGGGAAGTGGGGCTGACGTCAGCATAGTAGAACTAAAGGTTAATAACTGACCTGGTCATAGTTGTGGTTTTGGTCTGAAGGTGGCTTTGCAATGCCAGACAGAGTTGAAAATTTTTTCTAAATTTAATGTTGTCTTTAAAAACAAGTTGCTGCTCTCCAAAAGTTCTGGAGCTGGCAAAAATCAACTTGCTAATTGGCAGTAAGTGCCTCACAAAGAACTGATCCAAAAGGAGTGTCTGGTAAGATTTATTTTAGGGGCTGCAGTTTGCTACCTGGCAGTAGCCACTGGGTGTTCCTTGTCCTTCAGGTTCTTTTGAAAGGCTTTGCTCTGGTCCTCATAGGATCCATTTGGCACCCTCTGGGTGTCAAACACCAAAGGCCCAAATGCCAAGTGAAAAACTTAGCAAATTCTAAATTGTGTTCAGTGCCCACTGTATGATAAAAGTCATGGGACTCATCTGAGAGAAGCTGAGGCACAAAGTTGTGTTGGATTTTAAGACTGGAAATTAGGGGCCAGCCCCAAAAATAAGAAAAAAAACCTGCAGAGAAAATATTTTATCATGAAAGGTGTGATTTTGTCTGAGCTAGTGTGGTTCATCCAAATCTGGTTTCAGATGCTGCTGTTTTATATTATGGTGCTTAAAAACAGTGAAGTTTAAGAAATAAATCCTGTTATGTTAATAAGCCTGACTTGCTATTTCACAGCTGTGGAGAGCTGTCATGTGCAGCCTGGCTGCCAGACGCTTCACTGCAGTGCGCTGCTTCCTTGGAACTGCTCTGAGAACTCTTCACTAATGCTTTGAGCATGTCATTGAGACAGAGATACCAGGCCGTCTGCTATCTTATTAGAAAAGGCTAAAATGCAGCTCGGAACTTGCTTTGCTTTGAAGGAGATGGCGCTGCATGTTTGGCCAAAGGTGCCATTCAGGTTCTTCTGAGCAAGTGTTTGGGCTGGGTAATGACGCTCAGTGCCCCAGCGTACCATTCAGGCGACTCGTTGCTGCTCTGCCTCCACATGGCATGTTATGGACATGATTTTATTTTTTACAGTTTAGGCAGAGTGCTTGCTGTGGCTAAATGCTGGAAAGCAGGAGCACATCAACACTGGGTGCATGCAGCATGGCCTGAAGGAGAAGGAGCAGGGAATAGGATCAGCAAAATGGGCTCTTGGAATCAGGCAGGGAACCCGAGATGGAAAGGAGAAAATTACTTTTTACAACCTTTTCTTAATGGTTCTGGATGGTCCTTATAGCAAAGATGTCGTTTAGGGAAACTATAAATGAGTGATAACCAAATGCTAAAGATGCTCTGTAAATGAGCAGAGCCATACACTGATTAGATGGATAAATAATGGGCTTGTGGCATTTGCGGTGAGGGTGGTGGGTGCTGGAAACGAAGTCTTTTCTGCCTTGTTCATAAAGCAAGCTTTTAAGAGTTGTTTTTATTCTGATAGAGTTCAGCTGATTATAAAGCTCTCAGGTAATGGTACTGGTGGCAGGTTCTTCTGCTGGAAGTAAGGTTAGAGGTGCTGTTGTTTTAAGCTCGTGATGTTAAAATCAGTATACAATGCCTAAATAGGTGTTAAGAGACTTGCCTAGCTTGATACCGTAGTTGATGGTGTGGTTGTAGAGGAGCTGCTTGGTGTTGGGTGCTGCATTTCTTCCTCCTAAGTGGAGATGATGTGAAGAGACAGTTGCTTGTTGGTGGGATGTATTGTCCTTTCTCCCTCCCTCCCTGGCCTGGAGTAAAATTAGGAAGATGCTAATCCATGTTTAGCGTAAAAAGTAGTAAATTTGAAATCAGTAGATAACCCAAAGCTTTTCTTGAAGTCCTTAATGCATGAATGTTGTTTCTCTGGAGTTTGTTTGTTTGTTTTATGCATGTGTAGTGACTTGGTTTTGTGTTGCATCTTCTTATTTGCAGGAAACTCCCAGAGGAAGTTGATTCTTTGACCTTAGTTTACATCTGTGTGAGATGAAGTGGAGGCTTGTGTATGGACTTGGGTCTACAGTGGGAATCTGTGCTGTTGGCAGTTTTATGTGCGGGTGGCTTGATGGAGAGAGATGGATGAAGTCAGAGTTAGCATCAAGAGCTGAGTTCTGCCTCTGTTTGATTCAGCATTATGGGCTGGCAAGAGCCACGCCAGTTAGAGCAACTCAGGTGTGCTTTGTCTTCTGTCCTAACGTGGCATTTGTTCAAATGCATGTTCACGATTTGGTGTTTGGCAAACAAAACAAGTCAAAACAAAATTACTGGCATCTTACAGGACTGTCTTCAGGGTGTACAGACATGGGTCCTGTTTGAGAGCAGCCAGAACTTGGGAATTTTGTTCTCCTGTCATCTTTTTGACAGTAGAAGCGTCAAATACAGTAAAAAATTGTTTTGAGCAAAGTAAACCTTGGCAAGGACAGAACGTGAGATTCTTACAGCAGGATGAGAGAGTAGGAGAAATTTGTAAAAGGGCTTGTGTTGGGGCCTGTCTGAACAATTGGTTTATGTCAGAGTATTGTTGGATTGGAGGAATACTGACGGAGAATGCAGATGAAATATTCTGATATGTAAGGTGGAGCGTTTGTATGCTATTCTACGCTTTTCTTTTAGTTAAGGGAAGTAAAATACGTCTGAAGCCCTTTAAAGGAAATGTCTGTTTACTTGACCTGGTACATGGAAATGCTTTGTCTTCTTTTGTAGCTTCTGTGGAGAAGGCAGGATTTTCTGAGAAACAGAAGTACAGTTTTCCCTTCTACCAAAATATGGTTTTATTCCCGGCTTTGATAAACTGTGTCTTTATCACTGTCCCTGTATGGCACTTGGTGTTGTGTAGAAAAACTGAAAAGACAAGACTGTCAATGTAATGAAACTCTGAAGGTAAATAACAATTTTGAAACTGCAGAGGAGATGAGAAGTGCTGCAGGCTGAAGGTGGATCTCTTCTACCTTGCAATAGGAAAGATTTTTACTCTGTATTTATTATTAAAAAATAGTCTAAAGTGTTTTTCCACTAAGTTAATTTCTTGATATTGTTCTGAAATGTTTTCTGTGACAGCACATAATATAAACATTCCCAAAACTTTATTGTGAGGATGTTTTCTCCTGGTCCCTCGTGGGTGTCTCAGTGCTGTGTTGTTTGTGGGTGGATTTCTGCTTCTCCCTGTTCTGCTTGGGTTGTTTATTTAATCACACCATGCACATACTCTTAGCTGGAAGGAAAATGGGAGGATTTTTCCATTTGAAACTTAAACTGCATGAAAGACCTAATTTTGGGGAGAGGATATGTGTGGGGGCGAGTAGTTTTCTTATTTTGACTTTTTTCTTAGCAAATATTTCATAGTGTTAGGAAGAACCACGACCAGCTGTTCATTATTTCACTTGGAGGAGATTTTTTCAGTTAGTCTGAGCAGTTGGGATTTTGCATGAGTTGGGTGAGCCAAGAATCCTTGTGACGGCTCTGGAGTTTGCCTTTCCAGTGGTGAAATCTGTCGCTTGGCTCCTGAACAGCGCAGCGGTTCCTCTGTCTTGCCGCAGCAGGCTGTCCTCTGGAAGAAGACGAATGGCAAGTCCTCAGATGAACCAAAACAGGCCTGAAATAGTGTTGGGGGTTCAGAGAGCAGTGATGGGCAAAGGACCCTGGCAAGGCAGGAGTGAACTGTTCCTAAGGACTGGGGAGGAAGCTAGGAGTTGTCTTCACCAGTTTGCCAAACTGGAGAGAGCAGCCTGTGTGAGTATCACTTAGGAAAAAACACTGCTGACGAGTGACAGGCAGCGCTGCTGGACTGTCCCACTCTTGGCATCAGAGGCACTTTGATCTGAAGTTGGAAGTCCTCCCTTTCAGCTTGATATTCCCAGTTTTGGAGGAGGAGGAGGAGGACAGAGAGGCTGCAAAAGAGCAGAGGGAGGCTTTAGAGGTGCCCTTGAGGTGTATGTTTGTGTATTGCCAAGGGCTGACCAGAGGTTTCATTTCTCAGTGGTGATGTTGAAGGGATAAAATGAAGACATTTGGGAAGTAGTTCTCAGCCTGCCTTGCTTAGCAAACAAGGCATTTAGGCTGAAGCTGAATGTGACCTAGACGTGTTGAGCGGGAGACAGGCGGCAGAAGGCAAAAGTTGTGTGAGCTCTCCACTTGTGACAAGAGAAGGGATGGGAGGCTGGAGAGACCTTCCAGGAGTCCTTAGATGAACTGTTTGCTCTTCTGGTTTATCTGCCCACATAGATGGATTCTTGGGGAATTTATCTGCAGGAATCTGAACTTGTGATGCTCATGGGACTGCTCTGAAACTTTGGAGACACAAATGAAGCTTCAGAATAGAAAAATTTTCTGTCTTAATGATGTGTGTTCCATGTGGAAATAGATACAGACAGTGGCTGCTTTTATCCAGAGGTGACTGCAGTTTTTAATTGTTGTAGGGGGTGGCTGGCACAGGTGGTTTCTCTGTTCAGCAGACTGGTATTTCAGTTGATCCTGGTTTTGGATTCGGATTAGGGTTTGGGTTTTGAAACTGAGAATTTTGGAAGCTGTTGAGCTTTGTAGGGGGATGCTTAACTTGGTCCTTAGAATTTGATAATTGTTTTGGTGACTAGTTTGCAGGCTGTGGAGTGAGTTAATGGAACTCTCAGAGAAGTGTCTTCTCTAAACTACTTATTCCAATCGTCCTCTAGCAGGCAGGATAACACAAATGGGTATTAGAGCTTTCCTCTCTAATACACCCATCTCTTCTTTCATTTCTACATACTTCACAGCAAAAGCGAATGGACGGCGCAGGAAAGTAGGGTCTGCAGAAGAACTTGGACAACTCAGCATCTGTTTTCTAAAAAAGGCAGATAATACAGTTGCATATTCTATAGATAAAGTTTAAAATAAGTGTTTTTCTTGAGAAATATTCTGTGACATGAAGTCAATTTGTAGTGGAGTTGACATTATGTGGAAGGTGTTGCTTGTCCTTTCGGTTGTTTTCTTTGGATGTTGGATTAGGAGACATCAGACCCAAAGTGAGATACCTGAGGCCGACAAAGTACTTTAAAATACAATGTTTAAATAATAACTGCAGCTGTACGTTTTTTGTGTTTTCAGTCTATTTTGGTCAGTTATATCATTCTTAAACCAGGTCTGTTACTTCTCAGGTGGAATCATTTATCTTGGATCAGGATGATCTCGAAAACCCTATGTTGGAAACAGCTTCTAAGTTGCTGCTGTCGAGTACTCCTGATGGTGCTGACCTGAGAACAGTAGATCCCGAAACCCAGGCAAGATTAGAAGCTTTACTTGAAGCTGCGGGTAAGTCCTCATGTCCCGTACAGGTTTAACCCCAAAGCCCTTACAAGAGTCCATACTGGAATCACTTGCATAAGGCTAATCCATAGGAACATGATAAAACTGCAAAATGTACAGCAGGGTGGACTTGGCAAGGGTGTCACGGAAAAGAAAAAACTTTATTTTATCAGGGTTTGGAAAATCAGAATTTCATGTGAAGATGCTTCAAATCAGATTTCTCCAATATTACTGTTCTAAAAGCCTGAGTCAAAATTGGCGCCCGACATTGGCTTGTGCCATTATGTCAAACCCTCAGTTGCTAAATACACTTTATTTTGTAACAGTTGCTGTATGAAAAGCTTTAATAGTTGCTTGTATTAAGTAGTTTCAGTAGCTGAAAGCTGATTTCTTCTGTGGATTGGAGGGTTTCAGTCACATGCAGCTTTTAAGTTAGTGTAGTAAATGGTTAAACCCATCATTTTGGAAGCTGTAGTTGATTGTGCTTGGAATGTTTCTGCCAACAGATCTCACAGGCTCTATTTCAACTTGTCTGTTCTCTCCTTTCCTGGCACGCGTCCCTGTTGGTTGTGAATTGGAATGGCAGGAATAGGGAAGCTGTCGACAGCGGATGGGAAAGCCTTTGCGGATCCCGAGGTGCTCCGCAGGCTGACCTCCTCGGTCAGCTGCGCGTTGGATGAAGCTGCCGCTGCGCTGACCCGGATGAGAGCGGAGAGCACGGCGAATGCAGGGCAGACGGACAAGTAAGCCGGCTTTTATCCTGGGCTTTTTCAGCCCTTTGCTACTTTTAGAAGCAGTTTTTCTTGTTCTATCACTTGCGCTTACGGGATGATGAAACTCTTACTCAAGTGGAATTGGTGCCAAGTTATCACCTGTGTTTCTCCTGTTTAAATATTTGTGGACTGGCAGGTCTTGCAGTGGAGAGTGAAGCAATTAATACTGCTTGGAATTCTGGAATGACACTCTGAGTAGTTTATCATGACCAACTATATAAACATTTCTAAGCTCCTCAGTAGTATGGGCCTTTAGAACTGTTCCAAAGAATTGCAGATCCCAAAAAGGGTCATTCAGTGATAGCATGAAACAAGATTTCAGATAAAAAAAAATCTTTCAGGGAATTTCAGAGTGCCTTTTTAATTGAGGAAGGGAAAAACAGCCTTGAGGGATTGGAGCTCCATGGTGGTCTGTGTCACATAGGACCGTGGAGAGAGCCTCAGCCAGGGAGTTGCTGCTCTTGTACTGGACTTCATGGCTTTATATGTGTGATTTTGTCTAACTAGGGTATTCAGGAGGGAAGGAAGGTTTCCTTCCAGGTTGTCATTACCCTTCAGTGCAGCAGCAACAGTGTTAGTAGCACAATCAAGTGCTGCTGTGCTCGTTGGAGTTTGTTCCTTCTATACGGAATAACTCCAAAGGAACATTCCTTGCTGTGGGAACAGGACACATGAAGAGCAGAATAATTTTGGGTTGTCTGCTTCTATTCTGTGTGCATCCCTTCTTTTCCCCAACACCTCTTTCTTGGGAATGGTGGTGGTTGCCAAACTTGTTACAGGGACACAGGATCTTGGAAATTTAAAAAAAGAGGTCAACATATAGTGAAGAGACATATTTGAGAACTGATTCTCCATGTGTTAAAATTGTGTCTGGTTACAAGATCCTGATATTTTCAGCACAGGAGAGAGGGGAAGTGGTTAAGTTTCTTACAGGAGGAGAGTGATGTGGGTGATTTGTTTCAGTTTAACAGGTACAATGCTGAACAAATAAAGTTTTCTTAAGATTGACAGGTGATTTCCTTGTCCTCTTGTCCTGGGGTATCCTGCTTAGGTTTCCCATGTAAACTTCTGTTAAAAATTTGAGCAGGAGTGGATATGGACATGACTTAATTTTCAGCCAAGTTAGCTGGGAAACCTCAAGTGTAAAACTGGCACTTCTTTAATTAGCAGTTGGCACATTTTTAGCTCGTGTTTCCTTTTTTGCTGACTGCATCCTCATGGCACACTGGAGTTCAGGCATAGTCCATTTCCACTTTGAATGCTTTCTCCCTTGTTAGCCGCAGCTTGGCCGAGGCTTGTTCCGAAGGAGATGTGAATGCTGTGCGGAAGTTGCTCATTGAAGGCCGGAGTGTGAACGAGCACACAGAAGAAGGGGAAAGCCTCCTTTGTTTGGCCTGCTCGGCAGGATATTATGAGCTTGCACAGGTTGGTTTCCTGGCTGTTTGTACTGTGTGTGTGTGGTGCAAAAAGAAGTGTTAAATCAATATATTACCATCTTGTGCACCTGGAAGGGGGTGTTAAAAGCGGGGGAAGTGGCAGTTCTCTGGCAAACGAGTCTCACACATACACTGAATGTTGCTAATGCATTCTTGGTGCTTATTTTCTGCAAGGGTTGCTCACACAACACCAAGGGTGGTGGGGGTTTGTGGCAGAGTTTGTGTTCAGTCCACTTGTGTTGTTGATCGCTGTCTCTTGGCAGGTTCTCCTGGCAATGCATGCCAATGTGGAGGACCGGGGAATCAAAGGAGACATCACACCTCTAATGGCTGCTGCCAATGGTGGGCATGTCAAAATTGTCAAGCTGCTGCTAGCTCACGGTGCTGATGTGAACGCACAGTCATCCACAGGTAAAGAGGGTGTTGGGAATGACTGCAGAGCTGGGATTTGTGGTGTGCGGGGAACTTGGCGTGGAAGTTTGGGCGCAATGGCTCTCAGCCCAGGAAGGCAGAATGCTTCCTTGTGGTTTTGCCATTTAAATTCTCTTTTGTAAGTGAAACTCTGAAATATTGTTGGATGCAGATAAAATATTATGGAGACATACAAAAGTGGATAAGGTCAGTTAGTAACTGGAAGGTGTTTGAGTACATAGGATTTGTTCTCGCATTTTAAGCGCAGTTTGGTAAGTTTGTGTGTACATGGAAAAGTTATTTGGTGACAGGCCTAGGAAACTAAGGGGAAAACAGGAAACGTGAGAAGATGGCCCTCCCTCCCCCTCTTTCCAAGGTAATTTGCTAGCCATTTGTGTTGAGGTGACCAGTTTGGGAAATCTTGTAAGTTTTTGTAGCCTGGAAGTGGAGAGCTGATGTGTAGTCAGCAGTAACGGATGAATGGAGAGCTGAGCCTGAGTGAGGAGGACAGGGGGATACCAGAAGACACCTTACCAATTTTTTTAGTATTTTTTTTCAGTGAAGTAGTTCTCTCAGTAGCAATATGGCCTTGACCTTTAACTTTTTTCATGGTGTCTTTCGTAAAGGCAGATTCTTTGCCTGTTGTGTGCAGATGCATGTTTTTGGGTTTTTTCCACTGAAGTTGTTTTCATCTCCTTGTAAAGACTATGAGCATTTTGGAACCAGCCCCTTGGAGGTGTTTAAGACTTGATTTAGAAGCAGCAGCTCATTCTGCTTCTGGTTTTGAGCTTTCATTCTTACATCATGTGCTCCTGCTGATTTAACAGGAGAACGGATGGGGTTTTGTGACAGAAGCTGGGCTAGAAATGGGAAGAGAGGTGCATCAGTACAGGCACAAGTAGATCCTCAGTCTGTCAGCACGGAGCTACTTGGTGCCATTACCTATTTCCCTCTCCCTGTAGTTCTTCATCTGTAGCCTGAAAAACCCTGTTCCATCAGGTATCCAGGTGAAAGGGATGGAATGAAGCATCAGGTGAAGTTCTGGGTGAAGCAATACCATCGCATTCTGTTTCCAACCCTTGTTCTCTCTGGCTTTAGGCAACACAGCCCTGACCTACGCCTGTGCCGGGGGCTATGTGGATGTTGTGAAGGTGCTGCTGGAGTCGGGTGCGAGCATTGAGGACCACAATGAGAACGGTCACACGCCGCTGATGGAGGCTGGGAGCGCTGGCCACGTGGAGGTGGCCAGGGTGCTGCTGGAAAACGGAGCGGGCATCAATACGCATTCCAATGAATTCAAGGAGAGCGCGCTGACGCTGGCTTGCTACAAAGGTACAGTAACAAGTGTGGAAGAGTGTCAGGGCTGAAGAGTGGCTTCTAATGTGGATTCATTCGGTCTCGCTGCCCATGACCAAGGGAATTTAAAGGCTGTGAATAGACACTGCGGTGCTCTTATCCTGGCTGCGTGTAAAATGATCTGTGTGCAGAGTCTGAGTACCCAGATCTAAGCCTTTGGTCTGAGTTATGATGCGTTAGAAGATGCTCTGTCAAACAAATCAAGAGACAAGGAACTAATGTGTTATATCACAGAATAAGCAAGCTAAACTTTCTGTAGCACAGCTATATTATCCAGGGTACCTCTGCTTAAGTACAGAAATTATTTCATTTTAAAGGACTTCATTCTTGCAAATCATGGAAAATTTAGGACCTTGCCGTTTAGGTGTCAGTGCTGAGGGCAACAGGCCTTTGTTGCCTCCCTTAGAGCATTAGGCAGCAAACTTGCAGCACCCTCTAAAGGGATGAAGATGTTTAATTAAGAGGCAAAATATGTTCCTACAGCCCAGCAGCTGCTGTTATAGTCACTTAGGACATGTTTTATTAGGCCCTTGCCATCCTGGAGTAGTTGATGTTGGTAGCAGAGGGACTTGTGTAGCACCTTTATTGAAGTTGGTTGTAGTCTTTCATTTATATTTTTTATCAACTACACTGATAAGCTGCTGTGCACATAGATGGCAGAGATACAAACATACCTCTCCAGAGTGGATTTTTTATGTTGTAACGTGGACATCCATGGCCTTCACTATGTTCTTCAGATCCTTTCTATGAGTGTTGAAATACACTTTCTCAAGCAGTTTCTCTCTATTTCCTCCACGCAGGCCATCTGGAAATGGTGAGGTTTCTACTGGAAGCTGGTGCCGACCAGGAGCACAAGACAGATGAGATGCACACTGCTCTCATGGAGGCATGCATGGTAAGAGACGTACAGCTTGAGCAGTGAGGTCTGTGGGCTCTGTTTTCTTCCCAAAGATGGAGAAAGTGATTGCTTTTAGTCTCCTTTTGGTACAGAATCTGTTTGTGATGTTTTGGTTCTCTTGTCTACTTAATGGGAAGTTAGTGATGGGAAAATACTTTATATAGGAATTCAGAAATTAAATAACTTCAAGTGGGAAGATTCTCAGTAGTTGCTGGAATGCTTTTAACGTTTCTAATGTGCTAAACATGGGCAATGAATATGGTCATAGCCTGGCTTTTGGAGGCATTTAACGCACCTCAGTTACGATAAAGGGATTTGTAAGCAAGTGGTTATGTGTGTAACATGTTTTAGTGTAGTTCACGCAACCACATACTCCCTGAAAACACAAGATCGGAAGCTGCTTGGGAAGCAACTAGGAAATGAAAGGGGCAATTGTTAATTCTTACTAGCGAGAGTACTTGGATGTTGCTGCTTCGTCTGTCTGAGGTGGTTGTGTTCATCTGAATATGGAACTTTATTGTTGAATTGAGAATTAATTTCTTACATTTCTTTTTTATCCTTGTCTCCAAATAGATTCCTCGTGTTGGGATTTTCATGGTGTTAGCCTTGTGTAATGTTGCACTGTGAACCCGTGGTGATAGAGGAGGGCAGTAAATCCCTATTAAGTCTGCGCTTTGCTGAAACAACTGTAATGGTTCTAAAATCAGCCAGTTATGTCTACTCAAGGAAGTTAATGGTTTCAGACAGGGGAATGATTAACAGAAACCATTATACTTCTTAAAAGTTGTTGGAAGGAAAGTCACGTAGATAAACAGAACTCGAGCTGTCCTTTATCTCACCCTGAAATGTTACTACAGCAGCCACATAAATATCCTTGGCAATGGCCTTGCAGCCAGTTCCTGGGAGTTGATGGTAAAGTTACCTTGTTTGATGTTGCAGTTGCCTTCTCATCAGGATATTTTTGTGGTGTAGCTATGGATCAAGCCTTCCTTTCCTTGCTATTCTCTTCTGCCCTTTTAACTCCTCTGATAGATTCAGTAAAATTCCATTGGACCTGCAGAGATGCTAAGGCCTAATTTTTGTTATGAATTACTGAGCAATAGGAAAAAATTCTTTTCCCTTCTGCAGGAAGCTGTTCCTAGGAAGGCAGTTCCACACTGGTGCTCAGAGCTGGCAGATAGTTGAAAGTCTCGTACCTTCAGCTTTGCTGACGAGAGAAGGAGCAGCTTTCTCCAGCACTATTTAAAAAGCTTGCAGCGTGCAATGAAGCAGAGCAAGGACTTCCATCTCAGCATGTTCTTTGTGCAGAAACAGTTACTGCTCTTCAGTGGCACAAGAAAGCTTCCTTCTCTAGAACAGCGTTGAGCTTGAATGTGTGCTAACAGAACTGTCTGTGGTACAGCCAGCGCAGGTTTAAATCTTGTCCTACAAGGCATTCAGGAAGACTTCTGCCCGAGAGTTTTTTATAGACAGCAGCTAATACTGAGTTAATGCAAATGAGGTGTTGGGCAATGGCACTTGCCTTGTGGGAGCAAAAAGCAGGTTGGTCGAGTCGGTGTTTCCTCTCGCTGAAGGACTGATGGCCACAAAGCTTCGTCTTTAAAATGCAGCTGGTGCCCTCATGCAGGTTGCTCAGGTGACTTTTTCTGAGCTATTACCATTTGGAAGGCTTTTCCTGGCTATTGCAGGAGAGCTCAACAGCCCCACCCCATTGCAAGGTTGATTAAAACATGGATCCAATTCCCTTGTGTGGTGAAGCACCAGCAGTTCTCTTGCAGGCTGCTTGGCCCACATAGGAAGCTTTGAAGCAAACCTTGGTGCTGCGTTGTGCCATCCCCATCATGGATTGGGGATTAGCAGTGAGCTGTCTTGCCAGAGCCTGATGGATGAGGCACCATCTCTGCATTTCCCTGAGGAAAGATTCTTTATGGAGTGTTGGAGTTTTTCCCTAAAATAGTACTGTCATTTCATGTAAAAGGTGAATATGTCCTAGTTAATGTCCTAGATATTTTTCTGAGAGGAAACTGTGTTTTGCTCCCTGGGTATCAGAAGAAGGTATGAAACACTTGAGAAAATGAAGCAGAAAAATGTCAGATGCGGTTTGGTATTTTGTCTGGAAAAGAGCTTTCTGGAGTTGTGGTTTCCAGCTTGGCGAGGATGGCTGTGGCTGCGATTTGCTGCCTCTTAGGAATTAATCTGAGATCAAGGTGTACTTAGCTCATTCAGCTACAACCTTGGCATAGCCTTGTGTTCCTGGTGAGTGGCTGTTTATTTGCTGCAGCCCTCCGGTGTTTTCTGTGTCAGATTATGGTTACTCCCAAGTTGGCATGGTGGCAATCTCCTCATGGAGAAAACCACCTTGGAGGGTTTATGCTGTTGTTGGAGCGCCGTGACCCAGCCGGTCTCTGCTTCTGTCTGAAAAAAGCAGAATGGAATGGCAGTTGGATGTGTCACTGTCAGGCCTCCAGTGTAAACACGGAGCTGAAAAGCCACTTCAAATAGTTCCTCAATTTATGGCATACTGAAAATATGACGGAGATCCTATGCTCATGTATTTCTAAAGGAAGAAAGCAAACTTAGGAGCTACCTTTTGGTAGAACAGGTTTGACGACACGATCACGGTATCTGGAAAACCCTGCCAGGATCCTGCCAAGGGAAGGCTGTTGCTCAGGTGGGTGGCTCCTGGGATGTGTAAGGAACCCCTGACAAATGGTCTCATTTTGGCTTTTTCGTTGGAAGGAGAAAGTCAGTCTTGACTCTGCTGTTAAATTGAGCAGTGGAATAGTTTTGCAGGAGCTGCGAGGCAAGCCAGGTCAGCGTGCATTGCTGCTTCTTAAGAAAGGGAGGAAGCAAAAGGATCTCACTATTGTTCTTGTGAAGGAGGCAAGCTTCTGAAATAGTGGCGAGCTCCCTCTTGACTTTCTGGGCTTTATTTTGGACTTGCCCCCACCCCAAGTAAGTTGATCCCAAACACCTGAACTTAAGTCTGATTGATACGAAGTTGTGCGGCTTGTTACCCACACCATTGACGAAGAGGTCTGATACGAGGTTCATCGTGTTGTAGTTTTGAATGGTACATATGCAGTAAAACATGGTCAGCATTCCTTCAGGTGCCTGTTCAATAGGAGATCTTATCCTTTATCCAAATACTTAGGGAAAATATTCAGGAAAACTGTTCAGCAAGTTTAATTTTTTTTTTTTGACTCATTTTATTCACTCCTTGCTTTTTGTGTCTTTTGAGGGAATTTGAATCTGTGACACAGCTGTGGAGAAATTCAGTTTTTCCATTTGGTCAGTCTTTTGATCTTGTGGTTTTTTTTTCATTTCCAGGATGGTCACGTGGAAGTGGCAAGATTACTTCTGGACAGCGGCGCTCAGGTGAACATGCCTGCGGACTCCTTCGAGTCTCCATTGACTCTGGCAGCCTGTGGCGGGCACGTCGAGCTGGCGGCTTTGTTAATCGAACGTGGGGCTAACTTGGAAGAGGTCAACGATGAAGGATACACACCACTGATGGAGGCAGCTCGAGAAGGCCACGAGGAGATGGTGGCACTGTTACTTGGGCAAGGTAACTGCTGCGGGGCCTCCTGCGCGCTGGAACTCAGCAGGCAGCTGCGTACATTGGGGGAAAAAGCACTAAGTTACTGTGACTTTTGTTTTCTTTGGTGCTAAGATGCCTTGTGCATATGGAAGTGGTTTGTCTGCTGATCCTGCCTTCTCTAACTGGTGTTTTGTGTTGTGTGAAGGAGCCAACATCAATGCTCAGACAGAGGAGACGCAAGAAACTGCATTAACTCTGGCTTGCTGCGGAGGGTTTCTGGAGGTGGCCGATTTTCTCATTAAAGCAGGAGCTGACATAGAACTTGGCTGTTCCACACCTTTGATGGAGGCTGCCCAAGAGGGGCATTTGGAGCTGGTTAAATATTTATTAGCTGCAGGTAAGGAGTCATTTGGTTAACACTTTTGTAAAGGCTTAATCTAAGAGAAAAATACTTTTTTCGATATTCATTACATTTTCTTCAGCAGCTTCTTGGAGTTGACTGTGAAGGTCTTAGGAGCCCTAAGTAATTTACTGGTTGGACTCTAATTTAGCTTTTGAAGATTGCGTTGATCTAAAGTTGCTTGGAGCTAACTTGTAGTTTATGTTTTTATTCCTCTAGAGTATGATCAAGTTATCAGTTTAATAGATGCTGGATTGGAAGGGGGAAGTTTAATTTGCTGTTTGATCCTGTAAAGATTGTGGAGGCTTGCAGATTTTCTGTAATGCCCATCATAAAGCTGACAAGGTTTTGTCACTGCTGTTTCAGGGGCCAATGTGCACGCAACAACAGCAACAGGTGACACGGCGCTGACATACGCCTGTGAAAACGGCCACACCGATGTAGCAGATGTCTTACTTCAGGCAGGTGCAGATCTGGTAAGTCATTTACCTTCTTGGAAAAAAAAAATCTAAGTAGGAAATAAAATTATCAACATCTCATACTCCTTTTGTTTGTTTCTGTGTTCGTTGCTGAAAGCTTACACGTTCTTTAATGTATTTTAGGCTGTTAAATTACCTTAAAGTGCTGAGGTCAGTTACAGTCCTCTGGTGATTGATGTCTAAAGCATTTCCAAGCCATTCAAGGTTGCCTGGACAGGAAAATAGGGGATTTCATTCTTTTGTCATGGTATTCAGCTTTGAATTGGTGAACTGATTCTGGGTTAGTCCTTGTACCTGCAAATCTGTTCTATTCCTTATGCATCAGGTAGTTGACAGTGTGTTTGGTGTACTGTAATGGAATTAAGATGATGGAGGTAAACTGATTTTTACTTTTCAGTGAGCTTGTACGGCAGTGTGTTATCAAAAAGTGAAGTTAGGCATGTCAGAAGATGTCCTGTTTAACTAAAATCCCCACCATGTGCCTGAGTGCTTCTTGTCCAGGAGTCACATCTGTGCAGAGACAGGTGGTGAATGGTTCATTTGCCTTCAAGATACCCTCAGTTCAAATGTTAGTTAAATATTTACATCTAAGTTTGTGAAACACTAAAGAAGGATGTTCCATGTCTAGTACCTTTCCGTTCAAAAACCCAGAAGGCTGGCTTGCCTCCTTTCACATGCTACTTTGGATTTTGAAGCCTTTCTTTATCTGCTCTAGGAGCATGAATCAGAAGGTGGAAGAACCCCTCTCATGAAAGCTGCCAGGGCAGGTCATGTTTGCACTGTTCAGTTCTTGATTAGCAAAGGTAAGAGTGTGGAAAGGTTTGGGTTTTCCTGACATTAGAAACACTTCAAGTTAAGAACATGCCTGAACTAGTGAAACTTCCTTGGATTTGTTTTAAATATCTTAAGTCAAGCTGGCAATTAATTCTCCAACTAGGCACGTAATGATTACCTGTGGTTTCTGCTGAGATAAGTGGAACTGCAACTCGTTGTAAAAACAGTGTATTTCAGTCTTTAATTCCTAGTAAAAGCAGCAGTAGTAGGGATCACTGGGGTCTCCATGCCTCTGGTGCAGCTTTGAAGCACTGTCTTTGGGAGTTGAACTACAAGTGACTATTATTTCCAGGTTTTGACTATAGCTTGCTTGATGTTTTAATACAAACCTGAAATTTCCATTTCCTCTCTCTTGGGCTGATTCTCATGAATTTTTCCTGTCCCCGCCTTGCATGTAGTAGGACATCCAGCAGGGTGGAATTTTCCCTGTGTAGATTGAAGAGTAGTTAATTCTGCTACTTTTGACAGAGTTGAACCCATTGAAGTCTGTTTTAGCTGATGTTTTCCCTTCTATTTTTGCAGGAGCAAATGTGAACAGGACCACAGCGAACAACGATCACACAGTGTTGTCGCTGGCCTGTGCTGGAGGTCACTTGGCAGTGGTGGAGTTACTGCTCGCTCATGGTGCTGATCCCACACACAGACTCAAGGTTTGTCCCTCAGCTGCCTCATTTTCCTCTTGAAACTGAGGATACCCAACTGAATTTTCTCCTTTTGTGTTCTCGGCAACTCATCCAACCTGTCACGATATAAATGGAAGTTTCCACAAGCAGATGTTCTGCTCATGTACATATTGTAGGAGTTAGTGCAGGTCTCTTGATCATCATGAATATAAAGGCTGCCCTCCAGTTGTTAAGTCCTGATTGTGGAAAAGGGAAAAATATTTTAAAGTACTTTTTTTTCCCCCTTTTTTTTTTTTTTTTGGGAAAATACTTCAAGTCTGTATGTTTTGATGTGAACTTGTGAAGATTATTTATTAAAGCAGAAAGCAGTCATCACAGGTACTGTGTTGTCTCCCAAAATGCTGCAGTGTTGTTTTGGTGATGTCAGTGCTGTTCTGATGATGCTCCTTTCCAACTCTGTGATCTTTCCCTCTTCAGGATGGATCAACTATGCTAATTGAGGCAGCCAAAGGCGGTCACACCAGCGTGGTTTGTTACCTTCTAGATTACCCAAACAACTTGCTTTCTGCTCCTCCGCCCGATGCCACTCAGCTGACCCCGCCATCCCATGATCTAAACAGGGTAAGATTTCAGGGCTGGTGACGTGCGGGGCTTTTTTGCACTTTCTCACTTGGGGGTTTAAAGGTGAGAGAAGAGTCGGTCATACTATGTCATAAACTGTAGGTGAGCATACGGAAAATTACTTTGAGCTGTAGAGGAACTGGGAAAGACTTTTGAACATTATTATGTAGTGCTTTCATCACTCTTATTGTTCTCTCAGTAGTATGGGAAAAAACCACTGAGGGTGGAAAAAAAGAGGAAGTGCAAAGTCTGCTTAAGTGAGACTCTTGAGAATTGAATTTATAGCCCATTGTGGCTTGTATTTGCTGTACGACAATATAACACTGTACCATGCCGAGTATAGTTTGGCAAGTAATTTTTTAGCTTAAAAATGCAAAATATGTGGAGATCACATGATCTCTAGGTGTTAATTACTGAACTCAGAATGTATAAAAACCTTTTTATATGTTCTTAGTCACCGTTGAAGTCTGCTTTTCTAACAGATTTTGTTTACCTTCTATTGAATTATAACTAGCACAGAGTATGAGAAAAGTAATCTGTTAGTATCCGACGTTTTAGGCTCCTCGAGTACCAGTGCAGGCGCTGCCCATGGTCGTCCCACCCCAGGAGCCTGACAAACCCCCTGCTAATGTCGCCACAACCCTTCCCATCAGAAATAAAGGTCAGTCGTAGTTCTGGAGTTTATCTTCTAAATATCCTTCCTAGGTAGAGCATAGAGGCTTGCACTTGTAGCAGGGTAGTTCCTATGAAGAGTGTTTATGGATTCAGTCAAGGAAACTGCAGTTTTGATAATTTTTTTTTTATTTTTTTAAGGGTTTGCTTATCCACCAAGTATCAGTCATCTAACCCTGTAATCATAAGACGTCAAGAATTCTGCCTAAATAAATATGTTAAAATCTCTAGTCTGACACACTGAACTAATGCAAAATGTCACCCAGAAGTCTATAGAAATTGGATAATGGAAGTTGCAAAACCCATGTTAATCTCCATATCATAGTTGATTTGATAACTTGTGTTTCCTTAGTGTAGTAGTCTGGGAGTGGGTTTGACTAATTGGATTGAAGGCGGAATTTCTTGTGGAGTACAGTCTTTAGTCTGATGTGGCTCAGGTCATCCTAGGACTAAATTTGCATCTATTTTGCTCTCGCCATTTTGACAATGCTTTCTGTACTTAAGAATTCTCTTCAAAAACCAATTTTTATCGAGCATCAGCAGTAGCAAATACAGGCGTGCATGTCCTAAAATTAATCCTGTGTGTACACTTGTATTGTTCTGGAGCTACAGCGAGGATGACTGGAAGAAACTGGGCACCTCCACTGCCTCAGATCCTGAGTTTTGATTTGCCTTTCGCCCTTCAAAATTAACCGATTGTTGCTTCTCCACCTGGTATGGCAGAGCATGTCAGCTGTGTTACTGGGGACTTCTGCATAAAAGACCAGTTGGATTAGTCCATCGCTTGTTCTTGCAGGAAGGCTGAAATATTTGCCTTGCCTGGGCAGAGAGCTGAGTTTTGACACAGGCAAAATCATGTCTACTATGGATAAAACGTAGTGGCTAAAGACACCCTGTTAGATCCTGCTAAATCTAAATGACTATCCTGGGTTTTGGCACTGTTTGTCACCTGAGCCAAGCTGGATACCTGGAGCAAAAGGATGCCTAGTTCTAGAAAGTGTAGCACTTCTTAAAATGTACCAAGTCGGTTGCAAAACCGGTGGCCTAGTCCCAGTCCTTGAGATGATGCTGCGCTTTCAGGGCTGTAAGCATATGTTTATGTCCCAACACCATACCAGACGCAGAACACCAAGTAAAGAGACAGCATATCCTTGCTTTTTGTTCCCAGTTTTCTTGTAGCAGCACTCGGTAACAGCGGCTTGAGACAATCGCTTCCTTTGGCAAAAGCATAACGATTGCTGGAGTGTAGATCTGTCACCGTAGCACAGGGCTATGTGGGATGCATGTGCAGTAGTGTGTCCTGTTAAATTGCAATCCGACTGCTGGGTACAAATTGGCAGGTGTTCTTGGAGGGCCTTCGGGACACGCTGACCTCCTGTGGGTGCTGTGCCCTGGTGCGTAGCCGGCCATGCAGCGGCCCAGCAGTAGCTCTGTAATGAGGATGCCATTCGTATGCACTTCCATTGGTTCTGAGGGGGTTTCTTTTTCACACAGCTGCTTCTAAACAAAAGTCGAGCAGTCATTTGCCAACAAACAACCAGGATGTACAGGGTTACATCACCAATCAGTCTCCAGAGAGCATTGTAGAAGAGGCTCAGGGCAAGTTGACAGAGCTGGAGCAGAGGATAAAAGAAGCCATAGAGAAGAACGCTCAGCTGCAGTCCCTGGAATTGGCACACGCTGACCAGCTCACCAAAGAGAAGATTGAGGAGCTGAACAAAACGAGAGAGGAACAAATCCAGAAGAAACAAAAGATTTTGGAGGAACTGCAGAAAGTGGAGCGAGAGTTACAGCTGAAAACTCAGCAGCAGCTAAAAAAGCAATATCTAGAGGTAAAAGCGCAAAGAATTCAGCTCCAGCAGCAGCAGCAGCAACAGTCTTGCCAGCATCTGGGACTACTGACTCCTGTTGGGGTAGGAGAACAACTCTCAGAGGGAGACTATGCACGATTGCAGCAAGTGGACCCCATCTTGCTTAAAGATGACCCTCAGCAAGCTGCTGCGCAGACGGGTTTTGCACCAATTCAGCCTCTGGCCATGCCACAAGCTTTGCCTCTGGCAGCAGGTTCCTTACCTCCAGGGTCCATCGCAAATCTTACAGAACTGCAAGGTGTTATAGTTGGACAGCCAGTGCTGGGCCAAGCACAACTAGCAGGGCTGGGGCAAGGAATACTGACAGAAACACAGCAAGGGTTAATGGTAGCCAGCCCTGCTCAGACGCTCAATGACACGCTGGATGACATCATGGCAGGTGGGTTTATATTGTTATGAGCAGGTATAATATTTGCTTGACCAGTTGAGGGTATGTCCACTTCTTTTTATATGTGTGTGTTTGTGTGTGTTTGTGTATTCCCACGAGCTCTACAGCAAGTACTGCTTGCCCTCTGATCCCTGTCTTGAGGAGTTGGGAAAACTAGCTTTAACTTTTCAATTCGCAGGGTGAGCTAACTGGTGCCTGTTGGTCAGGTTGGTATGGTGGAGTGGCATTTTTAACTCTTCATAGTTTGGGAAGGAATGTATTAGAGTTCATGTATTAGTTGTATTTTGGCCTGATGGTAGCTCAGGAATAGCACCATGATGGTACTGGGTAGTACTCTGGACTAGCTGAGAGCTGACTTGCAGTAGCAAGAGCAACTGAGCAACTGCAGCACCGCAGCAAGCCTGTAATGTGTGAGGGACCTGTGGGTTTATCTTCAGAGTAAGAGCTGCTCTGGTTGGCCTTCTGTAGTCTGCTTATTGGAAGCTTTTACTTCTGCTTGGAAAAAAAAAGGTGATAATCCTATGACTTTTTGAAACATCTACTCATAAAAATGGCTGCCAATAAAAAACATGTTTAGCCTTACCAAATTCTTTTCATCGCTTTAGAGAATTCTTTACCCAGTGACTTGAATGCTCTAAGGCCTTAAGCAGTGAAATAAAAGAATGAAGCAGGTCTTAAATGTGAGTTGTCACTGTTGTTTTTGTTTGCACCTCACTCAGTTGTGCTTCATCCCCTTTCCACGCTAAAGCAATCATTGAAATACTCCTTAGCTGAACACAGAGGAACTGGTAGGACATATTCTTAAAAAAAAGTCTCTTGATGAAAAAGTACCAAGATGCTCTTGGTTAAGCTGATGCGCTGTCATTTTTACAAGTGCTGTCTATCTGGATAAGTCTGCTTTGCAAAGCATGTTAGGCTGAGGGATGTGTGCCAGAGGGAAGGCAGGTCTCCAAGAAGGTGTTAGCCTGGAGCTGGTCCTGCAGGTACTGCAAGAGTTAGAGTACAGTAGTGGTACAGAGTCAATGGAAGGTATGGTAAATGATTAAAACTACCAGGTGGTGTTTTTTTTAAAGTACTTGGAACACCACTTTTGAAGTGAGACACCTGATGACTGACCTAGTGTCTAGGCAAAGCTTCATTAAAGATGACAGAAACTTCTTTTCTGGAAGTCTCATGTTAGAATTGAAGCATAGACGTAAAGATTGGAAGTGGATAAAAAACAAATGTATGCATGAAAAAGTAGATAAAACGACATATATCATGCACTGACAGTAAAGATTTCTCTCACGTGGAACTGCTGGGATACAGGAAAACAGGAATTTAAAAGCTGGGATGATTGCAGTTCTTGGTAACTTACAAAGAATCTGTGCAATGCACTTGCGTTGTGTTTAAATATGAGTTAAACCTGGAATTAGGACTTCTGGGACATGTGTAACTGCATGTCACATCTTGAGAAGGTGCGATTTCAGGTCACCTGCTGCGTACCCAAATGCCTGTGTGTGCCTTTTCGGGCAGTCACGTATTTCCAGTGTGAATTTCAGTGAATATTTTGGTACTGCTCAGGCCCCCTTGTTAGTACGTGCATGCACGCATGCAGTTGGGAAGGAAGTCTGAATTAATGTTCTGTCAAGTGGCTGATTTTAGGGTGTTTTTTTAAGCAAGAACAGACACAGTCCTGAGTATAGAACTTCAGTGCCAGCCTGAGTCCACACATCACAGTTTAATGTGGAGCTGAAATGGCCTCAGTGTAACATAGAACATTTAAGTAGCAGCTAAATATTTGATCAGTAACTCTGTGTACTGCTTTAAGAGAAGCTTCTAGAGTATTCTTATGGATTTAAATTCTTGTTTCTGAGATGCCTGGAGTTTAGTTCCATTGCAGAGCTGTGTTTACAGCACCAGTTACAGAAACAAAGCTTCACCTTGAGTGTGCAGACTTGATTTAATGTGCATCTCTGTGCTTAATTAGTTGAAAAACAATGAGTGAGTAGTAAATAATCCTTCATTTTTTACCTTTGGGCTCCTTTATGATTCTGCTGGAATTCAGGACAAGCAAAAGGCTTGCTCTTGAGCTTCAGATGTTGGGCAAGTTTTTTGCTTGCTGTGGGGCTCATAAAAAGAAGTATTTTTTAGGGTTAGTTATGTAAGTCTCATATGAAAACATCGCATCTCTTACGTGGTGTGGTAAAGATCTAAAGAGAAAAAAAACGCCTTGTTTTTAATAGCAAGCTTTATGTAAAGTAGAAGCTATTCCAAGGATTATGTCCAGTCGCAGAGCTTCGCAAAGAACTTCAGGAATCTTGAAGCGCTTGATAAAATGCATTCCTGGAAGCTACCTTGTGGGATGAGTCGGTTTGAAATGCAGCTGTCTAAATTAATGTGTGAGAAAGAGTCTGCCTTGGCTGTAGACTCAATACTGAAAAAAATAACAGCAGAGTGCCAGCATCCAAGGAAAATCAGGTTGTGTCCCACTTGGGACTTGAGCCAGGAGCTGGTTTTATGTGGGGCTGACCTGCCTTTAGGACACTTTGCACACTTTAAACTAATATCCACCAAGACTACAGGTGTGGAATGGTTTTCAGGCTTCATCCATGGAGCCCTTCTTGCACAGCAGCAACCCTGTGTTTGTGTTGGAATTCAGAACATGGATTGTTAGAATCCGAGACATGTTCTGCATCTCAAGTGCTCTGTAGTAATTTTAATCCTGTGTGGCAGGAACACAGTTTGTGATAACAGAGGATACTACAGAGAAATTGGGGGCAGAGAAGGAACTGATGTGGAACAAGCCTGTAGAGTTGGCTTGAAACCAGTTGGAAAAAGCTGAGATGTCTCATACATTTCTTGTAACGTGTTTTTTTATTCCATCTTTCATCTTGGCTTATTGGTGTGTAATGTGGAACAGTTTTTAGCTGTCTGCTGTTGACATTACAGGAGACAGGGAGTCAGTGCATAAGGATGATGCTGTGCCCACAGTCTGACAGCACTTGTGAGACATGTGATGCCCACATGAAGAGAAGTGGGATTACAAGGGTGAGAGCCGAGGTCATGTCGCGCTGGTGAGGCCAGTGGGCGTGGGGAGGAGGGAGCGGCTCTCAGAGCGTCCTCTCTTCGTTGAGCTAAGAGGGAGTTGAGGTATGGCCAGAAGCAAATCAAGGTAAAGAGCGACACTGTTCCAAATATCAGTAAGCACAAAACTGATGGTCCGATACCCCGGCAAATGTCCGAGACTGAGACTGGAGTAGTCAGAGGGGGCTTGGTGATGTCTTCCAACCAAGAAGCTGGATCTCATTTCCTAACGTGATTGAGGTGTAGGCGGTCCTGTACCAAGTCATCTATATACTGAAATATTCCAGTAGTAAACTAACTTTTGGAGACTTGGTTATCTGAGACAAGCAATAATGATGTTTCCATGGTGAAGTACAGACTTTAGTTCACTTTGCCACTAGTCCATTAGAGTAGGACAAGGAGCAGAGTGCAAAGATAAATATTTATTTGACTATCACTGTGTTTAGTGTTGTGGAGAATCAAGCTAGTTGGTTACTCTTCTCAGTGCTCAAGACTGCTGTGAAAACCTTTCGGGTTATTGAAAACTTTGAATATTTTAGTTTGGGTGCCATAAAAATTCTGTTCATCACCTTTCGCATGTTCATTAGAAATTTGAACTCCACACAGGTGATGTTGAAATATATATATAATCAAAGTGATTACCCATAAAAATGAATATTGTGTCCGAGTGAATTGCGCTGTAGGGATACGAACTAAATTTGTGAATTATTGCTGATGCACGCGTCTTTGGTTTTTTGGGTTTGTTCGTTTGGTTTGTATTTTTTAGGGGGGTTGATGATTGGGAGGTTAGGGGTTTTTTTTGTTTGGTTTTTCCTCCCCTCACTGCAAATATAAAAAGTAGACATTACCCGAGTTGAGACCTTCTTAACTAACTTGATTTTTTTTAGTCTGAGAATTTACTAATGTCTCCTGTAATAGAGAAGATGCTTCCCAGTCCCCTTTTTGGGACTTGAGCAGGAATTCTTAGAAACTGTTTAAACCATGTGCTATTTTTGACCTTATGTCAAAATATTTTGGCATATCTTCAGTATGTTTATTTTAATCCATGCCTTGTGTGATTTGTGAGATAAGTTTTCAAAAGGCAGTCAAAGATACAAATCAAGGGAGTTTGAGTTCTGAATTCTGACTTACTCTTAAATATGGGGTTAATGATACTTTCTGTGTTAGAAGCTGGGGGTTCTTTGCTTCTCCCGATGCCATTTATTACCTTCTTTGCTGGGATTTTGTGTAGGAAATTTAGAAATTAAATTAGTAATGGATTGCAGAGGTGGCAGCACACAACTGGACGTGTTAGGATACAGGTTTTGTGGCATCGGTTGGAAAACTGTTTCATTTTGCAGTTTCAAGTGCGTATGTCAACTGGACAGAAGTGTGTGGGGCTTCATTTTGTCCTTTGCTGTCACACCTGAGAAGCAGCTGGAGAAGTGACAGGGAAAAAAACACTGAGTTCTTCTGAGGCAAAGTAGGAAAAAGGGTGTTTTCCCCAGAGGCTGCTTTAGACTCAAGTTTGCTCTGTACTTCTAAACATCCCATGTATAGAATGAGTTTCAGGGAGCGTGGCAGTCGGTGCTATCTGTGTCATGTCCATACACTGTCATCACTGTAAGTGGTGTTACCTTTGCTTACCTAACGCCTTGACCAAACTCTCTGCAAACTGGCTGTTACAAAGCTTCCACTTTTCTGGTTTCAGCAAATTCTGCCATGTGAGCATCCTGCCCTGTTGCTTTTTTGTTATGTTTATGGGGGGTGGGGGTGAAGGCTGGACAGATTTCTACATGAAAACATGTAAACTGTTTTTAGAAAAATTGTGTAGATACCCGTTGGTTGGACTTGTTCTGCAGCCCTGCTTCCAAAGGTACGGAACTCCAGGTCCAAATAACGGCTGATTTGTTGTAGGAAAGATCTTTGGGTTTAAAAAAAAAAAATCATCTTGTGTGATGATCATTTGTATGATGATTTCTAGGCTCCTAGAAAACATGTCAATCTGATACTTAACTCTTTCTTTGATTGAATACAGTAAACCTTTTTCATAGTTCAAATTCTAAGAGTTAAAGGTTCAAAGGTTGGGCTAAATGTGTGGAATATATATATTTGTGGAAAACAACAGTTTTTAAGGAGTTGTATCTGTCGGTGGGAGTTCATCCCACTGTCCCTTTACTGTCACGTTACACTTGGGAAGTGTTTTGCTTTGACTAAGTGTGGTTCTTCTGTCCAACAGCAGTGAGTGGAAGAGCATCTGCAATGTCAAACACTCCTACCCACAGCATTGCAACCTCAGTGTCCCAACCTCAGACGCCGACTCCGAGTCCCATCATTTCTCCTTCAGCCATGCTGCCCATCTACCCTGCTATAGATATCGATGCCCAGGTGAGCCTGCCACTCTCACAGATGCACAGAGCTACTTTTTTCCTGCATCCTGCATAATTCAGTGGTGGCCAACAGCTCTGTTGTATAATGGATTGGGGTCTGGGGACTGGGTTTGCTGCTTTTAGAAAGCCAGAACAGCACCCCAGAGAGTCGCAACCCACTTTTCTCTGTGCTCTCGCTGAACAAAAAAACAAGTCTGAATGACTAAACACTTGTATTTCTTATTCCTTTGTTGTCAGTGTGGTTATGAGAAACAGCAGAGTTGTCTACTGGCAGAAATTAAATGTTTTCTGGCCTGATATCCTAAGACAAAAATAAGCTGTAAAGCATTGCACACTGAGTTTTTGGTTGTGCTTCCAACTTGTTGGCCAGAGATCACAGAGGTATGAAAGTCTTGAAACTAATAATTGCTGTGATTTTTTCAGCAGGAGGAAATAATTCAAGCTCTCACTTCCATTAAGGGAAAGGCTTTTCTATAATGAAAATAATTGTTAAAAGGGCAACTTTATGTTGACTTGGACCTAGCTGGCCATCAGCAAAAAGCATACACCTACTAACTGGCATACATCTATGCGCAGCTCTGGGTTATACATAACATGACTAAGGTTTGGGCAGCATGGAGTAGAGGAAAGGCATGAGATCGTTGTGGAGAAAAGGAGAGAAACCTCTGGAAAATCAGCCTTTGCTACTTAGTTGCTGGTGGCACTTGGCTTGGATTCTGCTGTGATGAAGGCTTTGGCTGAACTGGAGTGTAAGGAATTAAAGACAGAATTCTTACCTTCATTATACCATCTAAAGGTCACAGTCAAGCAGTGGTAAAGAAGTTAGTCAGGTTAGCAGAGCACAGATGAGAGCTCAGTTCTTGAGGAATCTTCAGTTCTTGTCAGGATTTCTTCTTAAATCTGCCAGCATAGCTGCCTTGAGAGGTAGAATCCTGTCATAAACTTGCACACAGAAGGTACCTGTGGGGGCATCAATAAACATGCCCTTAGCTTATAGAAGCTTTTTGTTTTGGCATGAGTGTAGTTATGTTTTGGCTAACATGCACTATAACAGGGGCTGTACGTGAAAAAGCAAGTATTTATCTTGTGTGTATGTCTGTTTGGTTTAGACTGAGAGTAACCATGACACAGCCTTGACACTGGCTTGTGCTGGTGGCCATGAAGAGCTGGTGCAAACCCTGCTGGAGAGAGGAGCTAACATTGAACACAGGGACAAGAAAGGTGGGTATCTCACCATGGCGATACAAACCCTGTCTGCTTTGCTGGTGTGTCCCACTGAATAAATCCCCAATAAGCCTAGATGTCATGTGAAACCTTCAGGCTTTCTTTTCTGGTGGTTTAACACGTGTCACTTCCAAACGTGGACTCTTCAAATGTTGTTTTCTGTTTCAGGGTTTACTCCGCTTATTTTGGCTGCTACAGCCGGCCATGTGGGTGTTGTGGAAATCTTACTGGATAATGGAGCTGATATTGAAGCCCAGTCCGAGAGAACCAAGGACACTCCCTTGTCTTTGGCTTGTTCAGGAGGGAGGCAAGAGGTGAAGTAAACCTTAAGTTTTCAGAAGGGTGTGAATGACGTGTTTTGTTAGTACAGTACAAGAATCTTCCAGAAAAGATACAGTCACACAGGATGTGTGTTTAAAAAAGATGCAAAGAGCTTCACATTTTCCAATTTAGACGTTACAATGTGTCTCACAGATTGCTTTCTCTCTTTTGATAACTGGACTGGTGCTGTGCAGGTGTCCTCATGAGTGTAGTCATTAGTGCGCCATTATGGGACTTTTACCAGCATAATTAGGTGTAGTTATGAAAGTGAATGCCGTGAGTGTTCTTGCTGAGAATCAGCAGTCAGACACAAATGGGTTCTATATATGAGCCATATCATAGTTTTTGGGGGGGAAAAATGGGAAAACACCAGGCTTTGGGCAGCAGAGATTATGTCAGAACACCCTCCTGCCCAAATTTTTGGGTTTGACAGTATATTTGTTCTGCGATTTCATGGGAAAACATTCTGATTGAGAACTGTGCAGGTCTAATCTAAACTTTTTTTAATGCTTAAAACCCGAAAGTGAAGCAAATTTAACATTGCACCTGAAGTGGCACCATGGGTTTTCACCTTAGTGTACACTGTGATTTTAAGTTGCTAGACAGTTCAGTTTCTTATCAAGTCCTCTGCAGGAGACAACAAAAAGCAGGAGTACTTTGTGCACCATATTGAAGCTGAATCTCTGGTTCATCAGGCTTTAAAGGCGGCTGAAATAATCATAAAGAGATCTGCTTCTTCTTACTCTGCTGTTCAATTTGGTAGGAATGGTTGAAGCACACTAATGAGCAGTCATGACTGATTTTTTTTTAAAGGAAATTTTACAGTGGCATTGGGAACACAGTTGTGGCCTCATCCGGTCATGAAGGCAAGGGGTGTAGGGAAGCAGCTGATTAAAGTGGGTTTCTTACCGTTGACATCTTCCAACAGAATATTTAGGCTTGAAAAGCATTTGTCTTGGATAGATTTGCAAGTTTGGGAGAAAACCAGATGTTATTTGTTGAAACACTGCAGGTGGTGGAGTTGCTGCTAGCTCGCGGGGCAAACAAGGAGCACAGGAATGTGTCTGATTACACGCCTTTGAGCCTCGCCGCCTCAGGTGGCTATGTGAACATTATCAAGATTCTGCTGAATGCTGGGGCAGAAATCAATTCCAGGCAAGTTCTCTTTTCACCCCTTATCTCTTGGGCTTGGTTGTGAGTTATGTGAAGAAAGTGTGTGTGTTTTCCCTTGGTTTTTCCCTGCGTAGTTTACTCTCTGTGTGTGCATATATGTCATGCTTTCGCATCTATTGGGAGGTAGAGAACGGCTCAGGTGTGAGCTGCACAGGTCAAAGGAAAGGGCCAAGCACAGGTTATGCTCCTCATAAGAGATGCCCTTCAATTTGAAGCAATCAAAAAGTAACCTGCATGGTGTCTCTAAGTAGAAGAACTTGTCCTAAACAATGCTGCTGTGGAGAACCCCTTGTAGGCTCAGTAGATGTTGGTGTGCAGCTTATTTTTTCAGTCTTGTGTAAGTCCTCTGCCTTCATTAGTTTATTATAATCACATTTCTGAAATGACCTTTAAAGCAGTTTTGGTTCTTTCTTCCTTCTCTTTCAGAACTGGTAGCAAATTGGGCATTTCTCCCTTGATGCTGGCAGCCATGAACGGGCACACTGCTGCTGTCAAGCTGTTACTGGACATGGGCTCTGATATAAATGCCCAGATCGAGACCAACAGGAATACCGCTCTGACTCTGGCCTGTTTCCAAGGAAGAACTGAGGTGGTCAGCCTGCTGCTTGATAGAAAAGCTAACGTTGAACACAGAGCCAAGGTAAAGAGCAAACAGCGGAAGCGGTCCCCAGAAAGAGGCGCTTGTAACTCATCGTGTCTCTGTTGTTACCCAAATTCCTTGCCTTTGT
Source organism: Dryoscopus gambensis (assembly GCA_013389985.1). Taxonomy (NCBI): domain Eukaryota; kingdom Metazoa; phylum Chordata; class Aves; order Passeriformes; family Malaconotidae; genus Dryoscopus; species Dryoscopus gambensis. The sequence continues at coordinate 132,195 of WEIT01025803.1, read as the reverse complement.
GCAAGTTACCTTCCCTAGTTCACTTCTCTAGTCCGGTTAACTGAACTGAACCAGATCCTGTATCGAAAAAAAATGGCTGCATTTAAGGGCTAAGATTTTGGTGGTTGCAAAGCTCATGAAAAAACGTGTTTCTTCAAAAAAGCCTTGATCCATCTTCAGGTGCTTACAAGCATAAGGATAGAAATCCATTACATTTGTAAGTTAAGTAAATACTGGCTCTCAGGTAAGCCCCTCACCCCCACTCACGGCTTCTTTCTCCTGCTTGCTTGTTCCAGACTGGTCTCACACCGTTAATGGAAGCAGCTTCTGGGGGATATGCGGAAGTGGGCAGGGTCCTGCTGGACAAAGGTGCAGATGTCAATGCTCCCCCAGTACCTTCATCCAGAGATACAGCTTTAACCATTGCAGCAGACAAAGGGCACTACAAGTTCTGTGAGCTCCTCATTAGCAGGTACTGTGTTTGCAAGCGAGCAGCTTAAAGAAAAATATGGCTGTATTAAACTTCATTTTCCCAATACACAATAACATTTCCAAATATACACTAAGGGCTTAGGAAGTGGGAAAGGTTCTGTGTCTGTTGACTTGTACTACATAAATTAATTTATCCCAGGTACTCAAATGAAATTCTTTTTGGGGTCGGAGTGCTTCCTTTTGCCCAAATGCAGGGTTTTGATGGAATGTGTTTGGTTTTGTAGGGGAGCTCACATCGATGTGCGGAACAAGAAGGGGAATACTCCACTGTGGCTGGCAGCAAATGGGGGGCATCTTGATGTTGTCCAACTGCTGGTCCAGGCCGGTGCTGATGTGGATGCAGCTGATAACAGGAAAATAACTCCTCTCATGGCAGCCTTCCGAAAGGTAGAATGTGAAGTTCAGCTTGGCTCTTAGCTAGGATTGTCTTGATCACAGCTGTTAGAAGTAGAACATACTGACAGAAGCTACATATTTAATAATAGGTTGGTTAATTTGAATACTTGGCATTGAATCTTCAGAAACAGATACTTGTGTCACCTGTATAATATCTGTGTTCCATTCTAATTGGAATTTGCTTTCCAGGCAGTGTAGTGAGGCTGTTTCTGGTGTGTGTGAGGGGTGAAAATTGCAGTGTTTCCGTGTGATAGAACTGGGGGGAAATAGGATTGGTTCCTTATGCAAGAGAGGATGAGGGCTTTGGTCCAAAAAGTGCTGTTTAGCCTGATTTGAGTCTACAGATGATTTTTGTTAGCAAGGGAGGGTAGTTGAGGTGCTGCAGTACTGGGAAAATTGCGGATGACTGTAGAAGCCTGCAGCTGTTAGAGCTGGGCATCTGAAGACTGCCTCAAAAAAGGCAGAAGTTTGTGAAAGTACTTCTGGAGTAAGGGCAACCTGACGAGAGGTGATTATCTGCTTTCTCTGGTGTGAGAAATGTGCCTCACTAGTTCAGAAGGTGAGAAGGATCTCAAGAGAAGTGTTGAGAGCTTCATGTGTTGAGGAGTTGAAAGTAAATATTTTGCAAGGAGTGCTGGGACTGAAGTGTTTGTCAGCAAAGCAGAGGCAGCTGGTCTGGTAGAAAATGTTGTCCTTGAAATTTGTCTGCAGGGTCATGTGAAAGTGGTGCGTTACCTGGTGAAAGAGGTGAACCAGTTCCCATCCGACTCAGAGTGCATGAGATACATAGCAACCATTACTGATAAGGTAAGATGGGAGGGAGGAAAATACTTGAGAAGGAACAGTGTTGTGTCTCAGCTTCAGAGACAGTGTTATGAATTCTCTTGGGCTCACTGGCCACCAGCTTTCAGCCAAAGCATGAGTCCCATTGGAATTTTTGAGGAAGTATAGCAGGAAATGAGAACACATGGCACTTTGTACTCAATGTACTTTGTCATTTCAGGAGATGCTGAAGAAGTGCCACCTGTGTATGGAGTCAATTGTTCAAGCCAAAGATAGACAGGCTGCGGAAGCCAACAAAAACGCGAGCATTCTGCTAGAGGAACTGGACTTGGAGAAGGCAAGTGGAAAGAGTTGCAACTGGGAATATTTCTCTCTTAAAATTCCAATTTCAAGTTCCTTCAAGATGAGGTCGGTAAAAGTAGTTATTGGGGTATAGACGCGTGTGTAATCACCATAACTGGAATGTCTAGAGCTGAGCGTCTTGTTGTTCAGATAATCTTTGAACTTTGATATTATTCAGAGACATTGGATCAGGAAATGCCAATATAACTATTTCCTCTGTACCAAAAGAAGGATTTTCCAGTATTGTACCAAAAGAAGGATTTCTGAATATGATTCTGTCAGAAAAATGAGTGTGGCATTTTCTAGTCATTCTCATATGAATCTTAGGTCTAAATCCTGTTTTGTGCCCAAAATATTTAAAAAATAGACTAATTTACTAGAAACCATATACTGTAGTTGAAATAAAACAGTGAAGTCCGAGAAAGCAGTAAGCATTTGGATTTCTTGAAATGTATGGGACATCTTGTAATGCTCTTCCATGTGCTTGACTTGTAGCTAAGGGAAGAAAGCAGGAGACTGGCTCTGGCTGCCAAAAGAGAGAAAAGAAAGGAGAAAAGGAGGAAGAAAAAAGAAGAACAAAGGCGAAAACTAGAAGAAATAGAAGCAAAAAATAAAGAGAATTTTGAACTTCAAGCTGCTCAAGAGAAAGAAAAGTTAAAAGCTGAAGGTGATTACTGCATTTATTCCAAGAAAAGAATGAAATTCTGTATGAGCTGGTATGACAGCTGTAATAGATTTATGGATGTCTGCATAGTCAAGGGGTTTGTGTGTTTTGTGGAGCTTTGTGAAAAAGTGTTTGATAGGACAGGTGTGATTTGGAAAGCAAAATACTCAAGTTTCCTCAAGCCAGCTAAATTACTCCTGCTGTTTCTTTACTCTTCCATCAGATGATCCCGAGGTCCCAATGGAGCCTCCCAGTGCTACCACCACCACCACCATAGGTATATCTGCAACCTGGACAACGTTAGCAGGTTCTCATGGGAAGAGGAATAACACCATCACCACAACAAGCTCCAAGAGGAAAAACAGGAAAAACAAAGTAACCCCTGATAATGTTCAGATTATATTTGATGATCAGCTTCCAATTTCCTATAGCCAACCAGAGAAGGTGAATGGGGAATCCAAGAGCAGCAGCACTAGTGAGAGTGGTGACAGTGACAATATGAGGATCTCCAGCTGTAGCGATGAGAGCAGCAATAGCAACAGCAGCCACAAAAGTGACAATCATTCTTCCACAGCTGTCACTAACACACAGAGCAACAAAAAGCAACCGTCGGTGCTCGTCACTTGTCCAAAGGATGACAGGAAAGCAGTCCCTGGCAAGTCATCCATCAAGTAAGTTCCTGTGACCGTGTATGCAAAGTGCAAGTCATCCTATTTTTCCCCTCCGCACAATGACAGCATTTAATTTCTTTTGCAGGTTGTCTGAAGTTATTAATGAAGTGACAAGTAATTCCTTGTCTACTTGCACAAAATCCACTCCTTCTCCCCTTTCTTCTCCAAATGGAAAGCTGACCATTGCTAGTCCTAAACGCGGTCAGAAAAGGGAAGAAGGTTGGAAGGAAGTTGTGAGAAGGTAAGCAAAATATTCCCCTAATTCCCTTTGATGCTATCCTTTGTGTAGCCTTCCCTGGAGTTACTGAATTGACCGTCTCAGTGGGTTTGAGATCTCACAAACTTGATGCTGCATTGGTTGAATCAGTAAGATACAGAAAATGCAGAACCTGCCCACAGCTTCTTGCCATGGAACTGTTTCCCACGTAATACTGTTTCTTTTTTATATAGATCCAAGAAGGTTTCTGTTCCATCAACTGTGATTTCCAGAGTTATTGGCAGAGGAGGATGTAACATCAACGCGATCCGGGAGTGCACGGGAGCGCACATAGATATTGACAAACAGAAGGATAAAACTGGAGACCGAATAATCACAATAAGGTGAGCAGGATCCTGCATTGGCTCCCTCCTGTGGGTATTTTCTCCTTGTAGAACATTTGTCTGTATAGGAAAATTAAAGGCTTGATCTGGTTGTTCCTTGGAAGATGAATTGAAAGCAGGGGAGATGAATGGGGTGGGGGAACAGAGTACAACCACCAGCAGCTACAAAAGACAGCTTGTGAGATAAGGTGAAGCATAAACATTGGGATTCTGTGTTTGGGCTTGTTTAGACATGGTGAAATACGAGGGAATATTCAGGGAAGCAAATATTTTATCCATTTGAGTTTTTTGGGATTTGGAATTTTCAACTTGAACTTCTCGAGTAATTGTCTGCAGCAGGACCGTGCCAAGCTCAGTCTTTGGATAGAGAGTTATTTTCCTGTTTGTGTTAGTGTGATGGAAGATGGGCTGGATCATGTGTGGGAGGTCCTTGGTCCACGTGTGTAAATGCTTTAGATACACTTTCCCTGTCCTTTCTTTTTGTAGGGGTGGCACAGAATCAACCAGGCAGGCCACACAGTTGATCAATGCTCTGATTAAGGATCCAGATAAGGAAATTGATGAACTAATTCCAAAGAACCGTTTGAAAAGTTCGACTGTAAATTCCAAAATAGGGTCCTCGACACCTGCCACCACTACAGCTGCTAACAGTTCTCTCGTGGGCATCAAAGTGACCACTGTAGCTGCTTCGTCGACATCTCAGACCGCCTCCGCGCTCACCGTGCCTGCAATCTCCTCAGCATCCACTCACAAAAGCATTAAGAACCCCGTGAACAACGTGCGGCCTGGTTTCCAAGTTTCTCTTCCGCTGGCATATCCTCCTCCGCAGTTTGCACACGCGCTCCTCGCTGCTCAGACCTTCCAGCAGATCCGTCCGCCTCGGCTGCCCATGACGCACTTCGGAGGTACCTTCCCGCCGGCTCAGTCCACGTGGGGTCCGTTTCCCGTCAGGCCGCTGAGCCCCGCGAGAGCTACGAACTCGCCGAAACCTCACATGGTGCCTCGCCATAACAGCCAGAACAGCAGCGGTCCTCAGGTGAATTCAGCCAGTTCTTTGACGACGAGTCCCACGGCGACGACAACTTCAGTGGCTTCTACTGTGCCTGGATCTTCCGCGAGCGGCAGCCCGAGCTCCCCTTCGGTCAGGAGGCAGCTGTTTGTCACGGTGGTGAAGACGTCCAACGCCACCACCACCACCGTGACGACCACGGCGAGCAACACGAGCACAGCGCCCACGAACGCCACGTACCCAACTCCTACTGCCAAAGAACACTACCCTGCATCTTCCCCCTCATCTCCCTCTCCTCCTGTGCAGCCGGCGGGCGTCTCCAGGAGCAGTCCTTCCGACTGTGCCACAGCCTCTCCCAATAAAGGTGCGCCTCCGTCTGAGCCAGAAGCGGGGAGCCCGCCCGCGGTGGATGCGGGCGGCTCGACCAGCAGCAGGCAGCCCAATCCTGGAACCGGCAGCTCCTCTGTGCATCCCGCTCATCAGCAGCCCCCGGGAGCTCCTCTGCCAGAGGCCAGGCCCCCTCTCCAGCAACCTCAGGTTCCTGCACCAGATCCTCGCATGGTTGTGCCTCCAAATTTAGCAGCGACGAGCTCATCTGCTCCCGTGGTAGGTGCGAGCAATGCTCCGATGACCTACCCCGTGTCCCAGACGTCGATGGGGTCTGCTCAGCCCACAGCCAAGATGGAAACCCCGGCCATCAGACCGCCTGTCCACGGAACCGGCAGCGTCCACAAGAATCCAGCTCCTGTGCAAAACACCTCTGTCGCAGTCCTCAACGTTAACCACATCAAAAGGCCCCACAGCGTTCCTTCTTCAGTGCAGCTTCCTTCTACCTTAAGTACACAAAGTGCTTCTCAGAATTCGGCCCACCCAGCAAACAAGCCCATGGGGAACAACTTCAGTGCTACTCTGCCTTTTGGGCCCTTTAGTACGTTGTTTGAGAACAGCCCCACATCTGCTCATGCCTTCTGGGGTGGGTCCGTCGTTTCCTCTCAGACGACACCAGAATCCATGCTCTCAGCAAAGTCCTCATTTTTGCCAAATTCAGATCCGTTACATCAGTCTGACACTTCCAAAGCCCCAGGTTTTAGGCCACCGTTACAGAGGCCAGCTCCAAGTCCCTCAGGTAAGTCTCTGGCTTGTCTCCATACCATAATAATACAGTTTATTCTTACGGTTTTTAACCCACATTGAGTTCATTTTAAGTGCCCTGTCAGATCTAGTAACAGTTAGGCAGCTGATGGGCTTTATAAGACAGGATTTTTACCATTCCATTTACTGTTCTCCTGTAATAGCTGACATAATTAAAACACTCTCATTTCCACCTCCCTTCCCTACCAGCTAGTGACTGTTCTGGTTTGTGATACCTTGTCCTGAGGCTGCAGGAAAATATGCAGCATCTTCCAAGGGTTAGGATGGTAAAAAAAATGGTGTTTTGATGTGAACTTGTAACTTACAAGAGGTGTGTTCTCTTAATTACTAAATTTGATCCAAAACATATGATTTCCTTGACTGCCTGAAATTTTTAGTGGGACGTTGAGCTTTCTGCCCAAAACAGAGGCCATGGGGTTGTCACAGAACCTGTTCTGTAGCTTCCAGAAAGTACACACATGGTTTGGACCATCTGTGCCTGTTTTTGTAGGACCACTGAGGTGTTAATGGATTGAGAGATACAACAGCGGTTTTGTTTCCTATTTTGTGAATATGATAGTGTTGAATTTTTTCATCTTGATATACCAGTCAGCATTTTGACTGTGGCCCTGTATGCCCCTAAGATACACAAATTAATAAGTCTTAGATCCCTAAGATTTTATTTTTCCCTTTCTTCCTTCAAGAGGACATGAAGGGAGCTGTACTTCTTGTATTTTGAATATCTTGGCTATTTGATGACGTATGGTGTTAATGAAATAACAATCGTTCTTGATTTATGTATACAGCACAACTGCCACAAACTGAATAGACTTGCAGAGCGTGAAGCTTAATATTCCAGTTTCCTTTGGAAAATTGCAACGCACATCTCCAAAAATGGATTGGTTAAAAGTTTTCCTTTTTTCCCTTTTATTTCCATCGTATGGGCGACCTCTTGATGGAGATGTTGGAGTTCTGGGAGAACTTGTGTCTGTTTTCTCTTGTAGGTATTGTCAGTATGGATTCTCCCTATGCTTCTGTAACACCTTCTTCTACACACCTGGGGACCTTTGCCTCGAACCTGTCGGGAGGGCAGATCTACGCGCCCGGGACACCTCTGGGTGGAGCGCCTGCAGCTGCTAATTTTAACAGACAGCATTTTTCCCCTCTTAGTTTATTGCCTCCATGTTCATCAGCATCAAATGGTGAGTTCTGGTCAGCAGGAAGCTGCTGACAAGCTGCTGTATAAATAAAGTTGTCTTGCTGAACTGCGTAAGGAATTCCGTGAGAAAATCCTTGGGGCAAGTTCTGGTACCTTCCTCCACCTTTGGCCCCTGCAGTTTGGAGTTTTTTGGACAGAAAAGAAATAAGCTGTCGAGTGCTGGCTTATTTAGGGAACATATTAGTCTGTTTTATTGGCAAAAATAATGACAAAATATCCCTGCAGGGAACAAAGCAGGACTCAAAAAAAAAAAAAAGAAGACGAAACAAACCCAACAAAAACATGGTTTTATGTGGGCTTATTTCAGCTCTGGTTTAGGATGTAATCCTCAAATGCAGTGTTGCTGATAGACAGTGGTGCGTAGTTAAGGTTTTGTGGTGTGTGTCCGTGGCTGAGCTGCCAGGGCGTGATAAGCATTTTCTATAAGGGGCTAAATCAATGGTGAGTATCTCTGTGATCTGGAAATAAAATTATCCTGAGGGGGACGAATCTGGCATTAACCAGTTGACTAACAAGCCCGTAGTCAGCTGTTGGACACTGAAGGATAGGTTTGTGGGATCTGGCTGCCGTCACTAAGTGCTCCTGTTGCTCTCCTTGCAGAATCTCCTGCTCAGTCCGTGTCCTCTGGAGTACGAGCACCCTCTCCCACCCCTTCAGCAGTGTCCTTGGGATCAGAAAAACCCAGTAACGTTTCTCAGGACAGAAAAGTTCCTGTTCCTATTGGGACTGAACGGTCTGCACGTATTAGACAAACTGGAACGTCCACTCCTTCTGTAATTGGGAGCAACTTGGCTGCCCCAGTGGGACATAGTGGGATCTGGTCCTTCGAAGGTATAGGTGGCAGTCAAGGTATGTGTTGTTCATAGATGCACTTGAATTGATCACACCATTGTGTTTGCCAAAGTTGTCTTCAGCACAGGAGGCTGCGGAAGTGAGTGCCTGAAAATATAGAAATGTTCTTTCTAAAGGATTTGGAGCAGGCACTTCTCTTTGCCTTCCTGTCCACTTAACTTGTTTTAACAAGGTTTCTGAAACCCTCAGGGGTGCTGAAATGTCCTGGCTGTGAAGATTGGGAACTCCCAAGTTAGAACAGGAACAATTAAAACAGGGTTTACAGGGATGATCATTACAGTGAGGATCATTTGTTTTAGGAAGAGGGAAATTAGGGTGTCACAAGATAACTGTCTGGGGTTTTTTGTTGATGAAAAGATTGTTTGTACAGTAGGAGTTAATATTTAATTTGTAGCTAAAGTAGAACTTTTTGTGCTGAGGATGGTGTTTTTATGAAGTGATAATATTCCACATTTGGGTTTCCTTTGTTCTTTCCAGCCATTTGCCTTCTACTAGCACAAGGCTCTTGGCTCTCCTGGAGTCACATAGAATTTAGTATTTCAGAATTAATTAAGAATTTCACTTAGTGATGTTACAGCTCTTCTCAGCAAACTTGTCAGGAGTCTTGGATGCAATTTTTGGGAGACTGATGAGCTTTTTTCATATTGATTGGGGTTTTTGTGGGGAGTTGATTTTTAATTTCTCTAGGGTTTTTTGCTTGGGATGGGGGCTGTGAATAGTGAGACTGTTGGATTGGACCTCTGGAAATCCTGTCAGCCTCCTGCACAAAGTGGGGTTTGCCAGGAGTTCTTGCCTGTGTTGCTCAGGGCTTTATCCAGTCTGCTCTGGTAAACCTGCAAGGATGGGAACTGCTCCACCTCTCTGCACTGCACTGCTCCACCACTGCAGCAATCTGTTCTGCCCCTTGACTGAGTCCAGACAGCTTAAGGTTCTAATTGACTGACTGTGCTGGGGTCTTTCCCCAAATACAAACGCTTTTTTTACTTCACTAGTGGTCTTTTATTTGCATTGCGTGGCTGTAAAAATTGTCCTTTGTGCCTATCATGGCTTTTGGGATGCTGCTTTCTTTCTGCTTTGATCAATTACTTCAACATTTTGATTTTCAGCTCACAATTGGATTGGCTCTTCTCTACTTGAGTGCTAAGGTGCTTCAGAAATGTTTCTGTACCCTTCTCCAAATACAATTGTCTTACATTTTGTTTTGAAAATGGGATTTTTTGGATGTCTTAGGTTTGAACTGTAGCACCAATACCAAGCTGCCTCTGATGAATTCACAGAATTAGAACATGAGCACGTCTGCAGCTGGTCATTTTCTGGTTATGCTTTGTACAGATACTTCGTTGCCTCTTAGAGTATTAAATAATTAATCGAAGAATGGTAGGAAGTAGAGCAAATAGTCTTCATAGTGTACATACCCTTTCCACAGCACCGAAGGCACGAGGAATTGAGGTTTTTGGAGGATCTGAGGTTTTTGGAGGAGGGAGAGTTAGCCCAAATTCCAGCTTTGCTGTTGAAATGGAGGAAATTTGCAGGGGCAGTGCTCTGGTTGCAGGTAACTTCCAAACTCCTGGCAGTGGCTCAGGGTTCCTGGCTCGGGGGCCGCAGATGCCATTTCTGGTACCCTCCATCCCCCGTGCCCCTGAGCTCTAGTGCAGGTGGAGGCCCGCGAGCTGCAGGGTGAGCAGACGTGGAGGCCGGAGAGCGGGCGGTGAGGGTGCCGCGGATAACGCCGTGTCTGTGTGCTGGCAGATAAAGTGGACTGGTGTCACAGCGGGATGGGGAGCCACATGATCCACAGGCCCATGTCTGACCCGGGCGTGTTCTCGCACCAAGCCATGGAGAGAGACAGCACGGGGATCGTCACGCCTTCCGGTACATTCCATCAGCCCGTCCCTGCAGGATACATGGACTTCCCAAAAGTTGGGGTAATGACCTTCTTGGACCCGATATGCAGCATGAAGCCCCTTTTGTCCTTCTGTCTGTGCAGTAGTAGTAGCATTTGTGAAAGCATCCTGATTGTTGCTTTTCCTTCCCCTCAGGGAATGCCTTTTTCTGTGTATGGGAATGCCATAATTCCTCCCGTAGCCCCCATCACAGATGGTACTGGAGGCCCCATCTTTAACGGGCCTCATGCTGCTGACCCATCTTGGAACTCGCTGATAAAGATGGTTTCAAATTCCACAGAAAACAACGGGCCTCAGACGGTAATTGTTCCATTTTTTTGCACTGTGTATTTTACTCAAAATATATCAAAATGATTCCTATCTGTGCAGTGCAGTTGTGCGTTTGGGAAAAAAAAACCTTGGGGCAAAATTTCATAGGAAAAGCCAATTTATGTGCTTTTAGTTAAGCTTTCCCTTCCCAAGAAGGGAACACAGCAACAGGACTGCTGCTGGGCTCTGTAGTTTAGGATGTCCTGACTGTGTTAGGAGCACACAGAGGAAGGGTGTAAAGCAGCTCTTTAGGAAGGGAGTAAGTAGCTCTTTGCTGCTCTGATCTTGCTTGGCTTGTCCACTAAATAGAATTTAGGCAAAGGGATTAATTGCCCTAAACATCTTGTTCGTACTCAGGAACTAATACTATAATGGAACATCAGTAGCTCTGCTTAGATTATGTCCTGTGATTATATTTAATTAGACAGGGAGCTCTGTTATACTGTTACTAAATAAAGACATTTCTGGGCTTAATTTGCTTGGGAATGATCCAAGCTGTGGGGAGCAGCTCCCGGCTCTGGCAGGCCATAGGTGTGTGGGACAGGGGGTTTGGCCACAGTTCAGGTATTGCTCTCATGTGGCTTCTGATCTCTGTGAGGTGATTTCTGGTTTAATTAGGAAACTTTGTCCCCCAAAGAAGCTTTGCTTGGTTAGGCTTGGCCTAACCAAGAGCCAGAGCTGAAGGTGTTAGGGGGAGAAAAGGGTGGCAGAAACCAAGTTCTTGTTTGTCTGAACCTAAGGTCAAGAGGAGAGCAAGTCTCCTGCTCTGGGAGCTGGAGGGATTCGGGAGCTGGGCTTGCAAATCATTTGCTGCATGCACAGAGCCCTGTGAATTGTCCTGGACAGGGGGCACTGTGAGCCCCGCAGTGTGCCTTGGAGCAGCCCAAAGCACAGTGTTAATGCAGGTTTCTCTTGCAGGTGTGGACTGGAACTTGGACACCTCACATGAACAGTGTGCATATGAACCAACTGGGCTGAGTGGGATCAACGTGCTGGCCTTGAGATTCCTTTTTTTGCAGAGGAAACCACAATTGGCAGAAACAGTTTATGTGCTCCCAGATCATTCTACTGATGTGCTTGACTGAAGTGTGTAGGCTTTTTGCAGAAGAACTTACTAACTGACCTTTTTCTGTGAACATTGTGACCGCCCATTCCCCACCATCATATGTTTCAACTTAGTTAGACTTTCTTCTTTCTTTTCCTCCTTTTTTTTTTTTTTTGACATAACTTTCTGTTGAAGCTGTTCTTTGGCTGGTTGGTTTTAGTACTGTAAACTGCTTCTGAGCAAACACAGAAATTTAGCAAAATTATGTAAACTTGATCCTGAAGTTTTAGAATGGCAAATAAATGTACAATTGTTTACATAACAAATGGCTAAGCAGAAAGTAAATTTCAATATGTCAGTTATAGAGGCTCTACTTTATGTAGACTTAAATTAATGTGAGATATGTACCTTCATATTCAGAAATCTGGATGTTTCCTTCATACATTAAACTATTAATAAGCATAACTTTTCTACTTGTGTAATTTAAGTAAGTTATAAAAAGAAAAACACCCCAGGCATCATCAGAGGGCGTTTTCCAAATGTGTGTTGGATTTTTTTGAGAATACATATGTCCTCTATTTGACATTTGAGGAGACCTTCCCCGCAGGTGGAAATGCAGGTCTGTTGCAGAATAAGCCCCTGAGGGTTTATTTGGAAAAGTCCAAGTGGGAATTCCCTTATCCATTGTCAGGAGCTGTCACGTGTGGACAGCAGTAGCAGGCGATGAGCGGGACTGGGTCCTGTGAGGCCGGGCTGGGTGAGCAGTGACACAGATTCCATCCCTGTACAGTTCCCTTACAGAGCATTTAAAGGAGATCTACAACTCAGATTTTACAAGTGTTATTTGGTTTTATTACGGTTCGTCCTTTGAAAACCAGGAAAACACCTCAGCTGCCCACAGAAAATATGCCTTTTAACTATTGTGATGCTTGAGGTGTCGGCAAACCTTTCGCGTACCCAAGTCCGTATACCTGCCCTTAGGTGCTGCTCTGAATAAAAGCAAGCTCCTTTTTCCAGCTGTCTGATCACCTGAAATACATCCTGTAAAGATCTGGTGGTAGCAAAATGAATTCCACAGTGAGGAACTGCTCAGAAAAAGGGTTGAAACTCCATCTCACACCTTAGCGTGGTGTGGGTTAGTGCCCTTCCCCTCTGCTACAATCATTTGCTTCAGGCTTTAGTGCTTTTTAGGGTTATTAATTAATAATCCCACTGAGAAATAGTGCTCAGTATTTATTACAGCCATGAATTCCAGAGTATTTTGTTGACCTGACAGTTCAATCCATGCCTGCGGCAGTGAGCTGGGCACTGGAGATCCTGGGTGGGGGGAATTGGACCGTTTTTATTCTCAGATCCTTTTTTTTCCTAATTTTTCCACAATGTAATGCTTTTTATTTTTCCAATAAACCAAGGAGCGTACTCTTTCGGGAGCTGGCAGGCGCTCTTTATTTGGGAGAAGGGAACAGACCATGGTTAGGACAAACATGGAGAGGAAGAGAACGCAGTGCAGACTGCGTATGGTCTAAGGGCTATTTTGACCTCTCCTTGGCACAGAAGGGCTAAGGAGACACAGTTCAGAACCTGGCTGGGCAGGAGAACACTGCTAATATGGAATGAGGAATTGCTTGTTAATGATTAATTGCACATGAATATAATTTTGAGGCTGAGAGAGTTGGGGCTGTTCAGCCTGGAGAAGAGAAGCTTGTGTAGATTCCTCATGACAACCTTCCAGTATCTGAAGTGGCCAACAAGTAAGCCCAAGACTTCTTGTCAGAACTGTAGTGATAGGACAAGAAGTAATGGGTACAAATGGAAAAAGGGGGAAACTTAGGCTAGATATTGGGAAGAAATATTTACTGGAAGAGGGGTGAGACACTGCCCCAACCCTGTGGCTCAAAGGGCTCAAAGCCAGTTTAGATAAGACCTTGAACCTTTACGCAGGGTTCGGACAATCCTCCCGGGGCCGCTGGTGTGGTCCTTGGCGATGTCCTGTGCAGGGCCAGGAGTTGGACTCCGTGATCCTCGCGGTTCCCTTCCAACTCAGCACGTTCTGCGGTGTGGTGGGAGGTGCCCCTGCCCATGGCAGGACGGCACTGGGACTATTCTAAGCTCCATTCCAGCCCCGTGCCGGTCTGGTTACAGTATAGTGCACGTAACGGAGCGAGCTGCTCCGCTGCCCCCGCTGCCCTTGCCGTGCCCTCAGGCGCCATGGCGGCCGCTGCGTGGCGCGCTCC
>WEIT01025803.1:57543-118501 GCA_013389985.1 Dryoscopus gambensis | reverse complement strand
CCGCCGTCACCCTCCCGCTGGCCGCGCACCAGGGGCGGCTGCTGGCCAAGGTGGGCGCGCTGAGGGCTGGGGGCGGCTCTGAGGCGGGGAGAGGCTGTGAGGGAAGGACTGATGGAGGGGCTGAGGGGGCCGCAGAACACAGTTCTTTTATTGCAGCGTCTTGGGGGGCGTTTGCGGGTTTTTTACAGAATTTCCTTAAATTTTGTGCATTTTTTGGTTGCAAAAGTGAGCGTCTATTGCACTCTCGCGTAATGGGGTCCCTTATGCTGCGGTTAGTGACTTTGTTCACTGCCAACTTGTGTCCTGATGGACTTAAATTCATTACTCTTTATTTTATTTCTCTCTAGATATTGTTTATAGATTTCTATCATGTATAGCACAATATACTTATTTTTTACATATAGTATATCGTAAATAATACATTCTATCATACACATTTTCTATTATATATTGCTGTATGCTATTATTATATATATATGTAAGTTATTAATATTATTGTCATTTTTCTATTTTTATCATTGAGGTGGCATTAAAGCTGGGTCTTTTAAAGTGAAGTAACTGATCACAAGTCCTGAATGCAGGCAAAAAGACACTTGTTAAGAATTGCCCTGATTTCAGCTGTGATAGAACTCATTTTCTTTTTTTAAAAAAATACATAAAGTCTAAAAAGAGTAAAACTCTGTCTTCATTTCATGCAGTAGTAAGAGAGTATCTTTGATTCTTATTGTAATTACTTGTCACTGTTACACTTGTCGCTGTTACCTTCACGTGGTTATTTTGTTTAAAGATAAAAGGTGTTCACTGATGTTGAACAAGACATGGACAAGATGCCTTGTCCCTCACAGGCGTTTGATACTTGTACAGGTATTAAATTACAGTGATAATTAATATATTTGATACCTGTGCTGGTATTAAATCATACAAAGGTAATTAATATGTGTAATACCCGTAGAGGTATTAAATTATACAGTGGCAATGTGTATGTTTAATTCCTGTACAGATATTAAATTTTACAGTGATAATTAATAAGTTCAATACTTGTTGAGGTATTGAATTACCAGGGATAACTAATAACAGAGGTGAGGAGCGGAAGCCGTTGCTACCTGCCGCTGTGCCCAAGCAGTTCTCCTTTTCTTTAGCTAGCTGGAAAACTTGCAGCCCGAGATTCAGGAACTCGCCAAGCGCCTTCGCTATGAAGTTTCAGTGCGTGGAAAGCAGCTGGGGTGGTCTGAAAAGGTGGCCAGGTACGAGGGGGACTGTACACACCTCCTGAATCGTGCCGGAGTGGGGCTTGGCAGAAAGGAAGATCCCACAAACAACACTTTTACAGCAGGATTCTGCCATTGCCCAAAGCTTAGGTTTTGTTTTCCCCTCCTACGATTTATTTATTCTACTCCCTTTCAGACGCTATCCCTTTCAAAGCTGTGAACTTTTGTTTTTCTCTGCGGAAGGTTCCACTTCTCGAAGAACATGCGGAGGATTGTTACGGAGCTGTACGTCCGGGACAACTGCCACCCGCTGAAAGCCACGCTGCTGCTGTGGGTGCAGGTCCCCCTGTGGGTGTGCGTGTCCCTGGCGCTGCGCAACTGCAGCCTCGGTGCCCTGGGCCCAGCAGGTGCTGCATCCGGACACGTGTCTTCTCTCACTGGCACTTCTTATTCACTTACTGCTTTCACAGACACCTTGTTGGTTAAAGAACGCAATGTCCTGAGCTTGATGTACAAGCTGATATAAAAACAGTCAGCTACTAAGGTTTTAAACTTAATATAGTTTGAACTTAATCTAATGAATTAATTAAAATAATAGATAATAATATAGTTTGAAATGAGTTTTAAAGTTAAATGTAGTCTGGTAATCCTATTTAGCATGTAATATTACGCATGCCACAGCACACTCACTATTAATCTCTTATTTTTTTCTTTCATGTGAAATATTGTAGACAAGGTGAATTTGTGAGGGTTTTTTAAATTAAAAAAAATTATACACTGATTTTTTAGACAAGAGTTTATAGTTTGTTCTTTTAAGCAGGAACGTAGCTAGTTGTACAGTTATCAAGAAAAATATAATTTTTTCAAAATCAGGAAATACTGTAGGTTACTGCATTCTTATTTTCCTCACTGACTTGTAAAATATTTAAGATCAAAGTAGTTTTTATTGCAGATTTACCTGTCAGTGGCTGTCATGAGCTAAGCTGGGTCTCAGCTTGAATCTCCCACTTTTCATACTTATACTGGAAGCAGAGTGTTAAACCAAAGATTTCTGCTTTAATCATATTTATTGTGTGGATAAAACAAACCTTGAAATTTGGGTGTATGATTTAACACACTGTACAGTTCTGGCTCAAGACAGCAAATTATACTGAATTCTGTATTTTCTTCAAATTTTTCCTATAGTGCAAGAACAGTTTTCATCAGGAGGAGCACTGTGGTTTACAGACCTCACAGCACCCGATTCCACATGGATTTTGCCCGTTTCCCTGGGGCTGGTGAATTTGCTGGTAGTAGAGGTACGTTGGTGGAATAAACCAACAGTAGTGATTGCAAACACATAAAGGTGGCTGCAGATTATCACTGCTTTAAATGCACTGGGCAGAGGTGAAAAATAATCTGTTTGCTCTGTGTATTTTAATGTGTAGGTGTCTTGTTGAGAGACTTCAAAGTCTGACGTGACATGTCTCACATCTACTTGGGCTTCAGTAATATTTAGTCTTGACTAAAGTTTCTTTTAGAATGCCACTCTGATGAGCTTTCTGGGTCTTAATCCTCAGTCTGGTCATTTCAGAAAGAGCTTGTTTATAACCGTGAGTTTCTCCTCTTTCAGATCTTTGCTTCCCAAAATAAAAAACAAGTTTTGCGGTTGCAGAAGCTTGTTACGAACTTGTTCCGCGTAGTGTCCGTGGTGATGATCCCTGTTGCTGCCACAGTGCCCTCCGTAAGTACCGAGGTGACCTGTGGGACGTCACCTGTGCCTGGTCTGTTTGGGTGTTTAAAGGACAGCCCGAATGCCTCACGTGTTTCACACTGCTGTATGCTTGAAAACAAATCAGATGTTTTGTCTATATGTACTTTTAAATCTTGCTGCCTTTGGAATATTTTTGTTCAAGAGGGAAGACTTTGCAAACTTGAAAGGACTTAATGTCCTTCATGTAGTCTAAAAAAGGAGAGGAAAACCTTATGTAGAGACACATAGGCAAATGTTTGTTAACTGGAAACCAGTGTAGTTGTTAAATTAGGAAATCTTCCACATCTTTCTTCAAGCACTTCTCATTTTTACCAGGTTTTCTACTGCAGAGTGTTCTTAGCAAAAACAAAGTGTCTGGTTGTTTGGCTCATTCAATTTTAGTTTCAAATACAGAAGTTGAAGCAAGTTTAATATGAATTAATTTAAGACCTGTCAAGCCTCAGTATAGATGACACTTTCCCCCAGAAGAGTTCAGAGACAGACAGTTACATTTCACATGGAAGCCATTATTGCAAATGAGAGGAGGAGTGCTTTAGGTGAGTTATTTTTATCAGTACCTGGGAGTACTCCACAGTTGTGGTTCGGGAGGAGTTGCCTAAAACTGGTGTTTTCCTTGCCTGCAGGGAGCTGACCTGTGCTTGTCTTGTTGCAGTCCATGGCTCTATACTGGCTGTCCTCGAGCCTCGTGGGCCTGTCCCACAACCTCCTGCTGCGCTCTCCCGCCTTCCGCCGCCTGTGCTGCATTCCAAGGACCAAATCCGACTCGGACACTCCTTACAGGGACATCATGGCTGCCCTGGCTACCAAATACAGCTTCAAGAAATGACACCACTGAACTGCAGGAAGAACTGTCTCAGGAACAAAGTAGTGCTGTTTTAGTGAGATGTTCTTATTTGCTGTATATTTATTTTCCAAATAAAACACTGGCTGGCCATAAAGAAGGATTGGTCAGCAAAAATGTGTCCTTACTGGGTTGCTTTGTTTCAAAGGTGGTCATTTTGCAGTTGCAATAGTCCAGAAATCCAGGTTTGTCTCCTAAATTATCATAAGGAATTGGGCAGGTGAGTGTTAAATAGAACTGTGACTCATATATGGTGCTTCTTGTTTACTGTAAGTCCTGAGGGTAAAGAAGTTCGGGGGTTCTTCTGTTAAAATTATCAGGAATTAATTATTTACTTAAAATTTTCAAAAGATTCCAAGCTACTATTGTGATGTAAACTAACAAAAAATCAGAAGCAGAATTTTTAATGCAGAGTCGGAAGCATTTATTTGAATTGTTGTGATAGCCTAGTGGAACTTTACAGCCCGGGCTGAGATACACTTTCTGACTAAGATCAGCAGTTTAGAAGAAAAAATGCAGATGTCATTGTACTAATAACACTTCACTTTACCTGTGGGGATGTTTCACTGATGTCTTTCACTGTTTTCACTGCTAGGGATCTCAGAACATCAGTGATAGATTTATATCTGGATGCTGCCAGGATATTCTTACACCAAAAAACCTCCCCAAAAGAGGTGTGAAACTGAAGGTAACACAGCCAAAAGCATCTCATCTAATGGTGTCTAACAATTCAAAATCCGCAGGTAAGGAGTTCAGAATGTATGTGATAAAGGCCTTTCCAGGTCTGCTTTACAGGTAGGATAACGTTCTAGATTTTTAAAGGGTCTTATGGATTTCTCTGAATGTCGTATTTTCATTTTGCCTCAGCCAAAGGTGTTGGAAAAATGACTGTGCAAAAGGGAGTGAATTTGTGTCTGGGAAGATGGTGCTAGGGGGAGCTGGTGCTCCACGCAGTGCTGAGGAAAGTCACCTCTCCTTCCTGAGCAGTCTCACCTGAGAGGGTCCCAGGTTCACAGCCTGGGCAGGCTGACAACAGCTATGTCTTTTGTAGTAAAAAAATAACATGAGATTTCTTAGGAAGCATGAAGAGGGCCGTGAAACTGGTCACTGAAAAAAATGCCTCACAGCTATGTCAGGACCCCAGCTGTTCAGTGCAGGAGACTGTAATATTTGCAGTTCTCCATTTATTTATGTTTATTTTACACCCTTTTTATCTTATAAAATTACACCCAAGACCTGCCAGTGGGAGTTAAAAGCAAATAAGGTTCCTCCACTGAGTGTATTTGGTGGTGGATTTCTTACAGCATTATTTTAGGTCTGGAAGAGGGTTGTTGGAACACTGCATATACTTAGGAGGGAGCCTAAACTTAACGAACTGAAATGAGGCAAATACAAGTTCCCTGAATGGGTTCTGTTCTGGCGGAACTCAAAAGTGCTGGAATATCCTTGCTGGATAATACACGTTTCATTCTCTGTCTTGAAGATGCAGTGTAAACTTTGAGATTAGGGCTGTGATGCTTCTTATCTTTGGTGGTTGTGCCCTGGAAAAAAATGTTGTTTACCCAAAAGCTTACCTCTGTTCTCAGCCATAGTAATGACTCTGTTCAAATACATTGTCTGGCCTAAAATCCTTGTCTCAGTGATTGATGCTGTTTCTAGGAAAGAGAACTGGAGCTTTGCTGTTTGCCTTCCTATGTTGATGTAATTATTTTGTTTTCAGTCCATGTTGCTGAGACAAAGATGGAGCAAAGATACATATAATGGTGTGTGTCAGTTCAAATGAACCCTTGTTGACTGGGGAAGGGCCAAGGGAGGTTTCTGGAGAAGAAATAAAAAAACGCCTGTTGCTGTGTTCTCTGAGAAACCTGACTGAAGTGTCTTAAGGAAGCCTGTACAATATTCTTTGTGAATGACACTTTATTATTCAAAGTAATGTGATCTATAGCCCTGTTTGGCTTAACTGTGTCTTCAGCTCTCCTGTTTGCTTCTTGTTCTGGCTTTGCTGAAAACAAAGAAATTGGAAGTAAATGACCAAAACCCGGTAGTAATAAAAGAATTGCAGTTTTAGAAAGGAGGGCAGTTTCCTTCCTAACTTCCCTCTGATTATTAGCCTGAAATACTGTAGGTGAGGTGAGTTGGGCCCTGTCCCATTCAGGAATGAGATGTCAGTATGATCCAACACCTTTTACAGGGTGCTGGAGGGGATGCTGCTGTCTGCCAGAGAATTTGACACCTTGCCAGTCCACCTGGTTGTTCTTTGAGGTTGTTTTAGTGGGGAATCCAAACTCTTCTTCCAAAGCTCAGTTGCTAGGGCGGATTCCTTGAAGTGCAAGAATTTTTTTCAAGGGCTAAGTGTCATTTTTGGCACGGTTCCATGATTTCTGGAGAGAAAAAAAGTGTTCAAGTACTGTTGAGTGTGCTGCTGTACACACGGGGGTGCTCCAGCTCCTGTCAGCTGAAGGGCTGCCAGGTTCTAAAATCCAGGACAGGCAGGCAAGCATTGGACTAAAACATTTTTCTTCTTTGTCTTTCATCGTGATGCTGTTTCAGAACTTAATCAGGCTGTCCTTCACAGTGTACACTTCTTTTCCACCTCGCTGCTGTGCCCCTTTGAAGTAACCCAGTGTTCAACACTGCTGAGCTTGAAAATAATGGGCAGAACTCACTTGCTGCTCCGTCTTTGTGGCTGAGGATGCCAAAGGGAAGCGGGCAGGTGTCAGAACAATCCCTGGTTGTCTTTGCAAAGCCCTCCATTTGTGCAGCCATGTGGGCAGCTGGCAGCAGGACTCCTTTTTTTACTTGGTATTATTAACCTACCTGTATTTAATTAATCTGACTGATTTCTAATGGTTAATAAGATATTCTTCGTTCCTTTGAAGCTCAGCGTAGTGCCAAAAGCAACAGCAGCTGCTGCTTTCCTGAGAGAACGTTTTGCTCTATTTTCTAAGTTTCAGGGATCACAAAAACATTCAGAAGAAGGGATTGGTGCTATACATCAATGGCACCTTGATGATTTTGATCCATTTTTGCTGCACACAACTGTGGTGTTATGGGCTTTGGGTTTGGGTAGGGATGTTTAAAGAAGCCTGTGTAAATTAGCTTCATTATTAAGGTGAGTGCACATATCCATATGTTCCTTAATTTAAGGAGTTGAGCTTTGTGGACTCATTTGTTGAGGTACCTGTTCATAATTCGATTGCTTTAATTACCTTTGCAATTGGAGTAATGGTAAATAACTTTTTGTAGCCTGTTTTACTTAATATAATCCCCTACTTTTGTTTGAAAGCGGAAGAGGCCACTACTGCCTTATTTGTAGGGACTGGGCTTCTGGACGAAATCTTCCAGCTCCCAGAATCCCTGGGGCTCAAATCCCTCATGAAAATAAGGGCTATTGTGCTGTATTCTCTGAGGCTAAATATTACCTGGCCTTTTCAGGCCTGGAGAGAGGTAAGGAGAACATTTCCCTGTGCCAAGTACCCTGCCTTCCTGCAGGGAGATAGCACTCCTGTATCCACACTTGAACAGTAGTTTTGGTACTTGCTGCTGAGAACAGCTGAGAACTTGGGATGCTGTCACAAGCTTGATTTTGGCGTTACGAGTCCAAGGCTCAAATGTGTGAAATGGAGGGGACAGAGAGGTTGAAAAGCCACTTGGAATGTCGATGGCTACCACACACGCTGTAACGGGAAGAATGTTAATTGGAAACAAATGCCAGCCTTCAGCATCATCCATTCCTGAGGAAAGGTCCTTTCAGATTCAGGAGTTTGGGCCTTATTGTGTTTATCTTGAATTTTCTGGGGAACTGTTGATCAGTGGCGTGCAGTTGTTCCAGAGGGCGTAGAATGCAAACTTGTGGTAAATGATGGATCCTTGGAAGTGCAAGAGGGCAAGAAGGTCTTTGGATCGTAGTTAAAATGTGCTCTTGCAGCCAAGTAAAGCAAGCCAAGAAGTGCTTTCCAATCTTGTGTTTTAAGATGACCTAAGATGGGCCAGGAATCTTCAGGCAGAGACATGGTAAGTTTTGAAATACTTAAACTTGAGCAGGGGAGATCATCTGCCTGGCTTTAGTCCTCCTTCCTATTTGAGGCCTGTGATGGATTCCCATTTGTCCTTGTGTGTGTTTCTCACTTTGGGAACGTGTTTAGGAAAATGGTGAACTGTGAACTTTTTCTGACAGGATAACATTTAAAATATGGATTTTCTGGAAGGTTTGAAAGGCTGGATTTGATTTGAGAGGTCTAGTGGAGATACCAGAACACTCAAGTGCAATGATTTTCTTTCAGCACCTGAGTTTGAACAGAAAACTGACCTCTGTCCTGCTGACAGAGGTTTATCAAGCATACCTTAGTGCGAGCTGCTGCAGGCAGAGAGTACGTTCTTCTGGACGAATTCCTGACCTTGAGCCCTTTCTGTCTAGAAAATAAATGATAAAATCTTCTACTGGGGGAAATCAGTTGCTTAGAAATGTATCTAATAAAATATAAATAGTGGCAGTACTCTAGGCACATTATTTCTGCTTTGAGGAAGAGTTAGAAATTGAAAGTTGGCAGAGAGGAACTTTTTGGAGGTTTCATATCATAGCCTAAACCTTGTGGGTACAACTAAAGGGATTTTAGTTTAGATTTACTTTAGAACTCAAGCTCTGTGCATTTTGTTAAAGCCCAGCTGGCCACGTAATGAAACAAGGTATTTCTTTTTGAAGGGTCTATAAAGAGGTACTTGATACTCACTCAGCTGTTTGGAAATATTTCTGTTTCTTATTTTTAGGAATGTCTTTAATGCATTGCCAGAGTTACAGTTGAGCACTAGGTCCTTATTAACTTTTGTAAGTGGAGAAGGTGCAGCTTTGTCAGAAGGGAAATGGGGAGGGATTGGAAGTGGGTCCATTGATTCCCAAGCGGGGCCATTTGCCAAGAGTCCCTGATTTTCCTCTGTAATCGCTGTGCAGTTCATGATTTTTATTTCATTACTGCCTAAGTGCTTGCCCCAGAGTGCAACTAATAATTCTGTTGTATTTTACAAAGTAAACAAGCTCAGATTAATTTGCTAATAAAAGCTTTGCTAGTCTTGCATTTTTCCACTTTAAATGCTCTTGCTGGAAGGCCAAGAGATAAACTTTGTTTGGAGATATTTAGCATCATGATTTCAGCAATAAGTCCCCAGAAACTGACTATGCACATGACAGCAATTTTTTAAAAATATATGGTGACCTTCTCCCCTTCAGATGCAGATTGTTTAGAGTGAACTAATTGTAGAAGTTGGGAGAAAATAGGAGCAGTGATGCTTTAAACTGCTTTAATGAAGCGTACTTGTATACTGACAGCTGGTCCTGCAGGTAACTCCAGATCCCAGTGCTATGTTTTAGTTATTTCCCAGTGTTTCCCCTTGCTGCAGCATGGCGATGTTGACATGAGCATGTCAAACTGGAGCAGAGTGTAGCTGACAGACCGCAAGAGCTTGGAGCTTCGGCGTGTTTGCATTTCCAGCGCTGCCAGCTCCCCAAGGATCGGATCCAAAATAAGAATAGTCTGGCTCGGGTGTGAGTCTAGATCATGTTATTTGCTGTCACAAGCTGTTTGCTCTTGTGGCAACGCAAAATTTGGATTGAAGATGTTGGTGGAAAATCAGACTGAAATCTGGGAGGTGCTGAACTGCAGAAGTGAGGCCTTGACTACTAAACAGGTTCTAAAAATCCTACCTAAAGATAGGGAAATACTGAATACATGGAAAAGTAACTCTCTTATTCTGGCCAAATGAAATCTGTTTGGTGCTTTAGCCTTTTATAATACTTCTTCCCCAGGTTCTGTGAGGTGAGAGGATGTTCTAACACTGTTAAATAATGCAAGGCATGGATTTGTGGTTCAGGGCTGAGCAAAGGAGCTGTCGTGTTCCTGTGCTGTCAGCATCCCTGGATTTGGGTTGGTTTCTGTCTTTCCTCATTGCTCTTTGGGTCAGCATCACTGAGACTTGTTATGGGCCAAAATTTTTCCAAGTTTTGGCCAAGTGTGTGGATTGAATTTGACTGAATCCATCTAAATTCATCCTTTCAGAGAGTCTCTGAAGTCTCAAACCTGCTTCTGCCAGCAGGAGTTCTGTGACCGATTTCAGTGGAATAAAGATTTCATTCTTCTTTTCTCCCTTTTCTCCCCTTTTCTCCCTTTTCTCCATTTTCTTCCTCCTGTGAGTAGAATGATACAAAGATGGGGGTTTTTTTAATCCCTTTGCTTATGCCATGATTTGGAAGCATACGTGGAAAAGGAACATGTCTTCTGCTTTATCTGTAAAATGACTGCCGAAAATACTGAAATGATTTAGCAACAAACACTTGTTTCTCTCCGTAACGTACGGGTTACAGCTAAGCATTCCAGCATGCATGGTAGGATCCTTTCTGGGTATTTCCATCTAAATATTTCTGGTTTATGGAAGGAAGCTGAGCAAATAAACTGCTCATCATAAGTCTCTTCAAGCTTAGAACATCCATCAAATTGCAAAAGAAAAGCTCTGAGAGATCAACTGCATGAACTCTGTCTGAAGTTTATCGCTGATTAAACCCTGACAGCTTATTTTATGAAGACTTTTTGCTTTGTTTTGGGAGCAAGCTTAATTGCTATTCCCTTTTTTTTCCTAGGAAAAAAAAATGCTATTCCCTTTTATTTGCAGCCTCTGTTGCCTTTTATTAGTAAACTTTGATGTTGGAATGCTGAATATCTTTGTAAACCCGAGGATATACCACCCCAAAGGCTTGATTCTCGTGCCATAAAAGCTCCATAAGGCAGGTTTTTCTATTGCATGTCATAGGAGTTCACTGAACCCTGGAAACAACAGGACCTGACTCCTAAGAGCTGTTTTCTTGAGTGCAGAAGACATTTTTCCTCTAAGGAGTTTACTTAGGAAACCTCATTAATGTTATATGTGATATGAGTTCACCTCTGAGACATATAACGATCACCCTGGATCAGTGCATCTGGATGATTGCAAAATTCTTCTTTAATAACCAGGTACAGGTTGGTTTTCATTGAATCACACTTTTCTTATTTAATAGAGTACATGTATATTTGTATCCAGACACAAAGAGGATATGTGACCTAAGGATGTACATTTATTTGCCAAAAACTGCTAAAAGCTCCTTGTTTTGCAGAGCCGAGAATTTAAATTGCAGAATTGAAGGTGTCGGAGCAGCTTTCTTCGTGCTTGTCTGTCTGTGTCACATTGCACTGTTAAATGGCCACAGACAGTTTCATTCCTGGCAGTTGTGCCTCAGTGCACGGGGTAATGGATGTTCAGAGGTTTATGGACTGCATGAGGCTCTTGGATATGCTGTAGGAGATGAAGTTGGCATGAGATCCTGATTGGGATTCTAGGATGGCTTTCGGAATGCTCACTGCCGCCTTTGAGGAGCAGTAGGCTGTTTAGCAGCAATCTGGACTTCAAGCATTCCATTCTTGCCTTAAACTGCTCCCATCAGTTTAAGCTCCATCTTCCAGGAGGAATCAGTGTGGTGTAGTTTTACTGTCTAGGTGCTGGCAGCTGCTCATCACAAGTTTATGGGGCTCCTTTAGACCCAAACAGGAAACACTAACTTGCCATTTGGAGTTCTCTTTTTGCTGCTTGTAGAAAAATCCAATGCACTCTCGGCTAAATGTTTCATTTGCTGTGGGAATTTGCTTTGGCTAATGCAGCTTTTAAGACCTGTTGGTTCATTCAGAGGTCGAGGAACATTTATATAAGAGAGTCCTCAACATTCCTTTAACTTGGCAAGTTGAAAAAGCACAGCACCATTTTTTTCTCCTCTTTGGAGTATTAAAATTTTTTGCGTGGATCCTCTTGACTTCTGAGGAGTGAAATTTCTTTAAAAGTCTGGATACAGCGTCATGTAAGGGTAGAGACAGGCATTATGGATTAGTTTCCATTGATGGCCCTGTCTCCCTATTAATGAGGGTTATCCCAAACCCCAGCACACTAGGTTTTCAGGTAGACAGAGGTAAGATTTGGCTAAGCTTCCATATTCCAGCTTTCTGCTGTTGGGATTTTTCATGCATGCAAACATGGTGGAGATGCCAGATATGAAGGAAGGGCCCATATTCTCTGTGTGTAGCCGCTTCTCTTCACTGAAAATTCCACAGTATTTTGGTGTTTTCTGTATTTGACTCACACTTGCTAGGTGAATAAATTCCCAAAAGCATTAATCTTCTCTCAAGGCCGTAAGAAACCCCTCACTTTTTGGTAAATTCCACATTAAAAGCATCAGGTTAGCAAACATTTGTACTGATTTCCTTCCTTAGATAGGCAGACAGACTCCTGCCAGATGCAGCAAGGTGGGTTGGAGGCTGATTTTCATGAGCTGCCTCATGTGAATTCAAGCAATAGCAAAATCAAATGGCCCTCCGGAGAGTTTTTTTATACATTACATGTTCTTTCTCACCCTCATCATATGTGATGATTTGATAGTGTGGGCATGGAATTCATGTTTGGATTATGTAAAGCTAAAAGAGAAGGAAAATCAGGGACACTGCTGAGAAGCAGGGGGAAGATCCCTGGCCGATTCCATAAGATTTCAGGTATCATAGAAGCGCTCAAAGGAAAGCTGCCCTTAATTTTATATTCCTCCTCCTTGCCATTTCCTTTGAGACAGAATGATATTGATTGTTTTATCACCCCATTTTATTGGCAGATCCTGTGCTCTGCAAATGTGAACCCTGGTTTAAAAACAAAAATGTGTTTTATTGTGGAATGATGGAGTTGTGTCAAAGCTGTCTTATTAGGAGAGGTTTCCTGAATCATGCTGGGACATTAGTCCGTGGAAAGATTGCTGATGTGGCAAGAACCAGGATGAACAACCATGTGCCGGTGTGTGGACTCTCCTCCTGGAGAGATCACCTGGGCAGTGAGGCAAATGACATGAGGAAGGGAATCTGAATAATGAAAATTTTTAAAAAATAAATTGGTGAGATGCCTGGATTTAAGAGAGTAGTTCTGGAGTAATATTCCAAATGACTCTGTGGCCAGCTCAGTCACTCCGCTGCTTCTTTCTCAGAACTAGTACTTTTTACTCACACAGGATTTTTATGATTAAGAGAAATGAGGATCCACTTGTTGGGTACCTCAGTAACATTAGAGCATTTCCACTGCTCCAAACTGAGAAGCAGTTGCAGCATGTTTAGTATGGCCAGAAAATAGCCAGTTCTGTCCCTTATCCCAGGAAAGTTAACTGCTAAAACTGCTGCATTTTGCAGGTGGGTTTTTTGCGGGGAGAAACAAACAAACAAACAGACAAAACAAAACCACACAAAACCCAAAACCAACCAACCAAACACACCCCTCCTCCCCCCCCCCCAAAAAAAAGGGGGAAAAAAAGGACACCGGATGTGATATTTTCATGTGAGAGAAACCCCAGGTGATGGGAAAAAGTTGTTTTGTAAAGTTCTGAAAACACCTCCTTTGACCTTGAAACGTGTTCAGCCTTTTTCTCTTATTGCAGTCCTTGCAGTTATACCTGGGGTGAATTAATCTCTTCGTTAGCTACGTCTGAGTGCTCAGGAAAATGGATCCCTCAGCTGGGTGAGCATTCCAACATTGTTTTTATGCAGAGATGTCACTGTTTTTAATAGCACATCATGGGAGGGTAGCTAAAGCTTCTCACTGCTGAGAGGGACATGGCTGGGCTTTAAATGAAGTTTGAAGACACTGACCTACTAAGTTTATTCTAGTGCCTAAACACATACACATATGTACACACACAGTTCTGTGTCTTTCTGTACATGTGTGAGCCTTAAGAAAATCTGCAATTTTGCTACTGGTCTATCTAGGTGATTTTCTGTCTGTAAGAGGAAAAAATTGTGATTTTTAACTGTATTGTAGTGGGAATTCATGTTTCTATCTAGAATTGCAAGGCCAAACTGCTATTGTAAAGAAAGGTAAATTACAACTTCAGAATACCTCATGTATTTTTCCTTTTTCTTCATTCTAAAATGCAAATTTTGATAATTGCTCTCAACCCTTTTCTAAGTGTTTTCTTGTAATGACTTTGAAATGCTTTCTCAGATTTATTTTCAAGATGCTTGTCTTGTAAGCAACACTTGATCCAACTATTTTACTGTCTAGAAAAAACAAATTTAGATTTTCAATAAGCATTCCTGAAATTTTTTTCAAATTTTCCGTACTGCTAGTGTATTGGAAAAACTGCAGTTCTCATGGTCCTTTTTGATTTTAGGCCCTAATATAAAGCTCTAGTAAAAAGCTTGATTTCTAGCTTATGTGCTTGACCTCCAAATTTCAGACATTTCTTTGCTGAAATTGAACTAAACCTAGGCAAAGTATGGGGGCAAGTGATGGGAGGGAGGAAAGTACTCATTGTGCTTAAAAGTTTTTCCTTGGGTGGTGATTAATTGGCCTGCTAAGGTTATTAATGAGGTAGAGAAATTATTCCTGAAGGGATCAGAGTGTCTGGTTTTCTCTCTGGTGAGAGAATTTGGGTTCTTGAAGAAAAAAACCAACCTACATCTTTTTAGAATTGATGAAACTTTCTGATCATCTTGGCTGATCACATTAAGATGCTGCTGCTTCATTTCTCCACTGTTTTTCATCCACTGAAAGTGGGCTAAGGTGGCACAGGTGTGTCAGCAGGTAGAGCTCACACTGAATTGCCAGATGTGCACATCCGTTGGATTCTGTCACACTTGCAGGAGTTTTCAAACTGAAACAAGCAACTTTCCAAATATTTTGTAGCACCTCAAAACCACTTTTTTTTTGCATCAGTGTTTTCTAACTGGTTTTTCTCAGAAACTTTTTTTTTTTTCTCCCGAAGCTGATAGGTTGAAGTGCCTTTTACTGTTTCCTAGACCTCTCTGAAACAGCTGCAAGTAATTCGCCTTTTTTTCTTCCTGTAGCACCTTTTGGGGAGGTTTTGGAGTATAGGAGAACTCTGGTTGGAAGCACAGTCAGTGCTCAGGAGAAGGCAACCCTGCCCAAAGGAGCCTGAAGGCATGTTCCCAAGGAGTACATGGGAAATATGCTTCTTTTGTCATGGAATCATAGAGTTTTAAGATTGGAAAAGCCCTCCAAGTTCTGAGTCCACCTGTTCCCCCAGCACTGACAAGGACACTGCTGACCCATCTTTTAAGTGCCTCATGCCACAAATGAGCCAGCAGTAATGCACCTGGTAACACTAGAGTGGGATAAAAAGCAGTTATTTATCACAAGCCATGTGAAAGATGAGATTTCCTTCCCATAGGATCTGGGTTTGATTGTTTTTTTAAGGAAGTAATTTAGAATTAAAGATTATTATGCCCTAACCTGCTCATTGGGTTTAGGGGAAGGTAGTTTGATTTACTCTGGGCAGTGTACAGAGAAACAACCAAATTCTCAGGAGTTTCAGTAACAAGCTTTTACTTGCAAACTTGTAAAGGTAGAAGACATTACTTGGCAAATTTTAAAACAACATTCAGGCAAAGTAAGGTGCTTCAACAAATTTTAACTCAGCCAGCTTTAACTTATCCAGACACAACAAGGCACTTAGGTATTGACTGGACTTTTTTTTTGTCTGGCTTACAGTATTATTATGAGAAAGTAAGAGAAAAAAGAGGTAAAGTAAGAGGGAAGAGAGAGAAAGTACATAATGATCATGCTAGGATCCAGTGTGGTCTCAGCTGCTACTAAATCCAGGGTAGTGGAGCCTCTGGACCCATATGCCGCTTCCTTTTATCTGCTCTGGTCTCCTGGGGCTTCTCCCAGGCACAGCTGCATGTTAATGTTCACTGTGGGGCCCAAGCAGTCAGTCACAGCCATTTTGGGGCTCTCAGCAGGCCGTGGGTCAGTTGCCACCATTTTGGGGCAGGCTGGGGCTAAGTGGCCACCTGTTTAGGGCTCTCAGAAGGCTGTGGATCAGTTCCTGCCATTTTGGGGCTTTCAGCAGGCTGTGGGTCAACTGCCACCATTTGGGGGCTCTCAGCAGGTTTTGGGTCAGTTGGCACAAGTTTGGGGCTCTCAGATGCCGCCATTTTAGGGCTCTCAGCAGGCTGTCGGTCAGTTCCCGCCATTTTGGGGCTCTCAGCAGTCTTGGGTCCCTCAAGGCCATTCTGGGGTTCTCTGCAGTCTGTGAGTCAGTTCCCGCCATTTTGGGGCTCTCAGCAGTCTGTGGGTCAGTTGCTGCCATTTTGGGTCAATTGTCACCATTTTGGGCCTCTCAGCATTTTGTGGGTGAGTTGCCGCCATTTGGGGACTCTCAGCAGGCTGTGGGTCAGTCATGGCCATTTTGTGTACGGACAAAGGTCAGTCACCACCGTTTTGGGGCTCTCAGCAGTCTTGGGTCCCTCAAGGCCATTCTGGGGTTCTCTGCAGTCTGTGGGTCAGTTCCCGCCATTTTATGGCTCTCAGCCGGCTGTGGGTCACTTGCTGCCATTTTNTGCCGCCATTTTGGGGTAGGCTGTGGGTCAGTTGCCGCCATTTTGGGGTAGGCTGTGGGTCCGTTCCCGCCATTTTGGGGCTCTCAGCCGGCTGTGGGTCAGTCATGGCCATTTTGGGGCAGGCTGTGGGTCAATCACAGCCATTTTGGGGCTCTCAGCAGGCCATGGGTCAGTTGCCACCATTTTGTGAAGGACACAGGTCAGTCACAGCCATTTTGGGGCTCTCGGCAGTCTGTGGGTCAGTTTCCTGCTATTCTGGGGCTTTCAGCTGTCTGTGGGTCAGTCGTCATTTGGGGTCTTTCAGCCGGTTTTGGCTCAGTTGCCACCACTATTTTGGGGCTCTCAGCCGGCTGTGAGTCAGTTCCCGCCATTTTGTGGCTCTCAGCAGGCTGTGGGTCAGTTGCCGCCATTTTGTGGCTCTCAGCAGGCTGTGGGTCAGTTGCCGCCATTTTGTGGCTCTCAGCAGGCTGTGGGTCAGTTGCCGCCATTTTGTGGCTCTCAGCAGGCTGTGGGTCAGTTGCCGCCATTTTGTGGCTCTCAGCAGGCTGTGGGTCAGTTGCCGCCATTTTGTGGCTCTCAGCAGGCTGTGGGTCAGTTGCCGCCATTTTGTGGCTCTCAGCAGGCTGTGGGTCAGTTGCCGCCATTTTGTGGCTCTGAGCTGGCTGTGGGTCAGTTCCTGCCGTTTTGGGGCTCTCAGCTGCATGTGGGTCAGTCAGGGCCATTTCTGGGCAGGTCACAGATTAATGTGCCATTTCTGGGCAGGCTATGCAGTCAGCCTCTGCCATGGTGGTGTGGATGAGAGGCTGACAATGGCTCAGAGGGGCAGGGGAGGAGCCGTGCTTGCCTCACCTACAGAGAGCTGGCCCTGTTGCCCTCCGCCTCACTTCCCACCTGGCTGTTTTGAGCCAGTCAGCCATTCCTCTGGTTGCCTACAGCACCCCATGGCTCTAAGCAATGACCGGGACCTGAGTGATGCAGCCTTCTTTTTCTTCGATGCTGATCCTAACCTAGCAGACAGAGGGAGAAAAAAGACAGGAGAAAGAGGAAAGTGTATGAGAATCCTACCGTGGACAATCGCTATTCCTTGTAATCAAAAATGTAAGTCCAATCAATATAGATATTCTGCTCAGCTTCTGCCAGAGGTTCCAGGTTTGACCATAAATCAGTTCTTCTTTGTCCAACACTCTGGCAGTTAGCCCCACAAAAAAACCTCCTTACCACTTCTTGGAGTAATCGTGTATCTGAAGCTGATGTTAATGTTATGACCTGCCCCTAAAGGTGGGGGTAACTCAGGTTCTTAACAGATCCTTTGGGGTGGATTAGAGTGAAATGATTGGTATTTATAAATATGTATATGTATATGTATATGTATATGTATATGTATATGTATATGTATATAAATATAAATATAAATATAAATATAAATATAAATATAAATATAAATATAAATGTGTGAGGTTTATTTTAGAACAATTTGGTTGCAGTGGGAAGGAGGTATGTAGCCATTTTGGTTATTATCTGTAGAAATATAGGAATATAAAAGTGTAATTCAAGAAAATGTACAAGGAAGGGAAAGAAAGGATAAGAGCAGGACGATATCCCCACCCATGGATCTAGCAATGACGCTTGATTGTTGCAATTCAGATGTCCGTTGGTCACTGTGATGGTCCTGGTCTTCAATCCCTCAGGGGTGTGGGGGAAGGCCCTGAAACATAGTATTTGAGTAGTCTGTGCTTGCTGCCAAGCTCTGAAGAAAATCAAACAGCTGAATTGGTGCAGGTTCCTGGATAATCACACAAATTTGACAATTGCTACTCACGTACTAGTTCTTAGATGACCTGAGTCTCCTCTGCAGGAGCAGGTATGTATAATATTTATGAAAGAAAAGATCCGCCAGAAAAATTCCACTTGGTGCTAAAGTGGAATTTTCAGGAACGTACCCAGTTATCCAATCTATAACCCAGATTTCTTAAACCCTTGTGCTGAGGTGAGAACAGGCTCATTCCACGAGGCCTCAGTGCTGTCTGCTCTGTATCTGAGAAAGCAGTACCGTGATTTATAGCCTTTCTTCGGAGATATTTCGGTGCATCCAAGACCAACTTCCTGCTGAGTCGCTCTAGACAAGTAGAGAAATCAGTAGATATTCTGAGAAATCTACATATTCTGTGGGTCAGTTGCCACCATTTTGGAGAATGGAAATGAGCTGTGTTTGTTCAGGTGGCAAAGGGATGGACTAGAAGGTGCAGCAGAAGGGGGAGAAAGCCGCGGAGAGGCTGTCTCAGGTGGGAGGGAGCGAGGAGATAGGCAGGGAGCCGGGCAAGAGGTGAGCAGGGACAGAAAACATCTGGAGGGGAAGTGCTGACACATGCTCTTCTTTTATGCGTGTCACCTGGCTGTGAATGTTGCAATAAAAAATAGTCTTTTACAGTCAGGTCAGTAAATAAATTTGAAATTGCAGGTTTTATTTCTCAATAAGTCATGCTCCATGTATTTCCATGTATTAAGGATGTAAATATTTTTCTGATTATCTTGAAGCTGTTCTGTTTCTCTACCAACTGTCTCTTAATTCAGAGCGGTTTCCAAGCCATTCCAGGCAATTTTCTAAGCTCTGCTAGAACATTTAGCAAATGTATTCTACATCAGTACTTAGGTCAGCCAGACAAGATATTTACATCCTTCTCCAGCTCTGAGTTTTTACCGCTGTCCAGAAAGAGCACAGCAACTAAATCCTGTCATGACGAGGCAGGTCTATCCCTGCCAAGGTTTTACCTCTTTGTCTGGCTGATGTCTCTTCAGTAACAATTATTTAAAGCATTGTGAAATGCTGTAATTCACATGTCTCTGTAAATAAATTAGTATCTCGGGGGGAAGGCTGTGGCCGCTAATGGGGAATGAGAAACTTGGAAAGGGCCTTTTAGTCAGTATATTTCTCTGACTTCAGCAGGACAAAGAACCTGCCTGAGAGTTAGACTTGCAGATTTTAAGAAAAAGGAGGGGAGATAATAAAAATTGGAAATGAAGAACAGTTTGCTATACATTGAAAGGGGAGAAAATAGATACAAGGTGCTCTGTATTTCTTTATATATATTACGATGTGAAGCTTAATCATTTACATGTCTTAAAATGGTTGAGAATACAGTTCAAAACTTAGAAGTAGTTCAGCAATGTTTGTCTGTTAGGCCAATAGCTGGCATAACCCTGTAGTCGAGTGAGGATTTCAGGGAGAGATTTTGTTTATATGTTGTTGTTTTGTTTTTTTTTAATAGCAGAACAGTACATTTCTGTAGAAAATAATCTAATTCTTAAGATCATAGGCTAGTTTGTGTTGGAAGGGACCTTAGAGATGATTTAGTACCAATGTGTGTGCCTGTGGGTGACAAGTAAATGCCAGATGTCAGTGAAGAGTCAGGAATTTCTCCTTTCTATTGAGAGTTATGATGTAGCAGAGAGACAAGACTTGGCTTCAAAACTACAGGTGTCATCAAGTGCAGTTTTTTACTAGATCTGCCCGAACTCAGGATCTGGAATAACCTGGGAAGTGGATAAGAGACAGAATTCTTCTTTCCACCCTTGGGACCTGGCTTGATTGCTGGAGCTGCCTCCTCATGCTCTAGCCAAAGACAGCAGATGATTTTTAATGGCCACACCTCTTTAGGATTGTTATTTTTTGTCTCCTCCAATAAAGGATAGAAGAAATGTTGTTTTATTTCCGAAAAATATGACGGGCATCGTAAGTGCTTCCAAAACTAACAATTCTTTAGAAGAATAACCGTGGTCTGGGGAGTAGCAGACTCAAGTTCTTTGTTAGTCTAGTGTTTGCCTAACAGGACCATTATTAATTTAATTAGTATTTATTGTGCTGACCCGATTATAAAACATATACCATCTTCTTCTGGTTTTTAGCAAGTTCCAAGGAAATGTAAGCAGTAAGTTCTATCATGGAATTACAGGATGGTTTGGGTTGGAAGGGACCTTGAAGGATTGTCTCATTCCATCTCCCTGCCATGGGCAGGGACACCTTCCACTAGACCAGGTTGCTCCAAGCCCTGTCCAAGCTGGCCTTGAACACTTCCAGGGAAAGTGTTTCTGCAGCTTATATTATTGCATAACTAAAAGTTTTGAGTTTAGATGTGTTGAATTTGCAGATTTACTGTATCAACTTGCAGCACGGCGTTTTCTGGGGTGGTTTCCAGCATTTGCTATAGAATTGTACTGGCACTCCTAATCCCTGAGAGAGCCTGAATTCAGACTGGCACACAGGGTGTTAATGAAAGCATTCTTGATTTTTGAGATATTTTTTATGTGAAAGAGTTTCTGCTTTAGAATGTGGTTAGAGGCTCCTTGGTGTCCTTGCAAGAGCAGCCTCCAAGCCAGCCAAGTGGCTGATTTAGAGCCTACGGAATTACTGCTGTCCCCAAACTCCAGCCAGCATCACGAAACCACAAGAATCAAACAAACAATAGGATTTGTTTGGTAAAAAAGATTTTCTCCCAACCCTGCAAGATGTCATTTGCTGTACATCAGGGATTTATGGAGAGAGTGGAGAATTCCACTGCTTTGAGCCCAGTCTCGAGGGAATGTATGAGCGTGTCTGAGGTCCTGTGAAGAACTTCTGAACTGCTTCAGGGAAGGCACACACAGCTAAGGGACTGGTCAGAACAGCTCCCCAAAGTGCTGAGGAAGTTCAGTGCAGCTCAAGTGTGACGTGACTTCATCTCTTTAGCTTCTGAAATGAATTTTGTTTGTCCTGTGCTCATCCAGCACAGTGGTTAAAAGCTAACCTCTCCCAGTACTGTATACGTGATGTCTTTCCCTGTATACATTTCACAGCCTGCTGTAGGCTGTGTGACCCAGAACAGCTTGGAGCTTTCTAAAACTTCCAGGATATCCTGGTAAAGTTTTACATTACATGACATTGTTTGAATGTTTCTCAAGCATTTTTCTGAAAACATTTTTTCAGTTAAAATAGAAGTAAGCAGATACTTATTTTGTGCTAAGGAAAAGAAAATAGTTTTCCCAGAAGCAAACATAGCTTGAAAACTCCTGTCCCGTTTCATACAGAATTAAAGGCAAATGTTATTGGGGGAAAATCGAACCAGAGTCTTGATGAACTGTAGTTTTATTATCACTCAAAAAACCCCATGTATAGGAAATTCTCATTGCAACTGAACAGCCAAGAAAGATTTAAGCAGCTGAAAGTTTTAGCGTTTGGCTTCAGTTTTGTCTTTTTAAAACATAGAATTGCTCCTTTCAGTTGTCTAAAATGAACATGAAGGAAATAGGTGACAATTAGCAATAACATCAGTGAGATGATTCTGGAAAGAATCAACCTTACTGGAGCTTCTCCGATCTTGGAAAGGTGGAATTGAAATCTTCAACACATTTCTCTTTTAGGAAACAAGAACTGCAGTTGCTGTCTGTGGTATCAAGTGCGGGTGAGCAGTCGTGGGATTCTACGGTAGGGGATTTTCAGTTCTACTTGAATGACTCTTCCCTTGCAGTCTTTATGTAGATAATTAAGCTGATAACTCTTTCACTGCCATATCAGGCATTTAGCAGAGACTTGCCACTGTTCAGTGGTGCAAGATCTGAAGATCTTGCAACCTAAAATACTTCAAAATAATGGTAAAACACTGGAAACAAAACTTGCAGAGTTGTAGAGGAAAAGGTATTGGCAAGACATGCTCTGTGCCTTATAAAAAGCTTGAAAATTTAGAGATACCAATAAAATCTTTAGAAAATGAAAAGAAAGAAATAAAAGGTTGGCCCAGGAGTTTGGTGTGGAACCAGCAGCTCTTGGCTATGTACAAATTCTTTCAAAGAAACATTTGGAAAAGTTCTTTGTAGTATTTTTATTGTATTTTTCTTCATCAGTTTGTTGCCAAAATAATTTAATGTGTGCTGAATACTCGCTGTGTCTTATTCTCTCAAAGTTCTTTGACGTGAGCATCTCACAAAAAGGCAACTTTTCTCTGATAGACGACTCAGGCTCGCTTTTTGGAGCCGAATAGCAGCAACTGTAATGTACCATAATCCAGACGGATTTTGGAAGGCCTGCGTCCTGGAATTCGGGAATCTGTTTAAGGCTTTGCCATAGCAATCAGAGACGGTTGTTCCCTGGTTTGCAGTTGTGATTAGTGAGGGTAGCAAGAGAGATCCTGACTTTAAGACATCCCAGGAGCCACAGATTGTAGTAAAACCACTGAAATGTCAGTGGTTCAAGTGGTCAGTGATTCATATGGCACAAAACCCAGGAATAATTGGGAATTTCTGTTGAGCAGTGGTGTATTTTTCTAAGAGTAGAAAAGTTGCGTTAGTTGAGCAGATAACTGTCCATCTGGCTTAATATCCCACTTCTGGATACTTTAAAGCAAGGTGTTAATCTGCCTCTCCTCAATATCCTGTTAATTATCCAACACTGTAGCTGTGTTGGGCTTGGAGCAGAGGGGATTTCTTCCTCATCCCAGCTGGTGATCAGCTTATGCCTTGATGATAGGGATTGATACCTAACTCTTATATAAGACAGCAGCAGTTTGAAATTTAATCCTTTTCATACTGGAAATTGCATTTATGCTTTGCAGGCATCCATCAGGCAAGGTGGAATCTTAGATATTCCAGCAGCCTTTGGAAGTTTGCCATCTAGTTTGTCTCAGTAGCTTTATTCAACCTCCTGTGAATTTGGTTAAACCATAGCTGCACTTATCCTCTCTCATAATGGTAGGAGCCAAATCTTTTCATCCATAATGAATAAAGTCCTATTATATCTAACAAGATTGACCCCAATCCTCCCCCATATGACAGGCAGTGTTCCATCTGTACAATTTCAGTCACTAATATTCCTCTTCACTCTAAAACGCCTCTGATTTTGTGGATAGTTTGAGCAGCCTCCATAAGCACAAGCTCATGGTTTTGTTATTTGCTGGCTCAGTTCAAGGACACACAAAAGTTGTGGTGTGCTTTTGCTGGTCTACAAAGACTCCAGGTGTTCTTTATAGATGCCTCCTATTGGTCTGGAAGAAATATTGGTAGCTGGGATTAAATATTTTGGATTTCAAAGCTGGGATTTCTTTATGGAAGCAAGCTCTTGATCTCTCCTTCTCATTTACTAACACTCTCACTTCCTTCTGGTTTTTGGATTTCTTCCAGTCTAGTCTGAACAGCAGACTGTGACTAAAGGTGTGTCTGCATTAAGCTCATTTTGTAAATCATTTGTGCTCTATCCCTGTTTGACTACTGAAATGACATTTGGATCACAGTTGTCTGTTCTAGGTTAATAGGCAGTGTGTCTGGATAGGGAGCTTTTCTGTGATGGGATGTGAATGGACAAACAGAACTTGGTTCTGTCTCATTTCTCCTCTCTTGGCTGGCGCATCTGGGCAGTTCCATGTGTATATTTTAAAAGCCCAGTCAATGCCTTTCTTATCTCCTGGGGAATGTAGGGTTGGACAAGGCCCTGTGCCACTGGAATCTAGCATTGCCTTGACTTTGTAGGAGAAAAACAGGTTCAAAACGTGGCTTTTTAGCATTGGCAGCACCCACTTCAGTTTCGCCTTACGTCACCAAGATCAAAAGAGAGAGCTGTCAGTGACAACCATATCGTTCATGTCATTGCATTTCACAGGCAGCTTCCAGCTGCCTGAAGGGGATCAAAGATGGAAGAGAGAAATCTGGCTGTCCCCATCCTGGAAATTCAATGCAACTGAGCCGATGTGGCTGTGGTGTCCGTGAGCCAGCCGCATGTCCTTAGGGGTGAATATTCAGGGTTTGGGGATTTTTTAATTGATAGAATGAAATGAGAATGTCTGTATTGACAGTTACCGTGTCTCTTCTGTGGACTAGAGCTTCTTGGGATGTCCTTATGAAATTCCCTGTAACTGTGCAGTAATCCCTCCACACCTGTGTTTATGAGCCTTATATATCTGATTCTGAATTGGGTGTTTGTTTCTTGCTTGTAAATAGTTGCAAATGGGCCTGGTTTTAATTCCTGGGAATGTCGACAAACTCTGGTGACAGGCATTGGTTGGCTTTCTGACAGAAAACAGATACTATTTCTCACACCTACTTTTTATTATCTATACTTTGCTTTCTTATATTGCAAACTCAATCCCAGGGAGCGTGATCCATCCAACCCATAGCAGTATTCCATCCGGGCCCATAGTGTGTTCTTCTCTTTTCCTGATGGCAGCCAGTGTTCAACAGGAACTATAAATCCGTTGTGAACTTGTACCACAGCTATGTGGAGATGTCTGTAACTCAAAATGGGGCCCACCATTGTTTGTACATAGTTCTTTAGTCCCTGCCTTCCTGTCTACCTTTTCAAACAAGACCCACATGGGAGGCTTTTAACTTTCTGTGTCGGACCTGGAGACGGGATCAAATGTCAGTTCAGCTTGCATTGCATTCACAGACCATGAGAAGTTTGTGTTCCACCAGGGCCAGGAGAACCATTGCCAGGTTTGGACTTGATGGACCAATTTTCATTTTCACTGCTATTATCAGAGTGAATAACAATCCTTTTAGATGCCAAACCTGGCCCTCGCTCGGATTGCTACTAGGGTTGGCAAACTTTCCATGAATGTCATGTTCTGACTTAATTCCAGCATTCCCCAGTGCCTCAGTTATTTCTTAGAAAAATATACCCCATTTGAAATTAAACACTGGCCACAGCAGTGTGCTTTTGTGTAGCGGGTTTCTCCCCAGAATCTCCCAGTGGTTATGTTCCTGACTGTGTATCCAGGATGCAGTCCTCGTGGGATGATGTGACTGGTGGTACTCTCGCCTGTTCTGCACACCCTCCACAGCTCCTCCTTTGGTGCCGTTGTTGGGGCTGGAAGCCAGCAGCAAAGTGAGACAGTGCAGTGCTTTGGAAGAGGAAGTAGGAGTCTTACGGAAAAGCAGATGGGAGAGTCCAAGGGTGACCTCTCCTTCCCCTCTCTGTTTGATAAGTGCAAGATGGTTTTGGCAATTAAATGTGATGAGAACCAGTGTTACTTCACCCTGGGTCAGCCATCTCCCCCACTCTTCCACAGGGTGTACAGCTGGTTTAAGCACTGCTTAAAATCAAAATCCTTGAGTTTCATGAACCTCCACAAAGTCCAGTCAGCTGGAAGTTCATGGTTTGTTGGGAATGTGACCTTTAGAGAGTAAAGGAATAAAACATTCTGTTAATACTAGGTACTACTAGGCTGGTCTTTATTTCTTCCTATTGACTTCTCTCAGGTGTACAAGAAAAATGCCTCTTATTTTATAAATAGTAAATTCTTTGTCAGCTTTCAGCTATTAAAAATACGCTTCTTTCATGCAAATTACTTTTATATTTAAGGAGATTGATGCATCTGTTTATCCTGAGACTGCCTGAGATAAAACATGAAAAGGTCGGTAGCAAATTATTCCTTTCTTCTCAGAAGGACTCTCATCACTTAAACACTCCTGCTCTCAGCTGTACCATTTGCAAGGACTGGCAGGATACAAAGAAAAAGTACAGTTTGCTTTATGTGGAAACTTTGCTACTCTGGGGATCAGCTCAAGTAAAGCTGGAAAATATGATAATTATATTTTCCTAGCCCAGTGCAAACTAGGCCAGCCCAGGTGGCACCACGAGCCGTGCGCAGCGCCCAGTAGCACGCAGTGCCAAATTGTGTGGAGCTGCATCTGGCTGCTGGAAGTGCGAGGAGAGTCAGGGCAGAGCTGATTGAATTCCTGCTCCATTGGTGTGCCCACGCTCTGTCCTCACACACACACCAGTGCCTTTTGTGTGGGACCAGTGATGGAGCTGGAACAGAGCCGCAAACTGGTGAGGACCTTTGGCAATGCTTAGCAATCACACATTTTAAGAGGGAAATGGAGTTTACATATAAGTTAATACGAATACCTTGTTTCTCTGCTACATTAGAAATTGAGCACCAAACCAATTAATAATTTGCCATAAAGTCCCAGAGTGACATTTGGAGACTTCGTGTCTTCATGTTCCTTACACAGGAAAAGGGCTCAGCAGATGTGGGACCAGCATCTCTTCTTCTGATACCCCAGGTCTTTGGGGTTTTTGCTGTGCTTGAGAGAGATTTTATTTGGACTGCAGGTTTGTTGTCAAAATTATTACAAACTTGCGAACTGTCTGCAATCCTGCTTTTCTCAGGTGTTCTTCCTGTTGATCCTGGAGAAGCAGGAGCTGGGATGGCAGATCAGATATGGACAAAGTATAGTCTACCCCTCATGAGTGTGTTCCCAGACCCAACACCTCCTCTTGGCTTTAGGATATTTGCTAAGTTGCTCTCTGGAACACTGACGTCATGTGTCCTGTATGGTGAACTTGGTAAAGTTTATAACCTCATCCTCCCTAAAAATGCCTCTCCCTCAGTTTGGATAATATTTCCTCATGGATTCTCATTTGAGAAGGCTTTTAGCATAAAGAGAAATTGATAACCTTTTCTGCGTCATTGCTGGAGCAAATCTAGTAATGAGATTCTTTGAAAAAGGTTTTATGGGATAGTGTTCAAACCTGCACAATCTAATTAACTGATTTGTCAAGGTTTTATAATTTTTTCAGAGTCTTATTCAGTTCTGTGAGCAACATCTTGCTTGCATTCCTCTTAGACTACGTAGGTCTGTTGAAAAAGTCCTATTGTGCATAAGGATAAAATGAGTTGGTATTTTAGAACTTCTGCTCTTAACAGGCAATTTCCATTGATTTTGGCATTTAAAGGCAATAGACTGTGACAGAATTAGACAAATTAGACCAGAATTTGACAAAAATCTTGATATTTGGCAGTTTAAGGAATGCATTTTCAGATTTTTAGCCTGGTTTTTTCCACATTTTGTTTAGATCATCTACATTTTGCTGTTGATAAGAAGCCTGTTTCAATAAAAAGTTGTTTAAAAATAGCTGTACTAGATAAAGCAGGGATCTCTAACGGTGAGTGAGGGCAGAGTTAGTATCCCTTTATATTTACACGTTTTGGTGATGGGCACACTTAAAATCATGTGGATTGAAGCTGGCTTTGGACCTGTTGCCTGCTCTTTGGCTGCCTGAGCAGCATGACGTGGATTGCAATACTCAGGGTTCCACCTTAGAACAGAACTGAACAGAACTGTGCTGCCTGGAGATTAAAGCATACCCAGGAGACACAAGGGTTTAGGTGACTTCATGAAAAAATAGACAGATTAGGTCTTCAGGTTGTTTTCTAAATGCATTCGTCCCTCTGCACCCTCCTCAGCAATGACACTGGAACATTCCTTTAGCTGTTACATGAGGCAGAATCTCCTTTCCAAAGTGTTGGAATGTGCAGCCGATCCAGACATCTGATGGCTGGAAAAAAACCAGGGATGCTGTGCGTATTTTATTTTTATTTAAATCACAATGCTCTGGGTCTGTGGCCTCCAAACCATTTATATTCCCTGCAATGAGCAGATAACTTGTAATTAATGAAAGATATTAATGTAAATTCCAGTAAAATGAACACACACAAGATTCTTGTGAAGCATTGAAGTAAAAAACCTTTCCCTTGTGCTCTTGGGTCGTGTCAGCCATCAAGGGGTTGATATGATATAATATTATATGTTGACACAGTGAAACCTAGTTATTAAAAGAGGATTAAAAATACTCTGCTTGAAGACTGAAGCATTCTGCTTTGGTTTTTTTGGTCAGCAGACAGTTCCAAGATTTCAGGGTTAATTCCAAATGTCATGTTTTGCCACTATTCATTGATGGTTGCAAAAAGCTAAGTTAAAAAAAAAAGAAAAAGAGAACAAAAGAGGTTTCAGATATCCCAGTACACTCCAGGAAAGCCTGCCAAATCTCCAGAAAACTGAACTTAGTAACTGAAGCTATTAAAATCACAACTCTTTATAGAACTTCCATTTTATTGTGCTTTCTTCCTAAGGTATTTAATAGAAAATGTTGCACATAGGATGTTGTACACTTTCCAGGCGTTATCTGCAAGGTCACTCCTTGTGTGAATACAGCAGTTTCACAGCACATCCCACAATCATAGAACAGCAGTGCTTCCCACTGGAACATTCACCAGCCACTCAGGAATGGGTAGGCACTAGGTCTGGGTGAGCATGTGTTCTCCCCTCCCCACATCAGGGGAGTGCTGGGCTCTCACACTGATGTTCCTCACAGCGCAGAATTTGGGGGAAGGTAATGAACTCAAGGCCTGCAGATGGAGTGTGCCGCGCGAATAGTGGTGAAACAAAGGGAACAAAGCAGTTTTGGAAAACATTGCTCGTGCTCTGACTGTTGGCGCTTCAAGTAATGCTTTCCTTTTGTGGGACAGGAAAGGAAACAGCCTCTGTAGGTACAGTAAGTTTTGCCTGTTAGCAGTTGTCTCTGCAAGTTAAAGGTAAAGCAATAGGAATTATTCTCTAATAAATCCCAAAACAGCAGTGTAAGAATAAAATGATAACCAAGAGGGAGATGGTGAGTGATCAGAGCATTGGACACACACTCCATATTCTTGGAGTCTCTCCAAGCTCCTGGTACATCACTTAATACAGGAACTTTCCTTGCCTCCTGAGTGCCTCAGGTGACGGCAACTTGCTTATGGCTCTGGGGAATCCTGAAAATGTGGAACTTGTTCCCCCGGAGTTACAAAATGGGGATGAGCTCCTCTTTTTCACAATGGAAAAGTGTGCAATCATAGCCACACTGGCTGGAGTTCTTCACTGAACCGTTACACTTCCATGATGTTCTGCTGTTTGCTCCATGCCATTTTTATGGGCCTCAGCATTATGGATTTTGCAGTTAACTGAAAGGAGGCAAAAGTGATTTCCCAGGAGTGGACCTTTCTCCCCACTAACACTGGGATGATATTCGTTTCATATTGCAGCAGGCATAGTCGGAAATGTAAATGTGTAAAGTTTTACTGTCTCATCGTTCATAAGAGACAAACCTCCCTCCCCTCCCTCCCCAAAAAAGCCTCTGCGCGTGTCGCGAAGTATGTTCTGTATCCCTGTATACAGCAGAACCAGGGCTGTAAGTGCTGCCACTTGGTAGATTGGAAGACCAGTTGCTCAGAGTGATCTTGTATCTTTCTGTTACTGCTCAAAAGTGCTCAAGGCATGGGATTTTAAATAAGTAACTTTCCTGTGTTAGTATGAAAAACTAAAAAAGAATTTTCAATAACAACATTCTGACATGTGCCATTCTTTGAAATAAAAAACTTCATTTCTTTTAACTTAATTCCCCTTGTCCTGTGCCCATTATCTTTGACTTACTCATCAGCAAGAGTTTCCGTAATCAGCTTTGCATTA
This sequence comes from Dryoscopus gambensis, assembly GCA_013389985.1. Classification (NCBI taxonomy): domain Eukaryota; kingdom Metazoa; phylum Chordata; class Aves; order Passeriformes; family Malaconotidae; genus Dryoscopus; species Dryoscopus gambensis. Next base: position 89,047 of record WEIT01025803.1, on the reverse strand, counting down.
CCTTAACTGGAAAATTTGTTTCAATTTACAGGGGTTCTGTGCTGCACAGTGAAGTTCTTGTCTGAGCAAACCCTCTTCTGAAGGAAACTCAAAAAACCCCCTGGGTGTGACACCATTGCTTTGGATGGGCTTGGAACAACCTAGTCTAGTGAAAGGTGTCCTTGCCCATGGCATGGGTGAGCTTTTAGGTCCCTTCCAACCCAGACCATTCCAGGACTCTATGATTATTTTAAATATTCCCTGCCCACTGCCCACCACCTTTCCTATGTGCTTTGAAACACCATTGGTGTGTTACAAACTCCACACTGGGTGACATCTCCAGTCTTCAGTTCAGGACAATCCCAGGGTGCAAAAAAATGCAGAGGAGACCACAAGTGTTCTGGGTGCCACTAAATACCGTTATCTTGAGGGCAGCCGGTCAATCGGCCGTTCGTCCGCTGGGAATGCAGGGAGGGAGCGGGAAGCTGAGGAGTTCTGATTTAAATGTCAGATTGTTTTGAAGTGCTGTCTGTGCAGTATGTAGGTCAGGGCTGAAGGGATGGACTGGCTCTGCAGAGGTGCTGAGAATGATTAATTTCCCTGGGCAGAATTCTCCAGGTTTTTTTTTTCACTGTGTGCTCAAGTCAAGCTGCAATTTCTCATGGACAATGGGCTCAGGTTTTGGATCATTTGCCTAAAGGGGAAATTTATCCTGGCAGCTGCTGAAAGGGAAACTCTTGTGGACTGGTATCAGTCTGTGCATTAAAAAAAGGAATTTTTTTTTGCTGTGTATTGGGGAGCTTTTCAAGGATGGTATATTTGTGTTGCTTCTGTGTTCTCTGCCCATTTGCATCGGTCAGAGGTGGTATTTGGGTGCTTTCCAGCAGCTGCCAGGTACCACGGAAGGTGTGGAGCAGGCTCCTTTCACTGCCTGGGCAGCAGTACCTAATTTCCTGTGGAAAACTGTGCCCTTTCAGTCCTTAGCCCTTTGTCTGATGCCCAGCTCCAGTCTGTATTACCAAACCAGAGATGCTAAGGGGGTACTATTGTTTTAAACACAATAAAATCCAGCCTCATGGAATAGTTAGGGAAGACTTAAAATCTCACTAACTCTCCTTTATACGAGCACGAGCCTTGTTGTCCTTCTTCCCCTTATTCCCAAGCAGCCTGAACTTTTGTCTCCAGCAAAAACATGTAAAAATTGGCTAATAAGTAGTTTTAAGTGTCAGTAGAAAAAAGTCTGGAAAAATTGCTTGATGTTCTAAAATACTAACTTTAGATATTCTAAACTATTAACTTTAAGTAGCAGTTTATTACTTATTTTTTGCCACTTTGGTGGCAATGAGTGCAGGAATGGATTTTTCAAACAGCTTCTACGATTGTTGCACAGCCCGTCTTCTCGTGCTTTACAGATTAATAGTGGTCCTGAAATTGTCCAAAGGAATGTGTCTCCAGGGCTTGGGTTTTATTGGGATTGCAGGATGCCTGAACACAAGCCCTGCCATTGCTCCCACCCACTCTTTATATTGTCACATGCTCAAGAGTCCTTGAGAGATGAGAAGCAGGTGGAGGGATTATGCATAGGGAAGACACTGGATGTGTTCTGTGCTGCAAAGACGGTCTAAAAATGGGTTTGCTCAATAATTATCTCAGCCATATTTTCTAACACAGTTTGGCAAGTTCCTCCAACACTTCTGGTAGGTGCATGTGTAACTTGTATGTATCCTCACTCAGAGAAGAGCTTCATCATTTGAAAGGAGGCTTGCAAATGGTGCTATTTACTGAATAAAATGTGTTTTCCTGGAATCCTGATGGATTGATTTCTTGCCTCTGCAGTTTTTTCTGGCAGCTGCTCCATTATGGAGTTGTGCCTTCTGGGTCAGAGATGAAAGGAGCTGGCTGTACCCTGTGCAACTGAAACCCTTTTTCCGAAGGTACAGTAAAATTTTAGCTGTTGAAATGCAGCTTTTCCTGCTCAGTAAAGCCTATGAATCCATATTTTTGCAGCAAAGAGAATACTTTGATTCTTTGTTGCTGGACACTTTTGGTTGCTGTTGGATTTTTGAGGCATCTAAGTCAAAAATACTCTCTTTTCATTTTGACCTTTTTTTCATGAATCGCGGGAAAAAACCCATGACCTAGGATTCTGTTTGTGTATGAGTGTGTAATTTCCAAATAAGTTCTTCTGAAGCAGTAGAATCCTGTTATATGGGAAAAAGATACTGTTAAGGATACTTACAGAGGTTTCACATTGAGGACTGCCAGTTTTTCTCAGACCTACCTTTACAAGATTGTCACTCTGCTGACAGCTCTTGGGGTCTGAAATATTTTCAGTATTTATGGTGGGAAATGGCATCACAGTGTTAAGATAAATTCTTTAATCGTGAAGCAGAGCTTGGAAGTGAAATGACAGGAAAAAAATACCAGGAAGTAGATGAGTTTCATATGGTTTTTGTCACCGCTCAGATCACACCCAAATCTGAGGGCTTTCTGATTTTCAAGCAGAATTTTCAATTCTGCAATACCCTTTTAAAATTCCAGATTTCAGCTGAAGCTCAAACTATTAAACCAGTATGAAAGAATCTGTGCTGGAGAGATTTCCAGCCAGCTTGAAACACAATCAGTACTGGAATTTTCATTTGAAAAATCTGATCTTGCAAAACTGCTCTGTGTGTTTCCAGGCCATTACAGTCTGGACAATCTAAGATAAGCAACTAAACTCCACGGATTTCTTGCAGCTAAATCTGACTTGCAGGGACTCACTCACGCCACAGGCAAACCTCCCATGTTAGAGGCTTGTAGAGACAAAAACCCCACGGCTCCCAAAGTTGTTTAAAAGCACTTTGTCTGGTTTTAAATAATTCGATTTTTTCAGTTAAGAATTTCAATTTTTTTTTTCTATTTTTTGGACGGAGGAGTTTTGTTGGTTTTAGTAGTATCTATACGTTAATTTAACTGTTATAAATTAGGATTTTTTTTTAAGAAACCACAAAAAAATTCTATTGATTTTAGAGATTTTGGAATTTGTGGAACTATATTCAGAAATATAAAACTGGTTCATTTTTCCTGAATTTGAGTCTCCTCTTACCAAACTATAAGGGAAAGAATTCCTGCAGAAAGTACAGACCTGTCCATTTTCCAGGAGCACTGAGGAGCTGTGGATGTGTAATCACTTTTATCGCATCAGGGTCTAAGTGCATGTTATCAGGGAGGAATTACTTTTTCTCAGAAGTGACTGACATTCCCAAAAAATGTCCATTTTCCCCCCCATTTTTAGGAGAAGAGTTTCAAAGGCAGTGTTGTGGTAACCCTTTCTGATCTTCTGTTTCATTGAAAGAGGTAAAAGTGGTCGTGGATCTCACAATTTGTGAGAGCAAAGTCCTCCAGGAATAGGATAGGATGTGCTGGCTGCTTCCTTAGGGAATTCTCAGAGGAGAAGCAGAAGGAGGGTTCTTCTTCTAGTATGTTAGGCAGTTTGTTGGGTGGGTTTTTTAGTTTAGTTGGTTGGGTTTTTAATTCATCCAGGTTTTTCCTTCCTCTCCTTCCATTACAACACACTGAAGTTTCTGGGAAGGGGTAGCAGCATGGAGCCGTGGCTAGCAAACCTAAGGAAAATTGGTTGAATTTGTGAACTCCTCCAATCTCCCTTAGTCCTGTCTGTACAGAAAATGAAGCATTTTATGATTATATTTACCAATCTCTTGGGTTTTGAAGGGAACATTCAGAATATCCTCTGAATGAACACTGTGACTTGGAATGTCCCAGTTTTAGGGAGGTGAATGCTAACGGGTTTTTTTGTATGCCAGCAGCCATAAGAGCAAATCAAGCCAATTTACGTCCGATTCTTCTCTTGCTTTGAGATCAGGAGACATTCCCTGAATGTCCCTTGAAGAGCTGCATCCAAGGAAACCGAGGAGCTTTGGCACTAGGGATTTGTGTAGCGCTGCTGCTTGGAGGATCCCTGCAAGCACCTCACCTGGCAGGGCAGGGCCTGCTCTGAGCACCTTGTTTGCTTGAGTCTTTCTGAAGTTCATAGTCACAGGAGCAAGGAAAAGCTGCAGTACAATATATCAGAACTTTGAGAGTGCAGTTCTTGACTCTAAATTTGATTAACCATTTCTCTAACTCCTTGCCACAAAGGAATATAGAAAATCCTGATTATTTCATCTGAACTGGCATGTTGTAAATTAAAGCCTCCTTCTATAGGGAATCCACACCCTAAGTTCCCCCTCTGTGAAATGCATTTTTCTTAGGAAATAAAACATTTTTTTTTTTTTTAATTCTTGTCCTCTTCAGTGAGGGACCAGACAGCCATCAAAGCTGCAGTGAAGGTATGTGAGCGCCCTAAACTACCTCAAAGGCAGGGCATGACAGTTCTACCAGGGCTAGTATGAAGTGATAGATTCAGAAATGTTCTGGTGAACATGGGAAATCTGTGAATAATGAGGTTGTCGAGTCCAACAGATATTAAATATTTATTTTGCATCTTTTACTTTAAAAGAAGAAAAAAATGAGCATGAAGGAAATCTCATTTTGAATTATGGTTCTCATAGTCCTCAAAAGAGTAACCACTTCAGTTTAGCCAGAGAAAAATTAGTATTTCCTGCTAAGGATTGTATTCTTGAGATACTCATCAGTGTATGCAAGAGTATTACATCACTGTCCTCTGGGAATATCCATTTCCATCTTTTTCCGTCCCATTCTGTAAAACACTCTGTGAGAATGAAACGATTCCCTGAATGAAATCTCATTTTCTTTGACCTCTTCCCTGCTGAGGAACCCTGTAAACACAGAACAGAATTAAGTAGCACAGAGGAAACGAAGCTATACTTTTACATTAAAAATATTATTAAGGCGTCTGCCTCTGGGGATGTTTATTCCCAGTCTGGAGAGTGGCACTGGTTTTCAGAGGGACCATATCCCTGGTTCCCATAGGTGTGGCATATGTGTGACTATCCCTGTTGGTTGGAATCTTCATTTTGGAAAGAAAATCTATCCAGAGCCTGTTGAAAGGAAATGGGGCATGGTCAGGAAAGGTCGTTTCTCCATACAGCTTGCAATGCACTGTTCCCTCTGCTGGATTTGTACCTGGCTGAGGACACCAGCAGCAAAGCAGTGATGTTTCACCTGCTGGAGGTGGTCACGAGGAACTGCTGCTGGGTTTGCTTAGAGCCAGACTGCTTGGCATCATAGAATCCTAAAATCATTTAGGCTGGGAGGGATCTTAGAGCCCGCCTCATCCTAAATCCCTGCCATGGGCAGGGACACCTTCCACTAGACCAGGATGCTCCACGTCAGAAATAAAGAGCTTAAAGCATGGGTTTGCTTGGAGAATTTAGGACTTTGGGAGCTTCTCCATAATCAGCATGAAATTAGTGGCATTTCCATTGCATTTCACTCATGTTCTGTGTTGCTGGCACAAAAATGTCACTTTATAAAGAACAGATATTACTGCTATTAGGATGCCCCTTTTCACCATGTTTAGCTTTCAGGATGTTCCTGTGGCTGGGGTCAGATAATGACTTGGTTGTTGTTGTTGTAAAGTCTATAAACACTGGCCTTTAACCAAACCTTCCAGCAAGAATGTTTCTGTACTGAGTGAAGAAGGGAGTGAGTCAGGCTCTTTGTCTACTTTTGGAAGTATTATTGGAATATCATAGTAAGTTGTTCCTGTTGACATCTGAATATAGATAGGAAGGAAATGTGGGAGGTCTGATGTTGAGCAAGACCACACCTGTGCCAGGACTGTAGGAAAAACCTCTGTTTTCTCCTCTTCCATTTTTAAAGCTCCCTGTTCCATGTGGAAAGATAAGTTATTTACAGGGATTCAAAGAGAAACTACTAAGGCCCATCCCTTCTGCAGTACTTTGGATTTTGCTGCAGAGATACAGCAAATCCCAGAACCTTGTTGAAAGATGTGTGGCTATTTTTAGCTAATGTTCAATCCAATTTACTGACACTCCACGAGAAAGTTTATTCATGTTGGCCTGGACATTCCAACTGCTCCATGGAAAATGTAATTCTAAGGCTTATGGCAGATTTTAAGCTATTTTATATTTGTTACAGATATTTTATCAAGCTATAATTTAGGAATTAACTCTGGATTAAATTTATTCAATGAGAAATCATGCTGGAAATTGCTGGCGAGCAAGATTTCTAACAACTCCTGGTTTTGACAGCCTTAGAGGCATAACAGGAGTAGTCTTTCTGGTTTCCTACATTCCTTCAGTCTTCAAAGGGGCTTTTTGCCATTTTGGTTTGGCTTTTCAGGAGAATATGAACTCCATTTCCTAATACATTTGAACTTTGTGTACATCCTCAGAGTCTGTTCTGTTGGAGAGAGGTTGGATGGCCTTCATTCATACGACATCTCTTTTATCCCTCTTTTTAAGTTAATATAGGAACAATGGTGAATAATGCTAAATTCAGTGTTTATGTGGCAGGCTCCAAAGGTCCCTCTGAAGCTGCATTATTTCCAGAACAAGATGTTCTCTGAGGGTCACGTGTATAGGCGTAGGTGTGAGCAGAGGCCAGGGCACAGCACCAGTACAAAAAAGAAGGCAGAGTCTATCCCAAAAACATGAGAGCAGCTGCCTGTGGAAGCTGGCCTGGCCTGGGGCAAGTGGATAAGCATGTAAAGCCTAAGAAAACTAGGCATTGTTTCCTTAGGAAAGTTTGTTTAACTAATAGACTTAATTTGCCAATGGTTATCTTTAAATTAGAATTTACAATCCTTTGCCTGATTACTTCAAGATGTACTTTTTTTTTTTTCCTTCAAGGACTCTTAAATCCCAGGAGAATCCCTTTAAACATCTGTTCTGGCTTTTCTAGAGATAGTGATGGGTGGCTGCTGTGATACTGTAATTAGATATGGCTCCTTGATTAACCAGGACTCCCGTGTCCACCTGGTAACACCTTTTAATTGGAGCAGATAAGTGTATCCCATAAGTGTAATAAATGCATTCATCAAAATGCTGAAATGGAATTCAGGGCTTGTTTTATTTATATATTACTTATATTTGATACATGTAATTATCTAAGCTCTTTTGTGTATAATCTAGGGAAATTATCACAGGTTAAGTTCACGGTTTGGTGCGAGTACAACAAATAAAATGATTTATGTGCATCCAGTGAAAATTATTTTACTTCATGAAGGATAAAATTCCCAAAATTCAATACTGATCTGATACTACTCTTATCAGAATTGCCACGGGTTTGAGAGTCAGTTCTTGTTGTAAACTTGTGTGGCATTGTGTATTATTTCTTCCTTATGTCTTTTGCAAACAGATTCTGGCCATTTTGTTAAGTGCATGGGCCTGCTGCTGTGTAAAACACCAGCCTGGCTTTATTGAGCAGACCGAGCTCTTGTTGGAATTTAAAGGAAAAATAATATTTTAAGTCTCGGACAATTACAGGTGAGAGCTGGATGCAGCAGCTTGTCTCTGGGTGGACAGGCCAAGTCTCAGACCCCTCAGTTCCTGGGGCTCAATGTACAGATTGATCTAAATATGTCCATTCTAGAATCTCAGATCTGGACCTGAGTCAACTGAACTTCTCCAGTGTGTGGTGATCATTCAGTTTGACTTCAAGTCATGAGAAAATGTGCTGGAAAACTTGGAGTTGGCTCTGAATTGCCATTCAAGCAATGTGTGTTAAAAAAAAAACCTACCAGGTATTCACACTTGACATATCATCACTTTTTTTGCTTTGTGGAAGGAATGGATTCCAGAGAAGTACCAGATCATCTCTGCTAATGCCAGTGGCCAATTTCGAGTATAAAGAAACAAAAATAATACTCCAGCCTTACTTAATTGTGATGGTGGTGATGGTGGTTGTGATGGGGCTGGTGACAAACGAGTTAGTTGGTAACTTTCTTTTCTGTTGAAGATGCCACTTAGGATTGAGTTAGGGTAAGGATGAAATCCTTAACTATTGGCTGAATCCTCTGCACAGGGAAGCTGGGTTTGGAGATAAAACACTGAGTTTATACTCCTCCCTCTTACAAATCATTAAATACACGAGGAGCCGTGGCAGNTGCTGTCAGGCAGATGAACATGTTTTTCTGGGTTTATTATTTTGAGTTTGGCTCACATGCTCACTGTACAGGTGATTGGAGGAATAGGGAGAGCATTACCTATGTTCATTAACCAGGTTTCAAATACCTGCAGCCATCAACAGCTTTTTTACCTGAGTGCCTGTGGATTTGGGATGGGGAATAGCTCTGGGACTAGATAAGGAGAGGTGGGAGGGAAGCCTGGAACGGGATCCACGCTGTGTTGTTGTTTGTGGCCAATATAGATGGCTGTCAGTGATCCAGAGGGCTGAGGTCTGGCCTGCAGAGAATTCAGGCATGGTTTAGTCTAGACTAAACATTTTTGGATGCACCCAGTCTATCACTCTCTCTCAGATTCCTCTGCCAGGGACTAATTGGAGCTGATGATCGCCTGCCATGAGAATTGCATATTCCATTTTGAAGGTGCTTTTTTTTGTTCTTTTCCTTTTTTAAAAGGCGGTTTACAGGTTTTGGCAAGACACTGGTTTTGGCTCCAAAATGACAAAAATGCTTCCAGCATAGATTTAGGCATAACTCTTAATATTCTCCAGATTCCTTCATTGAAAAACCATGCCAGTTACAAACAAACAAAAATCCATCCCTCTCTCCAGTTTGGTTAGCCAGATTTACTTTCTATTCCTTTCTTTTCAGTCCATAAAAACTCTTTCCTTCAGGCCTTGAAATGCAGAATGCATTCTTTCATGCTGGTTTTGACAGACGTCCGTTATACATTTCTCCCACAAAATTTGCCTGTTGTGGTGGGATTTCCAAAGCATTCCCCCTCAGCCTCACATTTCTGTGGTTGGAGTCAGCGGCATCAGTGCTAGACTGGCTCTGGACGCCCTGAAAATCTCCTTCTTGCTCGGACATGTTGGTTTTTGTTCGTTCATTTCTTAAAAAGCATTTTACCTGGATTGAATACTTCATTCTGAGTTTTCAACATATATTACTTGTCAGTAAGAACAAAAGGAAGATGATATGAAGTGTACCAAGATGGATATTAGGAATTGTTGAAGATTTTCTTTCACATTTTAAAAAGAGTTTTGAAGCGTCTTCTCACCCCATCTTCAGCTTTGTCCGTTATAGGAAGAAACCTTAAGGATAGATATTTTAATGATGGCAAATCAATCAAAGGCTTTTTTGAGAAGAGATATCAAAACCCAATCACTGTTAAAATTAAAGTTTGGGGTTTCCTTATGAGGTTTTTTTGTGTTTCCATAATGCAAATGCAGAAACAAGGAGATCTTGTAAAGGCTGCGAAGTTTTTTCATAATGCAATTTAATTAATGTACATGTCCACATTCTTTTAAAATCAAAGCCAGATCCAGAAGTAGCTGCAAGAAAGCTGCAGAACTGGTGAAAAGGTGAAAACCAGAAACTTTGCAGAGGAAGAACTTACACATAGAGATCTTGAGGCTGCTACTTTAAGATACAGTGTTTATAAGCATAAGGTAGAGATTGGGATTGGGATCAGAATAAGGCTCTGACTGGGATGAGATGAAAAGTTGCTGCTTCTCAAAAATCCACCTGAAGCTAGTCAAGGTTTGAGGACTTGGATTTAAAAGATCTAATAATCACCCTTGCATAGACTACTGTAATAATCAGATAATTATTGTCTTCACTTTGTGTGGTGAAGTTAATTTCAGTATTATTCTGAAAGTCCTAGCTCAGCTGTCTGGCTGGATGGGAAGAAATGCAGACTCCCAGAAAAATTTTCCTCACTTACTCATGGTTTTTCTATGGTAAAGCCTGTTTTGTGATGAGTCAGGCAATTCTGGCTCCCGTTTTGTGGGATAAAACTCCTGACATACTGTATTCCTCTTGTTGCAGTAGCAGCCCCTAGAAATCTTGGGAACCTCCAAGTTTATTCCAGCTCTCCTGAGGTTCCTGCAGAGTCTTCGGAGCAGCCAAAGCAGATTTCTCTTTGCAGAGAAATCTTCTCCTGGAGGGTCTGCCTTCTGTGCCCTCTCATTCCTTGGAAAGACTTCTGAGGAAGTGACAGCTGGCCAACCCTAACAGGATCATAGGAGTTTGACTCCTTGATGTTCCTCGTATAGATGAGGGGAATTGTTGAATATAAGTACACACAAAGAGGAAGTGAGATGCAATGAGGAGCAGTAATTCCAGTTTGAGACTTGTCACCTGTCAATCCAGGTGAAAGCCAAGGTAAAAGGTTTTTGTAATTGTTTTTTTTTTTTTAAGAGTCCAAGGCTGATCTTTAAATAAAGCATTTGCACTCACTTGTAGGAGCTTAAGCCAGTTGTGTGCCCTCTAATTACATCAGCCCAGGAATGGAGATGTTGGGAACAGCACCAAATACTTCAGGAGCTGCCAAGAGTGATTTATCCCGAGCATCCATGCGGAATCTCAGCCTGTGCTGAAGTTACAATGTATTTTAGCAGTAATTCTTTGATTCTCTGCTATGGTGTTAGTTCAGTCGTGGCATTGTAACAGACAAAGTGGAAAATGCTGGAGAAATGCCATGTTAAAACACATAATGCCAGAACTGGAAATACTGGACTCTCTGCATTATTGTGAAAATGAGGATATAACAGACCTAAAACAAGAACCCAAATAATTTCTTCTCAAATCATAGAAACAAAGAGATAAATCATATTAAATAGCAGTGCTCCATTAAATCAATGAATTTGCCTTGATTTACACCAGCTTAGTGTCACAGCACATTTCCTACACTAAGGCGAGCTGTACCTGGGAGATGTGCAAAGGATTTTTCTCCTAAAGGAACCTGGGATTAAAAAAAAAGAAGTAATAAAATGTAGAAGAGGCCTTGTCACATGGTTTGAATTTACCTGGCCCATAGCCAGCAGCCATAGGTTTGATTTGTATCCCAGCAGCTCACTGCAGGGCATAGCATTTCTGTTAAAATGTGCTCAAATTTGTTAAAAGGCACTATACACATGTACTGTGTGATTAGTTACCAGTTTTAATCGCATTTCCCTACAAAAGTCATCAGGGAAACTGCTGTATGTGGCCCTGTGGCCTGTTTTGCTATTTCTTCTGATATGCTTTTTTGGTTTTACTGTACTTACATTCATTACCTAATCTAAATTCTTCCCAAATGGCAAATGAGGGCATTTTGCATCATCATAATAAAAGCTGAAATACATTGTAACAGAATTAATCCATTGATTAGAAAAACGGTTTAAAAATCAATCAATATAATTATTTTAACTAAGTCCATAAAGGATAAAGACTGTTTCTTGGCTCAGGTGATGCCGGTGGTGAGCAACCTTACAAACCTATAGCAAGTTTCATCTCTTACCTCAGAAAAAGTCAGAGTGAGTAATCTCTGTTTTTTCTTTAAATGCTCAGCACATCATTTGTTTATTGTTATTTCTTATTTTATCTCTGTCTTTAGTGTTAGAAATCCTTCAGAGTTTTGCCCTTCATAGAAGCAGGATTAAACCTGCTAAAAGTCAGCAGCAGTATGAAAAAAGAGTACCAGGCAGGCTTTTGCCTCTTGGGAAAAGGAATTCCAGTAAGGAGCACTACATCTCAGAGTATCATAAAGCCTTCCGTGAAAGTGGAAAGTTCTAATTTTAAACTGTTGCAATTGATGAAGATCTTGTCACTGTCTCAGGTGATCAGCTCCCCACAGGCTCTTCTTCAGCCTTCCTGCCTGTGCCTTGTTTAAATGGGTGGATTCTGAAGGGAAGCCTCAGAAAACCACCATTTTAGCTATATTTATGGCATGGTATTTTTTCAGAAACCAACTGATTGTAATTAACATAAAACAGCAGCAGCACTGTGCTTTGTTTTTACAGAGCAATAACTCCTTTCAGAAGCAGCCCAAATTTAAGGCTGATGACAGCATTATTGTGCAGAGAAATGGAGGTGTCAGTTCTCTTCCATCTCTCAGGCTGGGGGGGAAATCATTTGGTGCTCACAGTAATCAGGACAGAGTCATTAACATATTAATAGAGAAATAATATTTCCCTGTCTCTGTCCCTGGCTGAGTTATGATGCCCAGCCTACCCAGGCTCTGGTGATTGCTGCAGCTGAAGTCCAAATTCAGCCCTAGAGCATGACCAAGGGACTAAGAGTGACAAAAGGAGTTAGAAAATCAAAAAACCAGTGAAACCTGAAGAGGCTGCTGCTCCTCTGTGTTCCTGGGCTGCAGGATTCAAACACCAAGGGAGAGGAGTGAAGGAAAGGCTAAACCTGGAGTTTACCTGCCTAGTCTGGGAAGGGTAAATAAATGGCATGCAAGTGATAAGGTATAAAGGGATCAAATGCTTCCTTTTTGGTTCTTTCATCTTTTCACAGGTGATGAGAACAAAGACATACCTGAGAAAGTACAAGGGGCTTGGAACAGATGGTGACTAAACATCTGTGGGATGTTGAGGAGCTGACTTCAGCATCGTGTAATGAAAGGAAATGCTGAGGTTAGGGTTTCTCATGGGATTTTTGTGTGGTTACTGCCCATGTCTGTACCACTGTGATGTGGGGGACAGCTCAGACTCCTCTTTAGGGAATGCCTCAGTGACTTGTGCAGTGTGTGGATGAAGGGTGGGTGCATTCTTTGTCTGGAGTAGTTACTGCTCCATTTCACCAGCAGCCACCATGAGCAGAGGACTGGGAAAATCAGTTCTGTCAGCCAGCTTGGCAAATTTGGAGTTCGTATTAATCAAGGATACAAACTTTAGAACATAAGTGACTTTGTGTTATTAGTGGGATGGGAGTTATGGGTGGGATATGTGATGTTTGTAGGAGAGGCCCAGAGGTGAGTTACCTTGGGACAGAAACCCCTTTCCATGTTATGTTGCAGAACGTTTATGTCACATGTGGGACAGTAAGACCACTTCAGTGTTCATCCCTTTCCATCCTCAGTCCTTCCAAAGGCAGCCAGCTGTTGGCACCACTCCGGACTGTCTCTTGTCCTTCGCCAGCAGAAAACATCAGGTTTCTGTTTGTGCCTTCCTTGGCAGAAGAGCAAATTTTTGGGACTGTTACTGCTTCTTCCCTCTGTTCTGACCTGCTGCTGGGGGGACAAGACAAGAATGGGCAAGGACGACTTCTCTTTTAAATGACTAACCTAAGAGAAGAAGTCATAGCTGGCACCAGGAAGGAGGGAAAATCGATGGCTGTGTCTGATGTAAAGGAAGAGGCAGGAGCAGCGGCGCTGCCTCGGCAGCTCTGCCCCCCTCAGTCCCTAGTGCTGCGTGTGCTGATGCTGCTGCCTGCCTGCCTTTGGAACGCTCATCTGCCAATGCACGTGTGCTAAAACTGAGCTCAGGGCATGTGGAGAAGGTCAGTGGATTTGAAAAAAACCCAGAGCTATCCAGAACTTACTGGAGTTTGCTGCACTGAGGCCATCAGGTTGATCCATCTGTGTGTCTGTGTGAGGTATGAATTTTGCATTAAATGGTCCATTTACACTGGATAAGTGGCAGCTAAACACAATTTAATATATCTCTAACAGCAAGCAAGCCTTTTCCAGTTTAATGAGAGTGGGGAAGGTCCACTACTGCCATTTATAGTCCAACCTTCCAGTAATCTGATATTGCCCCAAGTGGACTCTGAGAGAAATATCCCATATTTCAGTCTTCATCATGGTACAGGAGCACTCAAGTTGGTTCTGCCATCTCTATTTTCTTTTGGTGTGGAGTTGCTGAGATAATGCCTTTGTTTAAGGGAAATGAAGTCAGAGTTAAGGAAATCCCAGCCCTAGGGGCTGTTCAGACATTTGAATATATTCCCTTTTATATAATTCCAGTGGGAGAACTTTGGGAACTACCAGCTGCCTCTCTCCTTATTTAATTTTCTATGGACTTTTTCTTTTCATTTTGTATTCAGAGTCTTAACTTCTTAGTGCGTATCTCTTCCTTTTTCATGTTTCAGTCTCTGCTTTGCTATTTCTGTTTCCCCTGCCATTCTCTGCTTTTACACTCCCTTCCTAGGGAAGTAGGGAAATTCAGGTGTTAATACTGGAGTGATTTTTAGTGCTGTAGTTTGAGCTTTGAAACTTGCAGCTTTCCCTTGCTTTCCTCAAGCTGATGAAATCCGCGTGAGAACAGTGGCACAGATTTTCTGTGTAGATCTCAGAGTGAGCAATTATTCTTAATACATCCAGAGTAAAATCCATCATTTCAGCACAGCTCTGTGTCATCCAGTAGGAATATCCAGCTGAAATGGATGATACTTTGCCAGGATGTAAAAGGAACCTTCCTTAGGACAACATTTCTGTTTTGTCTGAAGTTGTTCCCTTTTTTATTGTATTAGTACAGGTTTTTCAGCTGGTTGTTTTAACTCATTTTTTCTGAAGATCAGCAACATTTCTGTATGGGGTGTTTATTTAAAATATTTTACAATGTAAGATATACAGATCCAACTTGAGCCTCATTAAAAGAACGTTGCCAAAAATGGAAAGCCTTCAGAGGCCTATTAGAGTGAATTATCCTAATGAGAAGCATGAATTCTGTCCTAACAGTTCAAACTGCTTCAGTGGATCTGGAATTTTCCCAAAACCTACCAGAATTTAAGGACCTGTGTCTGTCTGGCTTCCCTTGCCTTGTAACCAGGACAGAGAGCAGCCAAGTGCTGTCTCTGCCAGCTGTAAATTCACAATATAATTTAAACAAAATACTTAACTAATAGCAGAAACTATTTGCTGAGCATGTGTAAGATATTTTTAGATAAAAATATACACTACCATTGCTAACAGAAAATACCTTTCTTCCTCTAATAATTTCATACAGGTGAGCAATGGGAATTAAAACTCATACCTTAGTCTCTGTTGTGAGCCATTCAGGAGGATGGAGAACAAGGAAATGAAGGTCCAAAGCAATCAGAACTGTCATTTTGAATGTAGTCTCCCCACTGTTCCTGGCCCAAGGTTTTAGGTGAATATTCCCAAGAAGAAATGGTTGCTTTGTGTAAACTATCTCTGCATTGTCTGCTTTAATTGTAAAAGCATCAAGTGGCATTTCCTTCCCCATGAAATTCCTTGGCCTTGTATTGCCAGATGTGGCCATAAGTCATACAGCTGTAAATCAAACCAGTCCCTTTCTTCATCTTGCTGAAAGCTGCTATTCTCAGATGCTCTTTGCTATTGGTTCCCCCTCAAAATGAGAAGGTATTGTAAACTTAATCTGCAGTTCTTTGACCGTTTTTGTGACACTGATAAGCAGTCTGGAATGGTGATGTGTTACTGGCAGTGCTCATACGGGGTTGGAATGGTGCCCTGGAACCAATTCCCCGTGCAGCGGAACCCCGGCCCTGGCCATATGTGTAAGTCCTCTGGCACCTCCTTCCTTACAAAATTTAGTCGATTTTTGCCCCTCTGCTTTTTGCTGTTTTACATACTGCACATGCTGATGGCATCCAGCTGGTGAGTTACTGTGATCCTGAGACCTATAAAGAGCTGGATATAAAGCTGGAAAGGTAACTAATCCTTTTGAAACCAGGCACCCACTTGCAAGTTCAAATGACTTTCCATGTAGAATTGCTGGATAATAGCAATTTTTCAATTCTAGATTTAACATGGAAACCTCATTTCTTATTTTCAAAATTAGGAAGGTGTGTTTTACTTCTTGATTTGCTCGTTCTGTGCAGAATATCCTTCTTTCCTGCTGCTGCTTTGTTTTTTTTCCTCCTGGGTAGCCACTTGCAAAGTGCTCATCTTAAAAGCAATTTTCACCTCTTAGTTGCTGCAGTTTTCAGGGAACATCCAACTCTTCCTAAGGCATAAGTCAATACAGGTTTTTTCTTGAATTCCACCCATGCCAGTTGAGGGTATTTGGGTACTCAGTCCTTCCTGAAGCAAACAGTACTGGTAGCTACATAAAGCTTCCTGTGCATTAGCCGGATGTTGTGTCTGAATCTGGGATCAGGTAGGAGACCTTTTTTGTAGGACACTCCCTTAGTTATGTTTCTTTTGCTGTGCCATTTTTACTAGTAAACAGTATTATTCATGCCCAGTAACTATAATAATGATAGTAATTTTTTTTTCCCTCTGGGTCTGACATTTCCAGAAAAATACGTTCATTGTGTTTTCTGTCAATGCTGTTTTATACAGAATTTAGTTATTATTGAACCATAAGGAGTTCATGGAGAGGTTTCTTCAATTCTATGTCATGCTGGAAATACTATCCTAAAAACGGGTGTCTCTGGAAGGGCTTGAATGAAGTGATGGACAGGGACGAGCAAAGGTGCAGATGAATGTAGTAATGTCTTTACGTGACTGAATGCAGCAGCTGTCAAGTGAGTTAAATAGCAGCATTTCTCAATGCAAAAGCTGCTTGAAGCTGATAATTATTGT
Organism: Dryoscopus gambensis; assembly: GCA_013389985.1. Lineage (NCBI taxonomy): Eukaryota > Metazoa > Chordata > Aves > Passeriformes > Malaconotidae > Dryoscopus > Dryoscopus gambensis. The sequence goes on along the minus strand of WEIT01025803.1, from coordinate 72,734 downwards.
GCCTTTGAGAAAGCAAAGCCATCTCATTATAAATATGTAATGAACTATGAATCCCCATCTCACGAAAAACTATCTGAGATTAAATCTTTTTCCAATTTGCGTTGTTCAAATAATTATATCTAGCTGGGGTCAGAGTTTGGATGATGCATTCCCAGCCCTCGGGTTTATCCGCTGGCTCCAGGAGCAGACCACAATGTCAAACAGCTCACGGAGGTTTCCTATTGACTCTGTTTTGACTATTTTCAGCTGTGTTGCTCCTTCCTGCAGCCTAATCGATGCAGCCCTCTGAGAAGCGCTTCTCCATTCTGTGCCTTGCCTTGTTTCCTGAAGCTTTGCTTTCCGAACAGAAACATCCACTTAAAATGCAGTCTTCGTTTAAGCTGCATTCCTCAGAGTGATCTCTTCCCAGTTCCAGAGAGTAAACCGCAGCTAAAACAGTAACAGGGAGCTGGTGTGGGCAGCGAGGCTCAGCTCCGAGAGCAACATCTGGAATTGTTCGGATGAGCAGGCGAAGCACTCTGGAGGCTTTAGGAGCAGTATTTTCTGTGTGTTGGGCTCTTTGGTCACCCCGTGTACGGGCTTCATCCCGTTCACTGGGACAACGGGATGGCCAGGAAAGCAGGGTGGGATGATAACAGAGCTGAAACTCGGGAAGGGATTACAAAGGGCCTTTGCAAATGCAAATCCGTGTCATTCCCAGCACCGCGAAGATGCCCCGAGGCAGTTGCCTCATTGTTAAGTCAAATGTGCTGCAAGGAATGCCGGATGGTTTCAGTTTGTGTAAGTCCATGTTTTATTTGGAGGCCACTTCCTCAAACAAATTATTCTTCTGAAATTTGTGCAAGATTTCAAAGATTTTCCTCCTGTCGTTTCAGTTAGGAAGAGGCTGTTTTCCTCTTCAGGGTGTGCAGTGATGACCCCTACGTCATTGTTCCCTTCATCCTTGCTGGCAGTCGGAGCTCTGATGTCAGAAGGAACAAGGATGCATCAGAAGTCCCCTCACTCTTGAGTTTCCGTGGGCATTAAATCACTTGGGGAATCGTTGTGACCCTCTCGGGGTCACTTACCTTTAGCTGGTGTGATGCTGCATAAATGGGAGATGTCACCCACTGCAGCTTGTGCTGGTGATGGCTCCGTTCTTCCCAGACCTGCCCTGCCAATCCATTATAAGTAGCTGCAGAGAAATGAGCTCTCTGTGTGTTTCTGGAAGTGTAACTTGACCTGGATGTCATTTGCTTTTATTCAGCAGCCTGTGCACGTGAACTTCCATTGACTGTTCTCTTAGGAAAAAAAAAAATGGAACAGGAACTGGAAAACCAAACAGATGTGAAGTGATATTTGGGCTGCTCTGCAAACGGCCCAGCGTTGGATGAAACTTAAATTCTGTGCATTTCCAGTTACATTTTCTTCCTTTTTGTGTCTTTTCCCTGTAAATTTTGCAGGGTTGTCTCTTGTCTTTTCGTACAGAACCTTGCACAGAGACATCAGCTGAGCTCGAAGGATGAAGAATCACCTATTACCTTCTTCAGGAAGTGTGGTTAAATGTCAGTTCAAGTAGCTATAAAAGCTTTGAGACGTCAAGGTAGATTTCTGAGGAACATGAGTTAATTTTCTCTCTTGTGCTGCATGTGCTGGAGCTTTTATATGTCTGGAAACATGCATGTTTCCTCTTCCTAGAACACGGATTTCACAGCTTAAATTGCTGAGTGACATTTTTTACAGGTGCTTTTGCTCTTTCACCATTTGTTTCTTTCCTTTGTAGCTCAAGGAAATGATGGCAAATGAGCCAAAAGCATTGTGTGAGTCAAGAGGTGCAGAAGTGCTGCCGAGCATCGATTCCCACCATGGCAGGAACGTCTCCTGGGCTGGTGAATTCCAAAGAAATGGCTCTGTGGTGGCTGGCAGCGGCTGCAGCAGGAAAGTCACGCAGAGAAGGGAACAAGGCAGCAGGTAACAGCCTCGGTGTCTCACTCGAAGGGAACAAGGCAGCAGGTAACAGCCTCGGTGTCTCACTCGAGGGGAACAAGGCAGCAGGTAGCAGCCTCGGTGTCTCACTGGAAGGGAACAAGGCAGCAGGTAACAGCCTCAGTGTCTCACTCGAAGGGAGCAAGGCAGCAGGTAACAGCCTCGGTGTCTCACTCGAAGGGAACAAGGCAGCAGGTAACAGCCTCGGTGTCTCACTCGAAGGGAACAAGGCAGCAGGTAACAGCCTCGGTGTCTCACTCGAGGGGAACAAGGCAGCAGGTAACAGCCTCGGTGTCTCACTGGAAGGGAACAAGGCAGCAGGTAACAGCCTCGGTGTCTCACTCGTGCGTCCAGACGCTCTGCAGTTCCCCAGTCCGTGGTGTGGGAAGCACTCAGCAGGTCATCCTTGGAACACTTGGGCTGCTGAGCCAAGGAGGAACAAGGTGAGAGTGGGGAGCAGGGAGAGGGGGAGTTACTGATTTGGGACTGCAGCAGGGAGGAGGGAGCCAGGTCTCTGACTGCAAGGTTTTTGCCTCATTCACAGAAATAAGTAACCTGAAGTACAAAATTCTTAACACTTTGGCAAGATACTTCTTTTTCCTCTGTTGGCTTCTTCCAGTTTTAGACAACTATCCCTATCTAATTCCAAACTAACTCCAGCCACCACTGCTGTTGTATTGGCTCTGTTCCAGCCTATCTACAGCTTTACGTGCCCTGATAATTGAGTGCCTCTATGGCCTCAAAGGGCAGAAGCAGCTGCATCACCTCCCCATTTGAAATCATGGACTTGAAATAATCTTTAGTTTGGTAAGAAGTAGAGAATATTGGACAATAAAGTTAGGCTCTCATTTTTCCGTATTTATTTTAAAGACAGTACCGGCCCAGTATCTTTCTGTGTCCATTTAAATGGGAAACTGTAAAGTTTAATCTTCAAAAATCAGGCCTACCAAGACTCCTTCAGTCACAACCATTAGCTACTTCACAAAAAACAGTGTTTTCAACTCAGGATTTTCATGTCATAGTCTTGGCACCAAATTTCTTGGGGTAAATCTTATTTCATAGCTTGGACTTCACCCAACACTGGGATTATACCCTGAGTATCCTATTGGAAAGGGCAGAGCATATTGTGCTGTGTACAGGTGCAGAAAGAGTAAGCCAGCTTTGCTCTTATGTGATGAAAACTAATTTTCTGGAAAGGTAGCTGTACATTTTCTCAGAACTCTAGTTAGTAGAATATTAAAATGTGTCACTTCTGGACACGCAGGCTTAGATTTCATTTTTCTTTCAGCTCCTTCTTGCTAGATTGCAACCCTGAATTTGAATTCAATTCTATGAAATAATTTTAACCACTATTAAAACTCAAAAAAGAGGCTGAAAAAATGTCCAACACATTATATAAAAATGAACAATATTAAAAATCAGTTCGGAGCCCCAGATTAATTAGGAAATGCCTAGGACAGGTTATAAAGTCAGTAAGACTTTGATGGGCATTTTTCCCCGTATTTTTGCTCCTAGGATAATTCTTAGGGAAAAACAGCCAGGGTTGTTAATAGTATTTGTTTTGCGTTTCTTCATCTGGAAAGCTGATGGAGGAGCCTTTTTCTTTTCAGTGCAGGTAGTTCAGTCCTGAAGCACCTGTATAACCTCGTGGATCCTGGGTTTATCAGTGTTGTTTGCAGGTCTAGCTCTCACCTTTCAGATCTGGCAAGTGTCAGCTGCTAGGCACAAACCTTCAATTCTGTTTATTTTGTTTGATCTCAAACCCTTTCTATCTTTAAGGCAGCGTCTTTAAAAATGATTAACGGTTAAATCATTAATTTTTCTCATTTTCTGCTTTTACACTTTGAATTCAAATGATTTGCACACAAATCCCCCTGTGAAGCACCCGAGAAGCTAAAAAATAAGAGCACTTATATGGGATTATAGATATTTCAGGTTCTTCATGGGCTTAAGTGTTCTACTGCAGCACAGGACTTAATTCACAAGGAAAAATTCTGACAAGTATTTTAGGGATAATCTGGTCTATCTACGTCGCACTGAGGACTTTTGGCATTTGGTTCAGAATTATTATTCAACATGTACCTGTGCAGTCAAAACCGAATCTTTGTTGGAATTTTTCCCTTAGGAACCATTCCTGTGCATGTGATGACATTGCTTCAATAAAATATAAGGACTTAAATGATATAATGGAAGAAGTAATTTAGTATTTCCTTGATGTATTTTGAAGGATTTATTTCCCTGTGAGGCTGATGTTACAGCTTTTCTTTTAGGCCACTTGGACAGTCTTCTCCTTAACCTACTACTTAGATTGCAAAATTTGCAGGAACAAAGTCTTCTTAACAAGGAAACTGCATCTTGGAGATCTCTACCTATTTGCCAAATTTTGTTGGAATTGGACAGCAAAAATGCATTAAGGAAGCACATATGTACACACAAAAAAAGTAATTTTAAAAGTCTTCTCTCTATAGTAAACTAGCAAAAAAATTACAACTATTTGTAATTTTCCATCACTTAGAGTCAATTTAATCCATTTTCAAGAGATCTTAGTAGCCTGTGTGTTGTTTTCTAATAAATGGTAGCAGTTTTGTGAAGAGGAAGAGCCTCAGGATACAGCTTGTAGTGACAGATCTTCACTCCCTTGATTCTTAGATAAATCTGGAAGTGAGAGAGTGACCTTTTTTCACTAACTTTAGACTTTAATGCTGGCAACAGTATGGAAAGAGGTTAATGGAAATGTCTTAATGGGAAAAAAGGCCTCCCCCAAGCAAAATAATGAACCTTGGGTTCTATCGTAACTGACAGGAATGGTACTTTAAATTGAGATTCTTTTAAATAAAGAAGTGAAAGGTTGCTTAGCTTATCAGTCAGACCAAGAAGGCCAAGGGTCCTTTGATAAGGATTTTCACAGACCAGTTGAACGTTTTCCAGAGGCATTAGTTTGGGCTCTGTGGTTTTTAACTGTCTAAAGAGTCTTCTTTCCTACCATACTTTTCACTCGGTGCCTCTTCCTTTTGTTTCTTCTTGCTGCAACAGTATCCTTTATTAATCTGTATTTTAGGCTAAAAACGTCTTACCTCTTATATGTACCGACCCCTTGGTGCCTGGTAGTGATCCTGTGTTTCCTAAGGAACTACACCAGTTTATACTAAGGATCTCTCCTTTTTCAATATCACTGTATAAAAATGTGAGTGCTTTGGAATAGATAGAGTGGGATTAATCTACATATGTTGATATTTGGAAAAGGAACCTGGAGTAGAGCAGTGGGTCAGTGTTGTGCTGCTGACTCAGGCAGGATGGGGCACATCAGTGGAAGCTGGGATGAAAAAAATGCAAGATGAAGGGCTGGGAATGATATTCTAGCATAAGTAAAAATGGGAATAAAGCATCCTGTGCTGTCAGCACTTAGAACCATCAAGAGGAGTAAGTCAAAGCCCAGGCAGTTCACATTGCCTGCAATGGTCCTTGGGCTGGGCCCACCAACAGGACTCACTTTTGCTTCCAATGACTCAGTATAAAGGCACCTCTTATCCTCCAGCTATTTTGGGCAAAAAAGGACAAATATTTTATTGTACAAATGTGATTGTCAACCCAGAATATTTCAGGATATTTTCAATGCTGGTTTCTCTTTTTTTTCAAGTCCTCTGAGCTCTCTTTGAGCCTTTCAGATGTATTTGCCTACTGGAATTTTTGAGCAGAGAGAGGAAAAGCTGTTCTCTTCAGAAGTGGGGAGTGGGCTGCTTTTTCAGGAAGATTTAAAGTAGAGTTTAATTTTACATGGAGCCTCCCATACTTGAGGTACACTGTGGTGTTTTATACGATGATGTGTTAAATATAGAAAGGTGATTTAGTAAGCAGAACAGAGCAACCACTCAATCACTTCACACATATAACACTGGACAGTAAATGAAGGGCTTCAGTAGCAGCAGGGCTGGGATTCCTGACCTCTGGCAGCTCCCACTGGGGTGATTTTAAGGAGTTACTGATTTCTTTCCACTCTGCCCCTTATCAGAGGGGACAGCTCACTGCTGGCACAGACGACGGAGAAAGGTAACTTTAAATCATCCCCACATGCCATTCCTGAGCTCAGGAGTTAGAGCCAGATTGCAGTGTAGGAAAGGTTTCGTATAAACTTGGTCCAATACTTAAAAACCTTTTAAATGACCTGAGCTGATGAGTGGTTTTGCTGTTTAAATCACGTGAAATACAGACCTTTACAGAGTTGTAAAGAAAAATAGATAAAATTCTGCAGTTTTTATTGTATTTGTCTTTAAGGTGTTAGATTCAGTAAAAATCTGTCCTGCAAAGGACAAGGAGTTAATGTACTGCAAAAGATAAAAGTGGTGTTACCAGAACACACTGTTGCCAGCCCAAAGCAAGCTAAAAATTACTGAGAATGACCAAAAGGTACTGAGATTTCAGTCAAGTTTTAGTATTCTATGTGATTGCTTTCTAGGCTTTCCATAGAAGGTTTTAAGAAGAAGATTTTAAATAATCAAGTTGTAATGTGTGACAGTAAAGTTCTGAAGGTGTTTTGGTTTTTATTACGGAAAATGGAAAGTGTCTGTATTTTTTGTAGGGCAGTTAGAAACACCATGTCCAGTGGGATTGAAAGATGGCTTCATCCTTCACAGGGAACTTCCTAGTTCCCTATGGGTCTTGAGGACAACTGAAGGGCACTTGATTTGCTATTTGGTACCCACCAAGGAAGTTTTACATCACCTGCTCCTGCTGTGTTTCCAGGTAAGATACCTGCCCTGCTGTGGAATGAAAGGACACACCAGGTAGCAGTGCCTAGCACTCAGAAATGGCAACTTCTATTCCTCTTCCTGGCTAAGTGGGCACCTAGCCTCACCTCCTGCCAAGTGAAGTGACACACTTACCTGTCTTCTGCTCCCTCCTGCCCTTACCTGGCTGGCTGATGCTCCTTATCTTCTTGCTCCTTTTTTCCATTACCTCTGTTCTTTTTTTTGCAATGCTTTGGTTGGCTCACCTGCACCTGCTCCAGCAGCTGAAGCTGGGCAATTCCCTTCAGCCAAGTCCACTCCAACACTGTTCCATTGGAAAAACAAGACTGAAGGGCTCAGCTAATGACTGATGGATCCCGGTCAGTGGTTTGTGTGAGCCGGGAGGGAAAGGCATCGGCCCATGTCCCAGAGCTGAATTACAGAGCGGTTCTGGTTTGAATGTGGAATCAGCAAGCTGTAAGCTGCCACTCACTTTGCCCAGGGTTTAAATTCCCTCTTTCTCCTGTGCTGAATTCAAGTTTCAGTTGAGTGTAGAGGCCTGTGAAAAGACTCTGGTATCAAGTATCTCTTCCACAAAGCAGCAAGGCAGCAAATAGTAAATTAAGAGACTAGAAAAAGGCTCATGTTTCATGCGACATGGCACTCTAGGAGAATCATTAAATAAGAGCTTTTTTATTTTATTTTACACCGAATAGTGATAGGCTAAGTCCTTTCTTCCTTTGAAATTAAAATAGGTATTTTTTTCTTAAAAATTCAGTTCTTTGCTAATAAGAATCCAAGTTTACAAATTCTAATTATTTGGATATTTCACTGAAGGACATGGTACTCTTCCTCAGGCTCTGACAAGGGATAACCGGGTGAATGATGCTGGCAGGGAGTGAAGCAAACAAGTGATAGCAGTTACTGATATTTTAAATTTGGCTTGAATTTCCTCAGATGATGAACTTCCCATTTGAGGCTGAATGCTACACTTGAGTTTTGGACCTCCTCCTGTAACTTGTCCTGAAGTCAAAACCAGCTGCACAGAGTGGGAGGCTGAGGGGAAGGTGCGGAAGGACCGTGGGAAAGCTGAGATTCCAAATTAAAGTTGGAACAGTTAAGAAATGCAGGTAAAGAGTACGCTTTAATTATACTTAGGTCATGATTACTTCAAGTCACTAAAAGCAGCAGAATGCTCATGGTTGTTCCTCCATAACTTCTGAGTTCATTGGCTGAAGTCTGCTGAATCTATTAAATTCACACAGGTATCAGAGCCCCTACAAATGTGTGATTTTGCACACAACTTGAGGCTCAAGGAAAAGCCTTTTTACAAGGAAAAGTCCCAGTGAGTGCTTGCAAGCATGTGATAGGGACAGACAAGAATCAGGCTCCATTAGTACTTGGGCACTTGCCTTTCTTCCCATTCTTCTCTCGGGCTTTTCCCTGCAGGGTGGAGAAATAAGAACATGAGAAGAGAACAGACTGCTGAGACCAGACAATTTAAAACTGCGGTCTCTTACTTCTAGATGTTATGGCAGCTCTCTGAATTTAAACTGAACTTAAATGAAGCTGCTGGGAAGAAATGCAGGTCAAGCATAGGAGGCCATAACCCTGATGTACGAGGCTTTGGCTTCAAGGGAAAAAATGGTATTACTGGTTAGACTTTGCAAAACTGCCATGATTTCATTAGCGAAATAAAATGGAAAGAGGAGGGACTGAAATGCCTTAATTATACTGATCTTGATAGTGTGTATCCTATTAGAAACTATACTGGACAGAAGGAAACCTGAGTATTTTCTTAGTCATCAGATGCTTTGCAGTTTTTGATGATTTTCAAAGTGGAGTGTTGTGTTGCTGGGACAGCTGTACAGCACCTCCTGGAGCCAGGAGCCACTAATACTTGAATATTCCAGTCTGGATAAAGGTATGCAAACCAGATGAATTCATAAATAACTATATTTTTGAAGTATTTCTCCATATAGTTATCATACAAAAGCAAAAGTGCACTTCAAAACCCCCAAAAGAGAGGGGAGCTAGGACATAGATCACTCCCATTATAGCGAGGAATTTCGGTAGAAGCTGTCTTCACCTTTGAAATCCATTGCTTAGCTTTTAAAATGGATTTTAACCATGCCTCTTTATAACAACATGGTATGCATATAAGCTTGTCCACTGTCTTTTAGGTCATAAACACTGATGACCTTGACTAACCAACAGAAAAAAATCAGGGAACAGCGGAGAAAAATATGTTTATACATATTCCCCCACATATTTTCGTGTGCATGCTTATCTATGTGTAACTACACCACTAACTTGAGGTGAATTTCAGGTGCTATCCTGAAATTTGTTGCAAATAGGCTAGAATGTAAATGTAATCCTAAAATAATACCATATGTAGTGTTGTAATCCTTTTTAAAATGCGGATCAGAACATTCGGCCATCCCATGCTGTCCCAGGGGTTTCTGGAGTTGCAGCCCCTGTGCCGTAGCATGGCTCTGGATAATGCCAAAGTGGTGTCACACACTGGAACTGGAGCTTGCAGAGCAGCCTCCTGTAACTCCACTGGGATTTCTATATGTATTTATACACTTGAAGCCTAACACGTGCATGTTCCATCTGCACAAGGTCTCCCTTTTCCTCCTTCTTTGATGCATAGAGTTGGAAGTCCCTGCTGCTTCTACTTTTCTTAAAAGTTCCCTAGAAGTTGAGCAGAAATATTACTGTGGTAGTTTCCCCTCTTAAGCAGCATCCAAGTTATTGTTTCCTCTGCTCTTCCTTTTCCCAGGAACAGCAAGCAGCTCTGTTGAATGGATTTCTCCATGAGGTTATTTTGCAGGTCAGGAGGTTAGCTCACTTTTGTCTTTTTACTCAGCTGCTGCAGAAGAAATCCTCTGTGTGTTCTCCTGAATTGTAAAGGCTGGTAAGAAAGAGAAGCCAAAGTCATCCATTAATCCACGGGCAAAGTCCTATTGAAGCTGCTGTAGTGAAAGCTCTCACATGCTGCCCTGGAAATAACCCCGGCGGTGACGTGGTGAGATGACCCTAGGTAAGGTCAGAAACTCAGTTCTCATTTTCATTTAAGCTTCTGTTTTTTAAACAGTATTTGGGGTTGTGCCTCAGGGTTCTGTTGAGTTCTTAAAGCAGCTGGAGCCCCCTCGAGAGGGAGCAGAGAAGGGGACTCTGGAGAGGCAGGGGTTTCTCTGCTAAACTTGCCGCTCTCTCCTCTCAACTTACTGTTGTTTTGGCTTAAATATTTAATGACCGTGACCCCATGTGAGAGCAGCAAGTGGTATCAGGACTTTAGCTTAAGCTGCTTTGCAGAGACAAAGCACCTGTTTTAATTCCTTCTGGAAATGGAAGTGATTTGGAAGCATCCCAGCAAACTGAAGGCAAAGTGGTAATCCTTGACTGCCTGTACACTTTCTCAGGAAGTATGTGAATTGGAAGGATCTGTGTGCACAGCTCCTGGCTGGGATTTTCAGGAGGGCTAAGAGAGATGGAGGTCTCTGTCCTGGCATCCTTTGCAGGGTTGCAGCTGTAATACCAAGATGCATTTAGTGGAAAGATAGTGGCATCAACTGTTTGTCTCTTCTCTTCAAAAACACTGATATAATAAAATGCCAAGCTGATGTGTAGGGTTGTGGTTAGGTCAGATGCAGTCTGCACCTTCCACTGGTCCTGGTCAGCACGCCCTCGGAGCCGCTGGCAGCTTCCAGGAACAGCATTATCTCTTGGGATCCAACTGCACTGGTTATTTAAATGCTGACTGAAGGCGCTGCTGGCAGCCATCCTCCACTGCTGCGTTTGTTCTTGTGTCATGGAATGACCTTTTCTAATAGAATCAAGGAAAAAGAAGTGACAAAAACTACTGACATGGTGGATTTGGAGTATTTTGTGAGGTAATCAGGTAACATCGTAACATCATAACTCTTCGGAGTAAGGAGCTGTGAGTTGGAGCTCAATCAGCCATTCCCATCGACTTGCTCAGGGAACTGATTTTCAACAGGATATTGCTGATTTTTACTTTTCATTTTTCATTTCGGTGGTGCAGCTTTTGCCTTTTCTGGGTTTAGGGAATCATGCCAAGCAAGTTGATTTTCATTACATTTGAGAGGTAAGGGAGTGCTAAAGTGTGCAACCTCCCTCCCTCCCTCCATATGGGAAAGTGTTTTGTGTGAATCAGCGACAGAAAAGCAACTACTGAAAATATATTCCCTTTCTTTCTCTGCAGTCATCCCCCTCCCCAAAAACTTCTCTAAGAATGTGACTAAAACCAAAGCACTTTGTAAGTTACCAAGGGATAGTGTTGAGCTGGTGAAGCCAGCAGGAAATGAACATAGACTCCCAGAATTGTTTAGGTTGGAAAAGACCTTTGAATCATCAAATCCAACCGTTAACCTAGACATGGAACAGGGTTATCATTTCTTTTGAAGATTTAGGGTGGGTATTATTGCCTTTTGTTTGACACACATTGTTTTAAAACTCATCACCTCAGAATAGGAACAATTTCATGGCATGTGCTAATTACACAAAATTCACAAACATTGCTTCTTTTAAGTCCTTTTTATTTTTCACAATGTCTTTTACAACTGTAAATTTCACGTCTCACATTTTTCTCTTCAGTTTCCTGTGTCTTGCAGTTAAATCTTGACCATAAATCTTGCTCTGCTTTGTTAGAAATAATAGGTGTGCTATATTTCTTCATTTAACAACCTGCTAGATTAATAGTGGCTTTAAAAGAATTAAATATGGTTGTGTGGTTTAATATTCGCAGTTTTAATGCACCATGAAGGAGAAACTAGAGGCATTGTCTTTTATAGAGTGCTTGGGTTTCATGTACAGTCTGGCAATCTTTGTCTGACACCTTGTTACTGGGATCCCCTTCTTACACAGATAATGCCAAAGAAAGCTTTCTGTGCGGGTTTGGAAATCAAGTGGCAAGTCACTGGGTGGCAAATAAGGCTAAAATTTTAACAGTGCTATCTCCACCAAAAAGGCTTTGGGACCTTTGGGATGCATGACTTGAGTTGTCGCACAGGGCAGCTGGAGGAGGTGAGTTTCTGCATTGTTGCAGCAATGTTTCAGAACATAAAATTTGGTTCTTGTAAATTCTCCTTGTCATTAAGGCAGGAAACCTGAGCAGGTCATGCTCACGTGTTCTGGTGTGTCACAGAGCAGGATCTGGGTCACCAGTCACCCTGCCTCACAGGGGATTCCATCCTTGCAATGTATTTCCATCCAGGCAGGCTCCACGGGCGATGGGAACCTGAGGCACGAGGTATCGGTCATTAAAGGTAGTCAGGTTTTAACCAAAAGCCATATTTCAGCAGAAAGAACAGAATTAATGCTTTCCAAACTGGCTCCTATTAAGAAAGGTCATCAAATGCATACATAGATCAGAAACTCAACAAATTGTAATGATTCCTAAATATCAGGAAATGCCACTGCAAAACTGAGCATTAAACCATGTGTGTAGACAGGATCAGCGAAGGATGTGGACTGGAATTTGTCTGGATGATAGCTATTATTCCTAGATGTTGTAGTTAAGTTACGCTGTAAATATTCCTGCTAGATGTTACTGCTGAGTTTACGAGGGGCTTGTCTCAAAAAATTTCTATTTGAAGCTTGGATTAAATAGCATTGCAAGAACTCCTGATCAGTAACTTATCTTGGTTCCACAGAGGCAATATTCTTTAAATTTTCTCAGTTTGAATTCTTGCTCCAATTAAGCCTGACTTTGAAATTGCTTTGTTGCATTCCTCTGCTGCCAGCGGATGTGAGACCTCATGAAGATCATGCTCCAGATCAGGTAATGCCATGTTTTACTCCCCTGAGTATTATCCCTGCAAAAGCCTGCTACAGCCTTCCCACTCCAAACCCTGGCCCTGTGCAAAGCCTGCCAGACAGAGTTCAGTACCTCTTTGCTTCAGGCCCCAGTCTCAGGTTCATAAAATATTTGTGGCTGTCAGTCTCGTGCATCAGCCAAAGTTGCACAGATGCAGAAAGTCTGAGGGATTTTAGAATTGCAAATGCCCAACAGATTTTTAACATCTCTATATATGTATACACATATGTATATACATATATACATATGTATGTGTAACAGACTAGAAATACACACAAGAAATCTATGATTTCTCTGATAACAGTGTGCCAAACTGGGCTGTTGGAGATGAGAAATGTCTTTAACTGAACTTTCAAATACTGCTTTGATTTACATGTGTTACAGGAGTGGCATTTGGTGTTCTTTCTTATTAGAATTAATGGGGCATCTAATTTTAGCACCTTATTTTTGCTTTCTTACAATTCTGTCGAGCCTTTGATAGAGCACAAAAGAGAGTATCTGCCCTGGCCCCCAGCTCTGTCTGTTGTATATCTTGGTTTCTTTGACATTTAGAAACTCTTTAAGCCGGTTTGGCAAAGTTTAATCACTTAAGAGGTAACAGACTTAACACTGAATTGCAAGAATGTTTTAAGAACAAAGAAACAGCTTTGCTAGAGGTCCGGACTTTGGATCCCTATGCCTGTGGAAGGTGTCCATGCCCATGGCAGGGGATTGGGACTGGATGAGGTTTAAGGTCTCTTCCAACCCAAACCAGTCTGTGATTCCCTAAAGTGCCCCTGTAATTAGCCTATGAAACACCTGAGACTTGTTCACGTTCATCACGTTCATCGTTCCCCTCAGCAAACAGGTAGGTAGTCTGCAGCACGCAGCACTCAGGCATGTCACAGTACAGAAAAACCCACAAGGACATCAAGGTTGTGTACAGGGTTTGAATGATGTGCAGTAAGTAAGGTCTGAGGGCGCCTCGTGAACCATGAGGGAAATAAAACAGGGAATGGCTGCGCCGTAAGTGAAATGCCTTTTAATGTAGAACTGTGGAGCTGGCACTTCACAGTACCTCAGCCCTTCTGATTCTGGGCTTTCCCAGAAGTGGCTCTGTGCAGCTGCTGGTGCTGAATGTGACAGGCTGCTTCATGTTTTATGTGCAGAAGTGAGTGTACCCTTGTAATAACAGATACATTCCCACTCTCTCAGAAAAATGCCTTTTTTTTTTTGCTTTGTGAGAGGATATCATGCAGTTCAGGACCTGTGTCCTCTGAAACAGCAGGGCTGCTGTGGTTGGAATATTCAAGGTACCTCCTGAAAATCAAGACTGACACACTCCTCCTCTTTAATGTTGCTGTGACGCAATTTGGATTTAGTAGAACCAGTATTTTTTTTCGTATAGATACGATGATTTCTGGCAGGAAGGTCAACTTAAAAGTTTTAGTTAGGCTGTCACAAGTATTTTGAGAACATTTAGCAGCAGCAGATCATGTGTTTGTGCTACGTGAGGCCAACAGAAACTGATTTTGGTTGGTTGTGATGTTTCACAGCAGTGGTAATACAGAAGGTACAACAAAATGGTTTTAAATTGGATTTTAAATTGGGATCCAGATGTTCATAATACTGGCTAATTCTGACCCTGAAAAAATTCAGTCCTCAGTTGAACACTGCTGGAGTTCAAGGATGTTGGAGTGGTTGATCTCTGCCTCCTGGAAAGTTGTTTCCCTCTTGGGGATGCCCCAGTGGTATCTGTTAATGACTGGTTATGCACAGCCTCAACTGCTTAACATCTTCTGGGGAAATGAAGGTGTACAGAGTGTGTTTGTGCAGATTTCTGTCCGTGGAAGGTGCTGTGCAAGTGGATTTTGGGTTCTGCCCAGGCCAGGTACCATTTCCTTTTGTGTCGTGTGCCAAGCTCCCAGCTGGTGGGGAGAGAAATGGCTTTGCGGTCAGACTCCAGTCCAGTGGGACCCTTGGGAACTGCTGAGACGGGACGTGGGGTGATGGTTTTAAACTGAATGGGCATCAGTTTAAGGTTAGATGTAGGGAAGAAGTTTTTTACCATGAGAATGCTGAGGCCCTGGCACAGGTTGCCCAGGGAAGCTGTGGCTGCCCCATCCCCAGAAGTGTTCAAGACCAGGTTGGATGGGGCTTGGAGCAACCTGGCCCAGTGGCCCCCATGGCAGGGCGTTGGAATGAGATGAGCTTTAAGATCCCTTCCAACCTAAACCATTCCGGGATTTTAAGACTGTAGCTGTTGCAGTCTGCCTTGGGTTAAGGGGAAATATGGAAGCTTGAGGATGTGGTCCCGGGCTGGGGAACTGCTCTGGGAGTCCCTTGCCAGGGTGTGATGCAGGCAGTGATGGTGGGTGGGATGGATGGATGGATGCATGGATGGATGGAGGGAGGGAGGGAGGGAAGGGAGGGANGGGGAGGGAGGCGAGGAGGGCTGGACGGACGCGAAAGTTGTTTCTCGGTGGATTTCAGGCGCACGGGGCGGGGAGCGCCGAGGACGCAGCGGGAGCACAGTGACGGGATTTGTGCCTCGGTGTGTTTGTGCGCGGAGCCGGGCGGGTTCCCCGGCGGTTCCCCGGCGGGCCGGGCCGTGACTGACGTGGAGCGCCGGCTCGGCCGGAGGCGGAGCTGCCGCGGGTTTATCAGCGCCGCGGGTC
>WEIT01025803.1:3816-57514 GCA_013389985.1 Dryoscopus gambensis | reverse complement strand
CTCCTGGGGGCCCGCGCTGCGCCCGGCCGGCAGGTGAGTGAGGGAGGGAGAGAGAGAGTGAGTGCGGGGACCCCCGCCCTCCGCTTCCCTCCGCGCTGTCCCGCGGGTCCTTCCTTGTCCCCCCGGGGTCCGCGGGCGGTACCGGCCCGGGGCGAGGAGAGGCTGAGGTGGACGGGCGGCTCTCCGCCCTCTCTGTGCTGCAGACCGCTGCATCCAAGCAGCTTGGAACCGGACACGGCATCCCCGGGCTAGGCTGGGTTCTGCAGCCTAGCAGCGGCAGCCCCTGGGTCCCTTTCCTCTGGATCCTATGCCGCTGGGTCGCTTGACCCTGGTAAGAGCAAGTACCAAGCCGGCAGTGAGCTGACCATGACATCGGGTCACTGGCACCGTCCCTGCGGTCACTGTGGTCCAACTGGCTTTCCCATTCTCTAGCCTCGATACAAAGAGCTGTCAGCTCGCTGCTTCCTCTCTGCCCCAGCAGCCGTGCTTCTTGGAGCTCATCGCTTTCCTGCTGTTAAATCCTTGCTTTGGCCACCGAACTTACTTTTTGGCACAGTGTCACAATGTATAAAACGGGTCATTCAGAATCAGGACTGCTTAGCAGCTCTATTTACGTTAAACTCGCTATGGACTCTGTTAGTATATTGGTGGGAACAGCTTAACATTCAGTTAAGGAAGAACTGCTATCCCTGGAAACCAAATGCAGAAACATATAAAATAGTGCAGCACAGACCAAGTGATTTTTCAGCCTTCTGCCATCCCCCATTGCATAGTAATTACACTAACAACTTTGTGCATGTGTTTCTTTTCTGCAGGCTGGTAAAGAACAGCAGATCCAAATAGGTAAGTCTTTTTAACTATTATCCCTGCTATCAAAACAGAAACAAAAGAAGTAAGCTCAAAGACTAGTTATTTTTGGAGAAATGATCTGTATGCAGGCAGGCATTCCCTGTGCACCCCCCACCACTGCCACCCAGAAGCGTTTGTAGTTGCAGTGACATGGCATGGCTTGAATTTGCATGCCCTCTCGTGCTGCAGTTTTGCATCTTGATGTGTCTCTGCTTCCCTTCTGAAGTACAAACCAATCGATGTTGTAAAGTCTGTAGCTGGTCACTGTTGCCTTGTAAACTGATAGACCTGGGTAAGAAGGTGCTGTGCAGCGAGTTCAGGGTCGGTGGCGCGTGAGGGTGCTGAAGGGAAATGTGCCTCTTTGTGCCCATGGGGTGCCTCTTACTGAGACCTCAGCCTCTCGGACTCTTCCCAAAGACAGGAAGCTTCCTTTAATTGGGAGGACGCACCCACAGTTTCATTTCAGGAGATCTGTGTTCATTTAGACTAACTGGTAATGGGGTGCTCCACAGAATGGAAGAGGTAGTGGAAGGATGTGGAAGCTGGCATTCCCAGGGCATTAGTGCCAGGGAATGCCATCCTATGTGCTCCTTCCCTTACCCAGTGTGAAATGAGCCTTTTACCATTCTAGTACTGACCATGTGTCCCTGCACACGAGTGCTCTCTGGAGCTCTTCTGCAGTGGGAATGGACCCCAGGCAGTTCTGCTTCCAGCTGCCATTGGACCTCCAGCCCTGAGGTTTTGGTTCAGGTTTTGTTGAGAAAAGAATTTCAAGCATTTCTGTGAATTTTGGAGGCCTTGTCTCAACTTCAGTTCTGGCACTGCGAGCGTCTGGGCTTAGGTTGGTTTCCACCATGATCAGTGAATAATGGGAACAGAGACAGTGAGGTACATTTAAAGCTAACTGGCAAACAGATGGTTTTTCCAGTGGTATGCTGATCCTGTCTTTTACTTCTAGTCCTTTCCATGAGAAATGGATTGTATTTGAATTTCAGAAACCATAAGCTATATAGGAATGTGTCTTTTAAATTACACAGTACATCAGGCAAAATTGTTGAATCTGGAAAATAACTTTTTGTCCTTTAATGTCTTCCTTTCTTCCACGGCCCTGGCTCTGCTGTAGTCGGAAACATTTGGGGCTGAATTTGATCCTGTAAATTCTGATTCAAAAAGTACAGAACCATAGAATCCTAAAATGGTTTGGGTTGGAAGGGACTTGAACGATCATCTCATTCCAAACCCCCTGCCGTGGGCAGGGACACCTTTCACTATCCCAGGTTGCTCCAAGACCCTTCCAGCCTGGCCATGAACACTTCCAGGGATGGGGCAGCCCCAACTTTGAACTATGGCTTAACTCAGTTGAGAGTTTTAATGACTTGGAGGTAAAACCTGCATGGGAATTGCCTGCAAATGCACTGTCCTACTTCTGAGTCCCCACAAAGTATTGCTTTGCACTGGTGTTGTGTATTTTGAGTTGGCCCAGGGCTGGCTGCTGTCAGCAGCTGATCTTTTTTTTGTAGCCTGAAAAGTCACTTAGGGAAATTAAGGCACCTAGGGGGTTATTTTTGTTAAATATCACAGGCCACAGTACAGGGATCGCAAGTTAGTGCACTTAATTACCTGCATTCATGCACAATGTGCTGCAGCGCCTGGGAGCTGTCAGGAGGAAGTTGTTCTGCGTCAGGCAGCCTGGAGGTGCTGATGCTGTCCTGCACCTTGGCCTCCCACACAGCAGAGCTCTGTCCCTGCTCAGTGCCACTTCTGGAGGAAACCTGTGACACAACGGTGCCGGGTCCCACCGCCTACACGAAGCACCTGCAAAGCACCTGCAGCTGTGCAGAGGCTGCAAAAACACCACATCAACCATCTCTTGAGCTGTCTGTATCCCTGGGACAAATGGCAGTGAAGTAGAGGAATAAGGACACCAGAGAGATGTCCCACATCAGCCTCTCTCCTTGCAGTCCCTTGCTTTCGTTCATCCCGCGTACAATGTCCAGATCCCACACAGCCTCATCCCTTTTCAGGTGCAGAGTTGAGTGGGAATTCTCAAGGAATCTGTCCCCCTTTCCTGTCTTCTCTTTCTTTCTGGGCATTCCTGCCACCTAAAGGCAGCCAAACAGAGAGCTAATGGTAGTTCTGGAGTGATCCAGGTTGTTGAAAGGGTTCAAAACTCCTCTGTTGCTTCTGCAAGCCACCAGCCAACAATGAAGCAGAAAAGGGTTGATGACACAGCCCCTGCTGGGCTTGTCCAGTTGTTTCCACACTATCTTCTGTTATTGAGCATCGCATTGCTAAGTGACCGGAACAGCTCTGTGTTCATCCCATTGTGCTTATCTGCAGGACAGAAGCGTGATCTCTCCCAACATGGCACAGTCTCTTTATGAAAACGCTGTCCTCTCCATCCCTGTAGCAGCAGGTAACTGTTTTTTTCTCCAGTGCTTCCACTGCAGAGCTGGATGCCTGCTGTCCAGCGGTTTGGTCATGTCACAGCTTGTGAATTACGAGCAGAAAATTCCATGGTGATGCTCTGGAGATGTCGCCTTAGATCCAGTCCGTTTGCTGAGGTACCTGATCTTCCTGACCCTCGAGCCACATCCAAATGCATCTTCCAATGGGGAAGCTCTGGAAGCTCACGTGTCATCCCACCGTGTCATTATGGAATGACCTGGGACTCAGCAACAGAGCCCTGTGCAGGGGCCGTGTGGGTGGGATGTTCCCAGGAGTCCCGCCACATTTCTTTTCTTGGGTAGTTTGGTTTGGACATAGAAATAATTTTAACTTGGAGAAATTCTTCCTTTTCCATTGATGCCACTGATTTCCACAGAGACCGTGCCTTTGAAATCTTCTCAAGTGGGTGTTTGGCATTTGGCATTCTGCTGTGGATTACCACCTGAACGATTTTTGATCAATGTATTTTGCAGAATCTTATGCACAAAAAATACTGCTTTTCTAAATGTAGTAATAAAAAAAGTTTAGGATTTTTGGACCTCTGTTAACCACAGCTGTTGTACAGTGCAGAGACAACTCTTGTGAGCCAGTGGCGTTAATTCTGCAGTTTCGTGAGTTTTTGAGGGGAAAGAAAGCCCGGACAGCTCTCTTCAGAGGCATTCTCTAGCTAATTTTGTTTTGGCACACAATGAAAGAATGTTATGTTCCTTCTTAAGTGCTTCCTTTCAACTTAAACATTGTGCAACTGGAGCAGCATTTTAAGGCCAGATTAAAAAAAAATGAAGAAAATTTACAGTTAAATGCTTTTCCTCTTGCTCTGATCAGCACTGTCAGCTTTGAATTAGCAGAGCAGATCGACTCTGAAATTTTAGCTTAGGAAAGGGAACACCTACAGCTGGGATAGCATTTCCTCAGAGCATGCAGTTTGTGGAAAAAGGGTAATGTAAGTCAGTGGAGGAGTTCAGATGTCTTTGAGATTCAGTCATGTCCCATTTAATTTTAATTGCCTTTGAACAAAAGGCATTTCCTCTTCTAGCTCAGCATTTACAGACTCTGGAAAAGGCTTTCGCTGGCTTAAAACCTTGACAGTTCTTATTTTCCACCCTTTGTTCCTACCTT
This sequence comes from Dryoscopus gambensis, assembly GCA_013389985.1. Classification (NCBI taxonomy): domain Eukaryota; kingdom Metazoa; phylum Chordata; class Aves; order Passeriformes; family Malaconotidae; genus Dryoscopus; species Dryoscopus gambensis. The sequence goes on along the minus strand of WEIT01025803.1, from coordinate 53,098 downwards.
CTTGGGGCTAGCTGGATGCTCTTATTAGCAAAATAGCCAGGCTTTTTTCTCCAGCCTGTGGAAATGTGGGAATTCTGCTGCAAGATGTGCAGAGCAGTTTCTCAGTCGTGCGGTGAGCACAGAATTTGATCACCAGACTGTGGTCTCTGGCACTGAATGTCCTGCTTTAAAGAAAAAAGAAAACAAGCCACGAGGAATCTCAGTGAGGTAGAAGGCATAATGTAAGCCTGGGAATGAAATCCCAGTGTTGAAGCACTGGCAATGTGAGGATCTATGTTTTTACTTTGACCCAGTTAGAATGTACAACCCCGCAGCTCTGTCTCCTGGGCATGGCCTGGTGTCTAATTAATAAAAATGACTTTAGAGTTTTAATTTGGTCCCTTCTCTAAGGAGACAGATTAACAATCCTGGCTCAGAATTCCCAGTGTTTTAAATGGGAATTATCCTAAGGATAATGGCCTAATTAGGATGCCAGTTTTAGAACCTGATCTTGTGGGTGTATGTAAAATAGGTGGAGTTGGCTGCTGCTGAAACCCACCCTGTGGCTGCTTGGCTGTAGGATGTGGGGTACCAATGGGCTTGGAAATTATTTTTCACATTCTTAGGCTATATTATTTGTATATTAAGATATTTATAGTGCAGGAATATACATGTGTGCGTCCTACTAGTACCATACATTGTTTTTCGGTCAGATTCCTCAGTAACTGGCTGAAATAATATTAAAAACAGTTCCGTGAAGCCATTAGGAATGTTTTCCTACTGAAGTTACTTGTTGAATGCGTGAGTCTCTTAAAACCAGCAGCCTTTGCTACCTGGAGAGAGGAACTGGCTACTGAGCTTTTCCGCTATTAATTCTCCTATCAAGTGTGATCCACACTGGGAACAGGTGAAATTTAGCTCACTTAATTTAGTATATTTATTTCAGGAATTCTCAGTGGCACTTGGCGCTAACATCAGAGCTATCCAATCTTGCAGCTTTTCAAATGAAAGTGTCAGTAATATCACTCTGATATTGCTTTCCCTAGCTCTCCCAGGAAGAGAGGAGTGGGGAATAACTATTTTTGAGCAAGGTGTCTTTTTAACTCTCGCGTAGTCAAATACACAGGCTTAGACTTGGGCCTTGGACCCATTCAGAGCAGTGGTGTGGCTCACAGTTTGACCTGGCCCTTCCCTTAGAGCCTGAAAATCGGACGGCAAATATCCTGATTGCTCCCAGATTACAGAGGTCTCACCGAAAATATAAACTCATTTGAATGGATTTGTTTTCCAGTGGTGTGAAATTACTTAAAGACATGTTGCCTTGGCTGAGGGTTGTGCCATTGAGCTTCTCCAGGATTACCAAGAGTGTGGGTTTGCAGGGTTTATGGCTTCTCTCAGCTGCACTAAAGTGCAGGATTTAGGGTCAAATTGTTCCTATCTGTGGTGTTTTTGTTAATAATTAGATTCTCTCGTTTTTTATCTTTGTTACTCAGGGGAAGGGCAATAGCAAGTTGCTGGGTAGGGGGATTGGTAGAGGGGAAAGTTGCTGCCTTTACGAGTGCTGATGTGTATTAATTTATTAGCAGCATGTGATCTGCAGGATTTTTTCCCTATTTCTATTTCCTGAGAAATCTGTAAGCAAATTGTCCTTGTAACCAAGCTTGGCACTTCATTTCCAAAACCTTGATGGAAGTCCTGACACAGCAGCAAGTTCTGTGTAAGGTGTATGACAGAGCTGTGTGGCATTTCTTACAGGAGAGTTCGGAAGGGTCCGTGCCTCTCCTGGGGCTGTTGAGCAAACCTGAAACCCACAGGAAATTCCCCAGATAAATGCCAGTGAATATTTCAGGATTTTCTCTGAAAGTTTTAGGAAAATAATTTTTATAATAGCAATTGATAGGAAGAAATCCTTCGCTATGAGAGCGGTGAGGCCCTGGCACAGGTTGTTCAAAGAGGCTGTGGCTGCCCCATCCTTGGAAGTGTCCAAGGCCAGGTTGGACGGGGCTTGGAGCAACCTGGTCTAGTGGAGGATGGTGTCTCTCCCCATGGCAGAGGTTTGGAACTGGGTGGTCTTGAAGGTCCCTTCCAACCCAGACCATTTTGTGATTCCATGATAAAAGAGGAGCAGTGACATGTGCCTTACATTTGCCCATGTTAATAGCTCAAACAGGAGTCCTAAATTGGGACTTTTGGAAGGGGAGGTGTGAGGCAGAGGAGTCCTTCAGTCTTTGGGCTCATTCCATGCTCTTGTTCTTATTTTAGTTTGGTTTCTGGGTGTGTCTCTTGGCAGAATTCCGAAAAAGCAGACCGAGGCCATATGGGTTAGTGATCCCAGTTAGCACCAATGCAGATGGAAGCTACATGTCCAACATCCTCTCGGCGAGTCACCAGCGGCGATCGACGCGGGAGGTGTCCCAGAGCCCCAGACAGCTGTATTTCAATGTCACTGCCTTCGGGAGGGAATTCCATCTCCGGCTGAAACCCAATACTCGTTTAGTGGCTCCCGAGGCCGTGGTGGAGTGGTACGAAGACTCTGTGGAGACTGGGAACGATGGTGGTAACTCGACTCAGAGTGGAACTGGTACGGAGCGATTATGGAAGAGAGAGCCCCTGTGGACCAACTGTGCCTACGTGGGGGACATCACGGACATCCCCGGAGCTGCAGTGGCCATCAGCAACTGTGATGGTCTGGTAAGGCTGGTTTCACGGCATTTGTGTCTTGTGTCACGCTTTGTGCATACCTTTAGTTGCCTTTAACCACACGTTGCTAATGATGTCATTTACAGAACTTCATTTCTTAAATCTCTTAGAAAGTATTGATAAGCAAAGTTCTTAATGTCTCAGGTGTGTGAGAGAGAAATCAAACGTATGTATTGCTGGGTTTCCTTTTTATTTGCATGAGGTGTTACAAACAGGAAAATTAATAATGAGGATATTTTCAGACTTAAAAGGTGACCTTTTGTTAACTGAATTTAGGATTTGGTGTCCAAATCATCCCTCTTTGCTTCTCAGGTACCAAAATGATGGGCTGCCCTGTTATCCAAGAATAGCAGCATTAAGTTTTAAAGGGTTCATTTATAAAATGAGCATACTTTTTGTTCTCTTAGATGCAGTTTTGTTTCATCAGGAGGTGTCATATGAGAATTGAGTGGTTCACATCTGTAACGGGTTTGTTTTCGATCTGTCTGCGAACACTTCAGAGTTTCCCTGTGGCTGAGCAGATGCCCAAATCCCAGAATGAAAGGCTGAGCATATATGGAGCCCACACACCATTCACTGATTCACTCATGCAGCAGGGAAAGCCAGCAATACTCACCTTGTGCTCCATAAGGCCCAGGAGCACTGGTGGAACACGTCTGCAACATCCAGGGAGATGAATGTAGTGGTTACCCTCCTGCTGTTTGGGACAGGAATCGTATGAAGAAGTCTGCAACAAGCATCATTTCTTGGAAGTGGGCTTCCCACTTCCCGTAGCTGCCACGTGGTTGTGATTTGATTCCATTTTGAGATCAGTCCTGGCTAGGAAGGCTCCCACCTCAGCAGCGGGCAGCAGTCACTGTGGGAGTAACTGCAGAAATGGCTCAAAATCCCCATTCAGACCAAAACTCCTTGAATTCCCTTGCTTAGAGAAAGGAGATACTGGTAGTGGTTGCATCAGAGGTGATAACTAATACCAGTTCAGTGTGTTTTGGGGGCTTTTGGTCAGTTTTTTTGGACAATCTATTGCCAATGTAGTGTGTTTACAAAGGCCAAGCAGACCCCTGCCTGGCTAGATGTAGCTTCCAGTAGAATCGTTCTGATGAATGAGAGCCTGGGACTGGCAGCTGGATTTTGGCAGTAAGCCTGAATGAAGTTGTTGCATTGAGACAGCACGTGAAGAGCAGAAATTGGATTAAATGGAATTAGATTAAGGAGTGTAGCAGCTCTGTCACAGATTGCCATGTGGCTAGCAAGCTGTGTGTGGTGTGTTTTCAGGTAAATTAAGCCAGAGGGGGACTTTTGGAAGGGGAGTGGCTTCACAGTGACAGAGGTCAGGGTTGGATGGGATACGGGGAAGAAGTTCTGTGCTGAAGGGGGTGAAGTGCTGGCACAAGTTGCCCAGAGAAGCTGTGGCTGCCCCATCCCTGGAAATATTCAAGGCCATGTTGGATGGGACTTGGAGCAACCTGATCTAGTGGAATGTGTCCCTCTTTTCCTATAACATCCCATGCACTTCCATGGTTTTGGGGACTGGAGTAGGACAACATGGGCTTTTTCTTTGAGGAGTAGTGGGTAAATGCTCCTGGGTCACTCCTGTCTCCCTGTTCATCTCCATCTTTGCTGTTTTAACATCTCTTGGAGCTCTAATCACGTGAGTTTGAAAGAAATAAATAATCCTGAAGATTTATTTTATGGTTTTTTCCTCCCAGCATCTCCCAGGGTAGCAAAAGGAACTTGTGATTACCGTCTCTGGCCTCTGTTGCTGTACTATGTGTCTCTCAATCCCGCTAGCATATTTGATCCTCAGTGCATCCTAAAGACGTGAAGAGTGAGATAATATGGCTTAACAGAAACTGGAACAAGAGTGAGAAATTCTAGGGGCATGCGTGTGTTGGAAAGATTTATTTTCGACTTCAAAGGAATTTAGACACTCTCCAGAGTAGCCAGCTAGATTATGACATCTTGGAGAGAAAGTGAAGGGAATCACTGGGGTAGCAGTTTGCACAATGTATAGCTTGTAGAAGGGGTTCAATATCATAAGTAAAAGAGCATTTGGTGCTACATTTTGATTGTTTGATAGTAAACATGTGGAATAATTGGCATATGCACTAGTAAAGTAAGATTTTGCCCACAGCCTCTTCCTGAAGCTAAACTTATATTTAAACCCCCAAATACTTGAGCACTTTTGTTTTGAAATAGTTTACATATCTACTTTTGCAATGGAAGTTGTCTGTGTGCCATCAATTTTGCAAATTCCTCTCTTCACATCTGCTTAATCTGCCTTGGAAATGACCCTGTTTATTTAAAAAACCCACATGTATGTGCCTGCACTTGTCATGGCAGAAGAACACTTCATTAGTCAGAGAGGAGCTGCCTCCTGTCTTCTTCACTGTGTGTCAGAAAGCTGGTGCTTCCACAGGTTTCTGCTGTTGTTTGGTCAGAATAGCAGTATTTATTGTCAGAATCCTTTGGGAGTGGAAGGTGCCGCCCTCAAGAAAACACTAATGGTTTAGATTGTAAATAGAGAGAAGGCAGCAAGCCTAACATTTAGAAATAGTGGCTTAAAACACTTCCTACCTCTTGTTGCATAGAAAGTCATCTCAGTTTCTCAGTTAGCTTCCTGCCTCCGTAACAAACTCTGAGCAGGTGCTGGTGTGTGGTGCCTTTAGCTTGTACTTCCACTCTGAACTGCTTTTCTGTAGATGTGTGTCCTGTGTCTGAGCTGGGATCTGGTTTATGGTCACATCCGCGCAACACCAAGTGGCAGCGCTGGTTTCTGTTTCTCCTAGAGCATTAACCTTGCTTGTTTTAAATGAAAGGGCTAGGCCCAGTACGATGAACCTTTCATCTTTGACTTCAGATTCCAAGTAAAATGTGACTTCTTTTTTGTTCGTTGGAAATTATTTGGAGTATTTTTGTTTATTGAAATCCCATGGCCTTCAAACCCAGGGTAGCCTATGGTCGTGTGAAGTACAGCTGTTTGCAAGTGGAAGATGCTCAGGAATCTGTCTGCCAAACCAGCAAAATCCTGGAAGACAATCCAACCATGAAGAATTAAAAAAATACCCAAACATGCTTAGATCTGTCATTTGTGACAGATTATTCCTCACTTGCTTATTGCCATCCGTTTTTCCAAGGATATGGAGACGTGAGGAAACATGTCTGAGCATGTTCGCGGCTCCTTTCCTTTGGCAAATCTTTTGGAAATAGGGGCTGGAATATCTCAGACTAGAGATAACTGCACAGGCTTTAAACTTGGTTCAAGAAAAGCTTTAAAAATCGGCAGGAATTGGGGCATATGGGATCCCAGGAGTTTCAGGGCATTTTGATTTGTTTCAAACCCTTTTTTATTACCGTTGTTTGATGAGGACTGAACTGTTAAGGCTTGTTTCTTGTTCCTGTGTTGGTTCTAATGTACTATTTCAGGATGATTTCCCACAAGCCGGCAAGACAGAGTTCCTATATGGAGAAACATCTTTCTAGGAGCCGATGATGTTTTATCCCAATGTGCTGGAATAGCATTTTGGAGATGAAAACTTGAACTGCTGCAGAGCATCTGATTGTAGCAGATGAATCAGAAATTCTTGCCCAGTTTGACATGGGGTTTGGGACTGGGTGGGACTGTCCCCTCGGGCCTGGAGGTTTCTTCCAGTCCAAGCTGGGGGCTGCGCTCGAGGGGACGTCTTGGGCATCCAGGACTTTCTGGGAGGGGAGAGCAGAACAAACCCTGGGGAGATGGAAGCAGCTCTGGCTGCGTGCCACTCTGGGCAGATGGCAGCAGTGTCTTAGGCTGATTTAACACTCCAGTATTCCTGCTTCCCTGCCCTACTGCGCTCTTCCCACAGTAATGCTCTCCTTGCCACGAACTCCCATGACCTGCCGTGCCTGCTCTTACCACTGGCGTTTCTCTGCACCTGGCAGGACTGATGAGCTGGGTGTGATGGGCTGCAGCTGGGCTTCATCCCCGTCACCTCTCCACTGTGCGGCACTTCCCACAGGCTAATACAGACTCCTCAGCCGTAATAATCCATAGCAAAGAGGACTTCTCAAAGTTCAGGAGCTCCAGAAACTTGAGAAAATGCATTTTCTTATTCAGGACTTGGGGCTTCTTTGAGTAAAACACAGAGGGGAGGAGCATTGATTGAGAAGGGAGGTGATGCGGACTGAAGTCAATATAGTGTAAAATAATATAATCTAGAAATTGTTTTATAAGTCTGGTTTGCTTCTTCGTGAAATTATCACTCAAATCAAATGAATACTTCACCCTTACTTCATGGAGCATAGTCAAAGTTTATGCAGATGGTTGCTCAAGCTCCATTTATTTATTCTTGTTTGTTTTTATAAATTCTTTTAACAGGGCCAGATTTGGTCTAATGATAGGTTTGCCTCATTCCCAAGCCCTGTGCCTTCTCCTCTCTCTCCTGCCTACCTTCAAACACAGACTTCGGGCCTTAAAAATTGTGCTTTGGCCCCTTAAAATGAGCCTTTCGACCTCAGAAGAGATGTTTGGAACTTGTGAGGGTTTGTACGCTAAAAATGAGATGTTTTTAATCCTAGAGTCAAAGTTTTAAACTCCAGAAATGAGACTTTGTGACCTAAAAATGAGGTTCTTAGGTCTAAAAGTGTGATTTAGACCCTGTGTATGAGGGATTGGACACTCGAGATGTGTCTTGGACCGTAAGGACTGGTTGGATCATAAAAATGGAGCTCTGGACATGGAAAATGAGGCTTTGGGCACTATAAATGCAGCTTTGAGCTACATCTGTTCAAAAAGTTGGAGGTAGTTTAGCTCTTTTTGGCTCATAGGAAGCGTTTGCAGGCACTTCTTGGTAACTGAAATTAAAGTTGTACTATTTGTCTTTATCCTCTGTTGAGGAGCAGGCAGCAGCAGGTTATCAGATAATAGAAAGCAAGGATGAAAGGAGAATCAATCCCGTGTGTTCTGACAGTTCTGCAGAATTCCTCACCCTCCAGCTGAGGACAGATGCAGTGAGTTCAGGCTGGCACCTCAGTGACCTGTGATGTCATCCAAGGTGCCTTCCAGAAAAGGAGGACTTCCCTGTGGGGCCTTCCTGGGGCCTCTCTGAAACAATCAACAGGAATAGCCCAGAACACTCGAGCTGTGACCTTAACAACTACCCCAGGCTGGGCAAAATGTGCATGTGGTATGTAGCCACGAGTGGAAAATATGATGCTAAGAAGCTGTTATTAGTCTCTTTTTTCCTGTCTTTAGGTTGGAGACCGTATTTGGAGGTTAATTAAGAAAATTGACAGTCTGGTGGGGGTGAGGCGAGGTGAGGAGAGCATCCCCTAGGAAGGGATTTAGGAACAGGCAGCTGGAGAGAGTCTGCCTGGAGACTTTTCATAAAAAGTCTCCGCCTTGATTGCCACAACTTCAGACTTTTATTTATAGTTCGTTTCTGATGTTGAAAAATCATTCTCTACAGCAAAGCATGGGTTTACATGTAATCCCTCCCTTTTAAGCAATATATTTAGGGGCTGGAACTGCTGTTACAGGTCAGTATGTGATTAAAAATGGTCTGGAACAAAGGGCAGCTGGTTGGGTCCTGCTCTGGATATGCCTTTTGTAGCTGTTACTTAATCACACCTTATAGTCCTGGCCATGCATTTTCACAAAACACAGCTTTTAGGGCACTTGGACAAAGAATTACCTTTTTGGGTTTTTCTTCTTTGTTCCCAAAACAGCAGATGCTTCTTAAATTTTTTGATTCCTGGAGGCTCACAGCTTACAGTTTATAAAACAGTACAAGCTTATTAAAATGACTAAGTACAGCCCTTTTTTATAGTTTTAGTAATAAATCCCAGATTGTATAACTTGTGTGGACTCTTGTAATACAACAGAATGCATGAATTGAGCTCTCACTCCTCATTCATGTCCTGCCTCCACATGTCACCTGTGGGAAAGTGTGTGTCCCAGGAAAAGAAAGTAAACAGATACTGAAATAGTCAATGCTCTCAACATTAATTCCTTGTAGCCTCTCTCAAAGTTCTCATTGATGGTGGAGTTGGTGCTGAATTTGTAACTGCAGTTGGTAGGGTGGAGGTACAGAAGCCATATTCAGCAATGGCTTTTTTGATGTTTCATGTTTATTCAGTGTTGTACGTACTTGGATCTGGAATTTGGCCTGTGAGGCACACAGTCTGAGGTTTGCAAAGGGGCAGGAAGCAGGACTGGAGAGAAAATACTGTGCAGGGTCATTGAGAAAAAGAGTTTGTCTGCTTTTCCTGTTCTTAGTTTTTCCAGAGGGTCACACTGCAATTCTAAACATTATGCTCCCATCTGGGCTCTGAAAGAGTCATGAAAAGAAGAGTCAGTTGGTTCCATTCTCTGGCCTCTCTGTTTCATCAGGAGCTTCTTGAAATGATGGATAAAGTGCAGCACCATTGTTCCCATTAAAAAAAAATCTTTGCTTGCTCTTCTATTTTAAATAGATACTTAGTTTTCATCAAATGCTTCTGCTGCTTGGCTGAGAACTTTAATAAATTACAACCATGCAACAATGAATCAGCTTCCCTACCTCATAAAAATCCCTTTGTCATTTGACGTTCTTGGTTTATACCTAATCAAAGGTGTAAAACCACTTTTCCTTTGAGAGACTTTACCATGCTTTGTGCAAGGATGTAGAACCAATTTAAAATTATGAGTTTGATGGAAATATCACTAGCTTTGGTGCTTCCTAGCTTTTGATCTACAAAGTATTTGCATTCAGAGGCAGCTGCGTCAGTTTTCTCTCCTCTTCTGACTTCTCTCCGAGGAGATGACTCTTGCTCACGCATGGTTTGGACTGAGTTTTCTGTTGCCTTGGAAGAGTGATGATGCTGCGGCGTGATTCATGACTGTTGTGTACAGACAGCAGATAAGTCAGTATTTCTTTTGTGTGCCACAGTAGAAATGTTGCTGCTGACATCCAGATCATGAGACCTTCGTATTTTGGCATTATTTTATTTGCTTTCTACTTTTGGAGTATTCAGCACTTGGAGGTCTCATTTCTCCTTCTCTGAAGGCTATCAGATGTCCTCACTTTTTGTTTTCCTTTCACCTTTTTAGAGGAATCCATGACTGGTGTCATCCCATGATTTCTGGAGCTGGGAAAACACGATGTTTACTGTAGAACTGGCAACCTTTACTGTCTCCTGTACCATTTCTCCAAGAAATAGTTCCTAGCAAAGACCTGCTGTAACTGACACAAAGACAAAACTTGTGCTCAGTAAATATTTCTTCAGAGACACTGGGATTGTGGAGGTGCTTGACTGCTCTGAGCATGTTCCATGCATACTTTTCACGCTCGAATAACTGATATTTTAAACCCACAGTTCCTTCTTTAAGGACAAAGCATTTGGCCTGCCAGCTCTATGCGGCAGTTTGCTGTTAAAATGAATCCTGCTAGGTTTTCCAAGAATGAAAAATAGAGACATATTTTTCCACATAAAATCAAAGTTTGTTTTTTCTCTCTGCTTTCATATAACTCTTAAGGGCTTCCATTGAGTTTTCTTAGACTTTCTGAAATGGGGAAAAAGAAAACCCAGCATTTGGATCAAAACCAAGCATGAGAAATTTCAGCATAAAGGAATTTTCTTATGGATGTTTATAGAGGAGACTAAAAAGCTTAATTCCAGTCCAGTGCAGTGACCCAGTAAATGCTGACAATTTCCTTTCTTCTGTGCAAATTCAACAGGATTTTGGTTAATTTGATGGCTCTTCCAAATGCCTTTTGCTCCTTAAAGTGGTATCAATTAGTATGGTGAGAGACTTCAGTTCCTCTGGGCACATGGTTTCCAGTATTTTAGTAGGAGCTTGTCTAAGTGGCTTCTAAGTTGTGCCCGTAGTTTGGAAGAGGATATTAAACATTCCTACGTTTTCATCCTGTTTCTGAATCTTCTGAACAAATAGGACTTCTCTTGGTAGCTGCAGAAGATTTTTGTTTTGATTTAAAAATCTGGTGTTAATGATTAGTCACAAACTGGTGCTGTGTTAATAATTCAGGTGGCTGTGAGACTCAAGCAGTGCGTCCTGTTTGAATCTTCCCTTTGATTCAAAAATGGGTTTAATGCTACTAAATAAATGCGATCTCACTTTTGGCATGCACTTAATAAGAAAAATCTCAACCCTCTGTGTTGAGGCCTGTGTTCAACACCCTTCAAGAATGGAGCCTAAAATGATACAGGAGCTCCTGCTTCAATTCTGAGATGCATGGCCAGGATAAAACATGGGCTAGAACATGAATTTTATATCACACTGATCTTACAGAGAGGGAAAATGAGCTGTGGAATTTCTGCTTGCTCCTCTAGGAATCACTCTAAGGGTGTTGGAGCTGGAGGGTTAGTAAATGGGGATGTTTCACCCCAAAACCGTGGTGTTTTCCCAAAGCCCAGACACCTCCGTGGAGACTGGAGGCCCATCCATGGAGGAGGAGGAATTCCATCTGCAAACCTCCTCTGTAGACACCCAGCAACTGGATCAATAACATCTGTTTCTCCACAATGTGCGCAGGGCTGCAATATTACTTTTTTCCAGCATTCCTCTAATGTGTAGCATTTTTTTAAATGCCAAATATGTCGAGGCCATAAATACTTTAACATGCAGAAGATGTGAAGGGAGGGAAGTATGTCCATTTGGATGCCTTTCCCCTTCCCTGCCAGAGGGACCTGTCAGAGTGTGTGAGCACAGTGGGACTTGGGACAAGTGCCTGGAGTGACAGGACAAAGGGAATTGCCTTCAACTGACAGAGGGCTGGTTAGATGGGATATTGGGAAGGAATTCTTCCCTGTGAGGGTGGTGAGGCACTGGCATGAACTGAAGAGTGGCATCATGGGCAAACTCAACAACTTCAGAAGCTTCTAGAGGATTTTTGAAAAGAAACCCAGAGAATCAGTTGATTCTTGCCAAAATACGGAACCCATGTGGCATGGGAAATAATATCCACCCAAGGAACTGAAGGTATAGCCCTGGAGCTACACAAACTTAGAATCAGTGTCCACCCAATGTGGCTCAGTTTTGGGGGAGGCCGGCGAAGGGAAATTTGCTGCAGGCAAAGCATCCTTCTTTGCTTTTATTTTTCTTCCAGTAAATTAACCAGTGTTCGGTGCAACTCCAAAAGCTTTTTGCCTTTGGATTGGAAAGCGGAGCAGCAGGTAGGTGTGACGCAGGTTTTGCACAGTCACCGAACTGAAGCCACCTTAAGCCAACAGCAAGGGTGAAAGGTAGCAGTGTTTTGGGGCTGAATCAGTGTTTTCAGACGAGGCAGCACCTCTTTTATAAAAGCGTGTTTCTATCAACTCCTTAAGAAGTTTAGACTGGAGGGCTGTCTCCAGAACCTGCCCCCTCCTCGTTCCAGGTCCCAGGTGTTTGTCTTGGCAGGAGGCATGTCTGCTCGGCCAGGGCTGGGATATTAAATTGAGGGAACACAGAGCTCTTGATGCTTTTCAATAGGGCTTCTATTTAGGTAGGGGCAGGATAGAGCTGTCAGCCACCTGTGATTGTCCAACAGGGAAAAAAGGAGGGATAAGGAGTAGGGGAGAGCCCTGGAAATGTTTTCCAATTCCATCAATAGAATGGTGAGATGAAAGAGTTTTCTAGGAGGCAAAGCCTTGTGTTGGTTTGACTGCTGAATCCTTTGCTGCAGTCCAGGCATTGGTGGATGAAGAAATGAAGAATGATACTGGCTGAAACAATGTGGGATGGCACAAGGAACCTCCTGAACTGAACTTCCCATGTGTGGAGAGCCTTGTAAGAGATTTTGCTACAAGCTGAATGATCAGTGTGTGCCTGAAGTGAGAATTGATCCGGGTGTCCTGATTCTGACACTTGGGGTAGTTCTCATTGTCCATATATATTCCAGATATGTATTTCTGCATTAATTTTTAAGGTGTGAGGGGTGGTTATTTCATTTAGTTTCCATAGAATGAAAACTTAGTTTCAATGGCCTTAAGCTGAAGGACGAAAGGTTTAGATAAGGTATTAGGGAGAAATTCTTCCCTGTGAGGGTGGTGAGGCCCTGGCACAGAGTGCCCAGAGAAGCTGTGGCTGCCCCTGGATCCCTGAAAGTATTCGAGGTCAGGTTGGATAGGGCTTGGAACAACCTTGTCTAGTGGAAGGTGTCCCTGCCCATGGCAGGGGCTGGAACAAGTTGATCTTTAAAGTCCCTGCTAACCCAAACCAGTCCATGATTCCATGATTCTGTGGGGGAAACAAGAGTAGTCCCTTTTGGATGCTTGTAGGAAATGCAGGTGGAAGTTCAAACTGGAGCATGGCAGAGTCCCTCTTCGTTGGACAGCCCAAACCTCTGTTGGTCTTCAAGAAAGTGAAGGATACTCGGCTTCTCTTGGTCAAATAAAGGCTTCTTCTGCCCCACCACATGTTTTGAAGAATGGAAGGGGGAAGAGAAAACATTTGGAGAAATCTCCAGGCTCTGAAATTCTTGATGTACAGACCCTGTCCCTGTGTTTTCCTATGTTGGCGCAGGTGTTGGACTTGATCTTGTTCTTTGAAGCAAACAGGTTCATCCTCCTGAGCAGGTTCATCCTCCTGAGCATAGTCTCTCCCATAAAACAGGACACAGGTAGTTCTCCCTTTTCCCACTGAATCCTTCAGTGTCCTTGAATTGGAAAGTCACTGCCTGGCTCTTTCACACATGCCTGCTTCACTCTGGTGAGAGCTGTGATCTTCTCATGCTTCCCTTCTAGGTAGGGTCCAACAGCACAGTGCAGCTTTATTACTCCATATTTCGACCTGTGTGTGACTGAAGTTGGAGCCTCCTTCTAGAGGAGAAGGGGATTTTGGCATCCTTAGATCCCTGTGTTTATTCCTGATTTTTTTCCAAGGATGACCATTTCATGTAGCCTCCTGCTGCTGAGCTAGCTCCAACCTGCCTATTAATCTGCTTCCACTTATTGACAGCCTGCTCTGTTTGGAGATGAATGTAGAGCTTTGAATGTGATGTTAAGCTTATAATCTCCACTATTTCAATCTTCCCAGTGAAGACCAGCACGTGGTGTTTCCAAATTATTGTGTGTGACAGAGGGATGTGCAGATCCTGAGACAGATGAAAGATGTCTGTAATACAAATGAAGACTCTCAGGTAGAGAGATGCAGGGAAGCTCTGTGCATCTTTAATTCCCATATTGTGTTGCTGATTTGCTTAAAGCAGCTTTACAGATCTGTTCTCTCACTGTTCAGAGCTGGCTTAGGAGAAATAGCTGCTAATTAACACCTTGGCTCCCCAGGGTGTCACATCAGTGTTTGAAAAAGTATTTCTTTGTAGTACAAAGGCACTAAGGACAGTTTAAAAACGTCACTTATAGCATTATCTTCTCTGTGGGAGGTTCTGTGTCTCACAAAAACACAAGATGTTCAAAATACAGATACCAGGAGAGTTTGGGATGGAGACTGAGAGCAGAAGATGAGAGCATCCTCTGACCTCGTGGCGTTGACCATGGGATGGTAGGATGGGTTCAACAGCCCAAAGCCTTTCCTACTCTCTGGTGATCACTTTTAGAAGCACTTGATAATGGCCACCAGTGTGACTGCTGAACAAACTTCCTGACATTTTGAGGGTGGCCTTTCCAAAGCTCATCTGGGAATTAACTGCCTCGCCCTTACTGCAAACTGCTAGAAACAGGGCATTTGACTTCCTAAAATACTTTTGGAAATCCCACCCATAACGTTTAATACTGAAGGTAAATGTGGCCATTAATGGACACTCCACAGCTCTCCGTTGTGCTCCTTGAATGAAGGGCTCTTTCCTCCTTCCCTACGAACACCCCATGCATATTTATAGGGAATCATATTCCCCCTTAAATGCTGTTGATTTTGGCTCAGGAAGTGATTCCTTAGATTAACCTGCCCTTGTAGGTTATTTTCTCAAGGCTTTATATTGTTTCCAATTCCCTTATTCTTACCTGCGTCTTTTACATTTTGAAAAAAAATTAAAATGTATTTTCCAGATTTTGCTTTATCCGTGGATTGTCCAGTAAAGGCTAAAAGGTTTGGTGTCCTCTGGGAAGCCCTCCTAGGTGGGCTGCCTGGGCCAGACTGGGTTTGGCCTTGCTCCCAGTTACCTTTTATTGTGAACTCCAGCAGCACTTCCTCTTGCATCTCTGTAATTCCATAGAATTCCCTCTGTTCACTCTGCACCAGTTCTTCTGGATCAAGGGGGACGGGAAGAACTGCAGGGATGAACAGAATGCTCAGAAGTCAGTTAGACAGATGCAGATACTGGGGAGCAAGGTAGATGCAGGTGGTGTGCTGACGGGACCTTGGCCAGGTTTTTTCTGGATTCTCCCCTGGGAGAAGCGAGTCTGTAGGAAAGCCAAGGAGTTAATCCACCTCCCTGAGCCTCACAGCTGAGATGGTGCTAGGAACAGGCGGGTTTATCCCAGCCACTGTGCCCCAAAAGCTGCTTTTGGATTTTGGTGGTCTGCTGTCTGCCCATTTTCACAGAGTCCTGAGGACAGCTCTAGAGAACTCTGCAGTAACACAGATTCCAACCTGCCCCTTCAGTGGATGGAAATTTTGAATGTCGTTAATTTAGAAGAAAAAAGTAGTAAAATTAATAGCATTCCAAGACTGGAGACTGCTTTCCTGGATTGCTCCATCAATGTGCTTTTGTGGAAAAAAAAAAATTCCACTACATACTTTTTTCTTGAAAATTCACCACAGCCTTTTCTCCAAGGGAGCCTTGAAAAATACGTGCTCCGAGCACCTCCCTGCACATCTCTCCGGCTGGGGGGAAGGAAGCACTGGGTTGGCACTACAGCTTACAGGGAGGATTCACTTAAAAACGTAAAACCTGCTTCTGCCCCTTCGTCTCCATTGATTTGTAAAATTTCAAGCTCTTTTTATTGGTGAAATTTTGGGGGGGAGAAAAGAAATGCATGGGTTACAGTAGTTTTCTGAGTGTTTCATGCTTCATCCCTCTTGGTATTTGTTTTTAGAGCGTCAGGCTGGGTCTTCAGGCTCTAGAATGGCATATGGACATGTTTTCTCTCTCCATTACCAGGCTGGAATGATAAGAACTGATGAGGATGAATACTTCATTGAGCCTTTGGAAAGAGGAAAGCAGATGGAAGAGGAGAAGGGAAGAATCCACATGGTGTACAGGCGGTCGGCGGTAGTGCAGCATCCCACCGACACGCTCCCTGATGTCCACACAGGAGGTACAGTACCCCGTGGGGTTCCTTGCAGATCTGTTCCAGGTGACTCCAGGCTATGGAAGCTTTTGAAAGAGGCTGTACAACTCCTGTTTAAAGTTTGGCTCCTGTTTCTTTCTGAGTAACAGCGAAATTGTGCCAATTTACTGTTTTCCTCCTTCTACTGGTTGCAATGAAAGCGGTCTGAAGGCAGTTGTGTTGATCGGATATATTTTGTCACATCCAAGGATTCCCCTCTGCCTTGAAGATAATGTGGTTGGTCCATCTGAGAATAATCACCGTGTCTGAAAATAATTATCGTCATGTAGTTTAATCCATATGGTTGTATGTCTTTTTAGTAATTCACAAATACTCACAAGCCAAGGCGTTGCATAGTGAAGGTTTTAAGGCTCTGGGCTCAGGATGAAAGAGAAGCTCTGCTCCCATCAGTGCTCTGCCTTTATTTCAGTATCTTTCAGCTTCTCCAATTCCTGTGTTTATGTTGTGTTCACATATTGTTGGAACTGGAAAGGGTTTGGGAAATAAAAGAAGTACATACAATGCACAGAACTAGAGGTGCTTTGCTTTTAGTACCCCAACAAGGCCATTCCAATTTAGCTCATGCATCTGGGGAGGTTCAGGGGAGACCTTCTCTGAAAGCAGGCTAAAACTCGCTGGAGGTTGTAGCCAGGTGGGATGAAGTCTCTTCTCCCAGGTAAAAGGTGACAGGTCAAGAGGACATGGCCTCAAGTTGCACCAGGGGAGGTTTAGATTGGATATTAGGAAAAATTTCTTCATGGAAAGGCTTGTCAAGCCCTGACACAGGCTGCTCAGGGCTGTGGAGGAGTCGCCATCTCTGGAGGGATTTAAAAGTTATGTAGATGTGGCACTTGGGGACATGGGTTAGTGGTGGCCTTGGCAGTGCTGGGGGAATGGCTGAACTCTGCTGAAGTGAATAGCTTGGAGGGCTTTTCCAACCTAAACGATTCCATAACCAAAGGTAAAGCAAGGTGCCCAAGCTCCTGGAGCCTGAGGAAATGTTTGCAGTAGTTGAGTTGTCTTATCAGCTGCAACTGTTGAGTTGTCTGTGTACGAGCTGCATATCGATGCCATGAAAATCGTCCTCTTTCTTCTCTGTCCTGGCTCCCCCACCACCGTGCTTGGGCTCAAGGCAGCGATGCAGAGTACCGTCTGCTCGTGGTTTGGGAGTTCAGCCAGCACTCACAAGAATCCAAATTTTCAGTAACAGACGACAGATGACTCAACAAACAGCCGTTAAGATAAAAAAGTACTTAAAATTGTTGTTGTCGGTGAAGTCGTTACAAAACTGAGAAACTCTGCGTGACAACCTTTCTCGGCAGTGACAGAGGACACGCTGTGTCATGTTCTCCCTACAAGAAGTCAGTTTTCTAAGAGGAAGGCTCCCAGCTCCATGTGGAAGGAGCTTGCAGTCTGACAGGACACCTGGTATTCCTGCAGGATTTTATAGTGTTTGGGAATTGGTTGGACATTGCTCAAACAGTTGGACAGAATGAGCGTAGGAGTTGTAAGTCAAAAAGCTGCCATCCTGAGAGCAAGGTTTTAGCGATGATCACAGTGCAGTGGAGTATTAATTGGTTCGTATCCTGTGTTCTCGTGGAAGTCAGCGCACTTACCCACTTCTCTTTCCCTGTTTCCTTTATGGCTGTCTCTTTGATGAAGCTTCACGGAGCTGTCTTAACCGGGAACCAGAAATCTGGGGTTCTGGGGGAGATATTGGGATGCCTCAGGCTGCTGGGTAGCATGGGTTCAGCCTTCCCACCCTGAAGCAGCAGCCTGTGCTGATTCCTGTGTATGGTATCCGTGGCTCTGGAGAGCCTCTTTAGGGAATGACAGTGGCAATTTGCATGTATTGTTTTCCTAATTTGCTTTGCGTTGAGATTGGTTTCTTTACAAGCCTTATATGAGACACTCAAGAAATGAGATTGGAAGTCCTGCTGCATTCCTGTGGGGAATTTTTCTTTGTGTGTGTGCACACCCAGTTTAGGCCCCTTGAAGGATTTCTTTATTAATTATTGCCTCTTTATACCATTGTCTTTTCAGTCATTTTGGTGTGAGTCGGATCTCCTGCGTATAAATGGACCTGAATATTTGGCGTTTGTTCTGATACCAGGGAATTGTAGATAGTTTTATATCTTTTGTGCTTGGAAAATGCTTCTGCTCTCATTCGGTGACATCAGGGAAATGTGGATAATTTTCCATATTTTGACAGGCTGTTGGCAGGATTGACTATTTGTATGTCATGGGTAATCTGTCTGCTGCTTCAAAAGATCTTATTTGACTGTATTCCTTGGAATATGATCTTTCTTCTGCTAGGTGAGGCAGTGCAGGGAAGCAGTAGGTCTTGAACACCAAATGTTAAAATCATTTTATTAACCCAAAGTCCTGCTTGGTCCTTGTGAAGTCCATCAGACAGGGTGTTTGCAGGTTTGAACTGCTGAGCTCAGGTTAGTTCTCCTGGACAAAGGAAGCTCTTCCTCTTCTGTGGGGTGGAAACCAATGCCTCCCATGGGAAATCCCAGCTATTGAAAAAACACTTAAATATAGTGGCATGTGACACTGAACATTTGTTTTTAAGCATCTGGGATGAGCATCTGGTTAGGTCTGGTCTGGGAATGGTATCACAGAGCAGGACAGTCTCTAGAGTTCTCCATGGGTGTAAATACACATGACAGTCTCCTGACAGCTTTTCCATGTTGGATTGCCCTGGGATGACATTTGTAAGCTTGAATTCCACAGTCATTTAAGTCTTGATCCTAAAGACACTGAACATCTGTGCTTCCCATTTGAGTTGAGTACTACAGGTAGTCGGTGTTCGTGTTGTGTTACTCCCAAGTAATGTCTCTTAAATAAAAAAGTACTTATCCTTAAGGGCAAAAAGAAGCAAAGTCAAGGTCTCCGTGTGGGGGTGAAGGGTCTGAGGGACAGAGAGCAAATGAACTGTGCAGACAGAGCTAAAAAAAATAGAACAGTGTATGAGGCTGTCATGTTAAAACATGATTTAAATAAATCCTTACCAAAATTTTCTCACCAAAATAGCTTTTTACTCCAGAATGGAAGGGAATGCTCTCAGGACAAGCCTGAGTTTGGGAGGTCTTGGAAGTATAACAATGATATTACTCTGCCTGGGGGGGGATGAAAAGTAGCTGCTCCTTGTTAATAAGATGAGAAACATCACTGAGATGTGTGATCATTAACCTCATTCATTAAAAGCGTTCAAGACGCAACAGAAACAGGCAAAGAACCTGTAGAATTTACAATCAAATTCGCACCTAGGAGGCTGCCTGTGCAAGTTCTACTGAATTTGGCTCAGGAGTGTGGTAAAAGAAAACACAAGCTGTGTTTCAGAAACATAAAAGCCTGGTCCAAGTCCGCTGAAGTCAGTGGGAATGCTCAAGCTGACTTGAGTGGGATGATGAGGCAGGGTTTGGATCATATGCTGCTCAAGCTGATAACTGAGTATTCAATTTATCTTTCCTCCTGTTTGTTCGTTTGTCATTTTTTCTGTGCATTTTTGTGTGGTAGAATGGTGACAACCAACCCTGAGCTTGGCAGTTACACAGCATGGTAATGTACTCGGAGCTTTCCTATTTCATCCTCCTCTTCACACCATAGTATTTTTTAAATGACAACCTATTCACTCAGCAAGCACTTGACATGAAAGTATTTTTGTAATTACTTCCTAACAGTGGGAAACAAGGAGTAGGAGCCTTTATCTCCCAGCTTCCTTTCAGAATTTTCATTTTCCCCAAAGAACCAAAGTGCTTGTGTGTCTGATGGGGTTGCCATGGCACTGGTGTTGAGTGTCTTTGTCCCAGGTGGGAAACATGTAGGAGGAAGAAATGATTTGGGAATTGCTCCTGGTTGCCTGGGAATGAAACCCTGGAATAGAAGGTAGAAGAATGGGAAGACTATTGCCTACTTGGGAGACCTCCCTCTGCACTTCCCCAGGCACATTAGTGGTTCTCAGGGATGTCGTCGTGCCGGAGGGTGTCTGAACTCTTTTCTCAGCAGAATTTCTCATGACCTGTGTTCTGGTGGAGGATATTTTTGGTGCTGCACAGCCCACCACACAAGTTTGTGCATCAGAACAATGGGAAAGATGGAAATGATTTCTGTGTAGACTCAGTACAACATGTTGTATAACATCCTCTGTTCAGTATGGGCATTCTTGTATAATCACAGAATGCCAGCATGGTCTGGTTGGAAGGGACCTTAAGGACCATCCTGCTCCACCCCTTGCCGTGGGCAGGGACACCTTCTGCTACCCCAGCTTGCTTCGAGCCCCGTCCAACCTTGGGCATGTCCAGGGATGGGGAAGCTTCTTTGGGCAGCCTGTGCCAGGGCCTCACCACCCTCACAGGAAAGAATTTCTTCCTGCTATCTGGTCAAAAGTCTCTCTCCAGCTCTCTTGTAGTCCCCCAAGAAAGGGCCACCAATAACTTGTATTGATGGCAATAACCTGGGTTGTCTAAGGACATCCTGTTCTTTATCCAGAGCTTCTGGAGCTTTTCCTTTTAATTTAGCCTTCTTCTCTTAAATTGAAACTTAGGTGGATTCTCTGAAGTTCTTAACCTAATACAGTTTGTGGGATTGGGTTTTTTCTTTTTTTTTCAGGTAGCAGTGTGCTTAATCAAGGAAAAGGTAATCAAATAGAACAGGAAGAGCACAGCATGGTATAAAAGAAAAGGAGTGTTGGTGATGGATGTATGGGAAGCAAAAGGAAACACAGACTTTATAGTGAGAAAAAGCTTACAATTTTTTTTTAAGAAAGAAAAGCTTGAGCAGGAGTGGATCAGAAGGTGCTGTGAAGCGACTGATGTGCTCTGTGTCGGGAAGGTGGTGCCTGATGATGAGAGCAGGAACATCCATCTGCTTAAGTCATCTTCTATTCTTGGCAATAACAAAGGAAAATGATTTTTAAATAAAACCAAGAATAAAGGCTTCATTCCAATGCAGGCACTCAGTGCCAGAGTAGTAAAACACACAGAAAAATCTGTATGAAGGGAAAATTGAAAAAATGGAGACAGGTCAGTACATTCAGCTTGTAGCCATTCCAAGGCTCATACTGTTTTCCAATAAAAACTCCCTGTGCCCCCAAATTGCATAGGAAGAAGAAAACTTTCAACAGACAGTGGTGATAACAGACAGGAGAGGTTTTTAAATATTGTGTAAGCTGCTGGTCCTATGTGAAGGAGCCTGTTTGGTTTATAGATGACATTCTCAGAGTAATCTGGGAGAGACATGCCAAGGTGAGGATCACCCTTGGGTGGTCCGTATAGGACTGAGGTCCCTGGCTTGGATGTGAAGTGGCTCATTTCTGCTGCTGAGTTTGATCAGAAAGGTGCACATGAGATGGTTAAAAGTGCTTTTTATGGACCAGGACATACGTACCAGGATGGCACTGTCTGACAATGTGGGAATGGGAAGCAGAAGACCTGCCTTATCAGGGGGAGTTTATGTGAATTAGAGGTCAGGAACCAGAGGAAATGAATCCTCCCACAGCTTGCGGGGGCTGAGGCTTGTTCATGTGTTTCACATGCACATCAAATTTAGGACTGAAATGAGAGCACCGAGAGACTCTTTTCGCTGAGAGCAAAGAGCCTTGTTAGATCAAGTCTGTGTTCTACAGCAGGCTTTTGATGGGAAAATGAACTAAAACATAGCAGTTTGTGTCATAACATAAAAGAGTAATTTCCATGCCGTAAGACTCTCGCTGGACCTTCTCCCCCTTCATTTTCTGCAGGTTTTTCCCCACTGGGAGACACCTGGTTTTTAATGGGTTGGAAGCTCAGTAAATTTATAGGAAGATTCTCTCAACAGCTTAAGAACCCAAACCGAGGGCAGTTTTTAATTCAGTTATATCTTTGAAAATATCTGGATGAGATGTTGGCATCCCTGGTTTATGACAGAGAAGGAAAATGGATCTGGTGTGTTTTGAATGAGCATTTTGGATGCTATGCTCCTGCTTTTGGTGGGGTCCATGTGGGGTTACCGTGGACTAACTCCTGCTGTACCCTATGTATTACACCAACATGTTCCAGAGCTCACTGCACTCTTCCGTTTATCCCTTCAAAACATGGTGTAAATGATAAGTAATCTGGTTTGTCTTATGTGGGGTGACACAGAATTGGGCAGCTGGAGCTGACAGGAATGCGGATGGAAATTACTAACGTGAGGACATCAGCCTCAGACTTCACGTTGCTCCCAGTGGACTGAGTTTCTTCAGCTCCATTCCTGGGTTACACAAGTGCATAAATCTTTCCAAAATGCGATAGTAAAACACCGCATGAGTAACAGCATGACCCAGCTGTTGTTTGCTAAGAAAACAGGGGGGGTTTTTCTAGAATACCTTGCCTAATCATTCTTTGGAGTATTCCAATAACATGGCACAGGATCAGCCAGATAGTTTGGGTTCTGGAGGTTATTAAAAGTCACACAAGTCTGAGTCTGCAGTTAGAGCTGGAGAGGAGGGAATTGATGTCTCGGCGAAGCTGACTTCTCCTGCATGGTGACAGGGAGAGGCTGACCTGTGGGAAATCTGCGTTGGATTCCATCACATACCATGTGGTTTGGGAAGAGAACCCAGGGAGAGATGAAGAGCTTTGCTGGCTTGTACTTTAGGAGTAGCCAAGGGAAGTGTTTCGTTGGTGTGTCGTCCTTTGCAGCATTATTGGCAGAGCCTATTTCTAAACATTCCCTGGAAAAGTTTGAGGACCTCTCCGTAGGAGGGATGCCCTTGTGCCTCCTTTGGCATTTTACCTCTCCACCCAGGTAGCAAGCAGGCTGCTGCCTCCCAGCAGTTAGTGACACGGCTGCAGGGAACAGGTTTGTCCTTCCCGTGGTTCCTGGCAAGAGGCACTGTGCATCAGGTGGCTAGAAACGGTAGGATTTTCCTTCTTCTGCCCTGTTTCTGCACAGGATGCCTAACAGTGGACCTAGATATCTGGAGAAAGCTGGATTCAGACACTCATGTCCTCCATGGAGGACAGGGAATGATGGGTTGCGAGTGTGCGTGAAAACACAGACTTGATTAGCGAGTGCTATCCTTTTTTATGAAATTACTATCTTGTAGCCATAAATGAAAAATATGGATCACAAAGTTTGAATAACAGTTTGTTTGCCACTTAATCGTTCTGTAATCCTACAGATATCAAATAATAATTCAACATCAGCTGCTTATTGCAAATTAGAATAAAAACTTCTAATTACACTGATCATCTCGTGCAAAATCCTAATAAAACCTAAAATCTTCCAGATAATGAATTTTCAACTGCAATAGGGTTAAACACAGTGTAAACTGAGCTTTTTCAGTCTCCTCTGGAAACAGTACCAGGTGATGCAAGGCCATCCAAGGAACTTTGTGCTTTCTTAATGGAGAGCTCTGCTCTGCCGTTCCAATTCTCCTCACTAATAGTTCCAGAGAACATAAAGTCACAATTTCCAGGAGGAACAGTAGTTGTGCTTTTCTCTCCTTGACAATAAATCTGTTGGCAGTATTAAAGTAAGAGCTAGTAGTAACTCTGTTATTTACAGAAGTCAGATCGGTGGGAGAGTCGGTGATGGGTCTGTGGCTGCCCTTGAGCATCAAAATAACCTCTGGGCCTGAAGGGTTTGGATGTTTTTCCTCCCTTTCATGTCAAAGCTAATGTTGTAATAGTTAACCAATTTAGTCTATACCCTGTTCCCTCCTGTCCAGGCTCTTCTGCACCGTGTTTCCAAGCGCTGTGGAGCGGTACACTCAGATTTGAGAAGGTCCATGCAAGCAGACAGTGAAAGTTTGTGGGTCTGGGGATGGACCAGCTTCACATTGCCAGAGGGCAGGTTTAGATGGGATATTGGGAGGAAATTCTCCCCTGTGGGGCTGGTGAGGCCCTGGCACATGCTGCCCAGAGCAGCTGTGGCTGCCCCACCCTTGGAAGTGTCCAAGGCCAGGCTGGACAAGGCTTGGAGCAACCTGGGATAGTGGAGGGTGCCTGGACCCAGGAGAAGAGGACCTGGGGGAAGAGAAGAAGCTGCTGAGGATGTTTCTTAGGAGCTCTGAATGTAGCTTGAGCAGAATCACTGGGGATGATTTGCAGGCTGCTCCACCGAAGAGTGATTTCCTTTTCACTTAGGTCTTGGACTTGCTTACCAAGTTAGGGAGCCAATTAGGAACCAGCTAAATTAGTGTCGTCTTCTTCTGTTTCTGCATGTAGATTTTCATTTGCCTTTGAGTATCTGTGATTTGATGATGAAGATTCTTCGTGGGTTTTTTTTTTCCCGTGCTTAGGGCAGAAAGAAAGCTCAGGGCCAACCCATGGGGAAACTGCGTTCTGATCTTCCATGTTGCCTCACAACATAGAGCAAATATCTCAAACTTCACCTAAAAATCATGTTATTGAACATGAAAAATTCAGCTGGTACTTCTAATTCCAAGCATATCTCTTGCTTTCATTTGATCTGTGGCAAAACCTGCTTTGAAAATTCCTGAGAAGTACCTTGGAGTGAAAGGGTAACTCATTATACTCTCTGGCTTATGAAGAAATGCTAATTGATACCATCACAGATGATGTAACTAGTAGCATCATAGATTTTGTTGATTTTCAGCAAAAGCCCTGTATTCCATGGATCTCTCATAGCAATTAAAATCCAGTTCACAAAGTCATTTATTACTGTATTTATTTACTTTTTGAATGCTCAATTCTAACCAACAGGCAGTGAGTATCCAGAAACCATGCAATTAATTTTGGGAACTGTTTGAAATTATTTGTCCTTGAAAATGCACTACCATATCCCTGAGTTCTGCTCCGGTTCTTCCATAGCCAAGTCCATGTTCTTTTTATCCCTGATCACAAGTGAATTTGCAAACAGATGCATTTGAGCCTCTGCTTTGGTATTTTAATGGTATTTTTCAGTTTGCTTTTGCGGGGTTGATTCTTGATTTACTTCAAGCCCCTTTTCTTAATCAGAGTTTTCCCTGCCAAGAATAAGTAACAATATATTTTCATTACTTCTAGCACTTCAAAGCTTCCAAGTTTCTGATGCTGAAAACATTACTACTAGAAGTAAAAATCAGTCTTCCTTTAGTTAACAGTGCTCTTTAATAGGGAACACAAGGGGCGATAAATCATTTAAAAGTATCTGTTCTTTGAGGGCTCACGCAGCACTGTGCCATGTTGTGGGGGTTGATTAGATACTTGGTGTAATTGGAGGAAGCCTGATAAAGTTCTGACCTCCTCAGATCTGCTTCGTTTGCTCTTTGTCAAACATGCTCTTTTTTTTTTTGCTGGCGAGACAGAGTCATCATTCATATTTATTTTTTTACATCTGAAGTTTGTCAAGCTGCTTGGAAAAATAGGACAATGAAAGCCATCTGGGCATCCCATCCACTTCCATTTGGAAACATCTGCATCGTTATTAGGAACGTCTCACCAGCACTGCAGCGAGCAGATGTGTTCTCTTTCCATCTCCAGGCTCACTCAAAATTTCTGATAGTGAGAGAAATTCGATAGGCACTAAACCCCAAATGCCTGTTTCTTGATCAGGCCCTCTAATACCACTTATTTAGGATGTTTGTTCCTGTGTAAAGAAGAAACTTGTGGCACTTGAGGGAGGAAACAATGGAGAAAAGCCAGCAATGTCTCCGGCAGCTCATTCCATGTCTGTATCTGTAGGATTAAAGCTGAGCACTTGTATGCTTGAGCCTTTGCCATGCAGGTTGACTCACAGCTGTTCATCAGATGTAATGCTCCATGGAAATCCAGAGTCCTCTTCCTCCAGCTGCCCTGTCTCCATCCTTAAAGCATTAAGAAATTAGACTTTAAATTTCTTTAAAGAGAGAGAACTCCCTGCATTGAATTTAACATCCCTTTTCTGAACCTCCCAGGTGATGGCACAGTGTACAGGTGTTCCAGCTGCCAGTATCTCCATATAACTCCATATTTTGTAGTCCCTGTACAAGTTTACAGTGAGAGTGGTGAGGCAGTGGGGCAGGTAAAAGGTAGGCTTGTGTCTGCAATGCCAGGGAAGCTGAGGCAGAAGCTGGAAAGCCAGGGAGAAACTGGAAAGCTGCGCTGCTGGACAGTGAGTTTTCCCTCAGGTGCTTTTCCGTGGAAGAGCAGAACTGGACAACCAAGAGCATCTGTGAAACCTTTTAGGTACTTGGGACATAATAAGCTGCTTTCAGCATCTTCTGTGAAGGCTTATTTGGGATGATGATCATATTTACAGCTTGAGTGGGATATTGAAGGACACTGCAGGTTATTATCCCAACTAGAAGTGGGTAAGCTGATGCCCACAGTTTGGAAGTGGCTGTTCCACAGTGGCAGAGCTTCTCTCCAAATCACACTTCCCAAATCTCAAGCAGATACTCTGTCTCACTAATGACTTGGATGGTATTTTTTTGTCAGGATTTTCAGGTCAGCAGTGCAGTGATCCTTCTGCTCAGTTGGGTTTTTGAAGCTGTGTGTCATCCCAACCCAAGACCCGCTTTGTGCAGATCAGCCTGGGGTTTTGGGACACCCTCTTCCTCTGTGGATGTGGTATCTGGGTAGAAAGGCCTTATGCATATTTTTGCTGTTATCTTGGATGCTCTCGTGGTCCATGGACTGTTGGGAAATAGCTTGGGCTTGGAGACATTTGTTGCTCTTGGAATGCTGACTTACAGTGCATTCATGGAAAAAAAAGCAGGAACCCGAGTTCAACAGCATTCAGTGACAGTTTATAGTTGGAGCTTTTCCTTTATATTTATGCCAGTGGAATTTTGAGAAATGGCTGAAATTCCATGTGGCGAGAAAGAGAGGCTTATTATCCGTGACTAATGCTTGGATACACTTTTTAAAATTGGAATTATTTGCTGTCGTGCCACTTGTACTCTTCTGCTGTACTGGTTGATTCTGTTGTCTCCTAATTTTGAACAGCCTTTCTCCCACTTTGGACTGCCACTCTCACATCACTCGCACTGCCATCCTCCTTTGGGAGTTCAGCCACTGCAAACACACCATCAAACTGGGATCCAGAGCCGGGATAAGCTCGCCTTTGTGTTAGTTAGGGATTGAATCCAAGATGAAGGCTGCATTTTCAGATGACAGTATTGAAAATTGTACTCTTGATTGATTTTGGTGCATTGGATTGTCTTTCTTGCTGCGTTTTCTGCAACACAAATCATATTTGACTAAGCATTTCTTCTTTGTAATTCTAAGTCATTAAATTTATTGATTAGCTTAAGAGGTCCTTTTACGTGTCTAAACTGAACCCTCAGGGTGTTTTCTCTCCTTTTGCAGAGGAGAACTGTCTCTTCTTGTAATATTTCTAGTCAGACCCATTGTATATTCAACGGAAAATTCTTCCTAAATCTTCTCCCCTCTCAGGTTCTTCTCCTTTTTATTATTACGCTTTTTCTCACTGTCTCTGTTAGCTTTCTACCAGACTGGAGGGCTCATTAAAGCAACACTGTGCAGGAAATGGAGAGAGGTGCAAGAATGGGACCCTGCTCGCCAAAGAGGGAAAGTTGGCAGCTCTCCTCTCACAGGAAAATTCGTTGGATTCAAGAAGCTTCCTTGACAGAGTGTGCTACTGAAGGGGCATGAAGCGCTTGGTGAAGTGTCATTCCACAAATAAATGACATTTTGGATACTCAGACGTTGTGATGAGGTTCTAGCAATAATGTTCCAATCTATTTGAATTAATTTGTATATAGGAGTTGGAAATTTATGTTTTATCTGAGTCGTCTTGAGTGTCAGGAGGGAAAAGGTGGCTTCTGGATAGAAAGAAGTATTAATTCACTGTGGAAGATGCTTCCAGCAGACCTCACCTCCCATGGCAGACTGCAAGGATGAACCTTGCCGAAAAACTCCCTCTCCTTAGTCAGAGCTTTTTCAAGAGAAATAGTCCTGTCTTTCAGGTCAGAATGGGAGAATTTATGATTATGACTCTGTGCTATTTTGGATTGGATCTGGATGGGGAATAGGAGAGGGGAATGATCAAAATATCCTGTGTGGAAACAGTGCAAGTTAGATTCATAACACATCTGTGCGAGGTGCAGGCGAGGCTGGCGCGCTCGTAGGAATTTGGTGAGGTGGAAAGGAAAAAAAAAGTGCTTTGTTGTGTAAGAGTCTATATGAAAAAAGGGAAGTATAAAAGGGGGGTGGGTCCATAATGAAAAAAATCTGTGTCAGTTTCTGAGGACGGGTGTTTGGGCCTCGCAGAAAACTCTTCCCTGCCCTGAATGGCAACGGGGAAGCGCAGGTGGGACTCTCATGTTTGCAAACCAGTTCTGTGGTATGGCAGTGAAAATCAACCCTCCTAAGCTGCCTATTTGCTGGTTTTTTTCACTAAAAATAGTGCGATGTCAGTATGTCTGTAATGTCAGGCTGTGTGGCTTTCATAAGTGTATCACACTTACTCCGAGTAATTATAGCCAGAGCTGTGGGTAGATGAGGTTCTGCTCCGTAAGGAACTGTGAGGATTGAGAGCTGCCTTTTACTTCAGGACTGTTCTCTCCCTGTCAGCCCTTCCACTTTTAAAATCCTCCCTTCCAGAAAATGCTTGACTAGAAGACAGCAGAGGCTTTGACTGACTTTGTGATTTCACAAAATCTGCCTGTGTGACATTGAATACTATATTTCAATGAAGAATCAGTATTTGTTGACCTAGCACAGCTAGCTGGAATATATTTATAATCACTCAATTCATGTATTTTTTTTCCTCCAAAAAAAATTACTCCATAATCATTAATTCAGCCAGTTCTAATGTACAAGTTAATTAAAAAATTAAGGATTTCAGCTTGAAATAGGGTTGATGGGCAAATGAAACTCTGCAAAACTTCCAGTTTACATACCTTAATACCTAAATATTGCAAACCAATGTACGTATCTAAATGTAGTGTATGTGTATCACAGGATTGTGGAGTCCTGGGATGTTTTGTGTGGGAAGGGACCTCTCCTGCTTGCAGACACGGCTCTGCTGCTGCCTGGCAGTCGGCTGCAGCAGTGGAGGATGTGCCTTGGATGTGGCCAGCGTCGCTGCAGGTGCATAGGCTCATCAGAAGGCTGGGCTCCAAAACGCAGCTGCTGGACTTTGTCCTGTCAGAAGGCTGGAATCCACTTAGTGCCAACTGAGCAATTAAGGACAATTATGCTTTCAGCTATGTTAACGAGTAACGGGGGAGGAAGACACTGGAAGGAAGGGAGCTGCTGTCGCACACCCGCACACTTTGTGACTCACTATCACTGGCAGGGCGTTTGAAGTTCTCTTTGTCTCAGTATAAATATTTTCCCACATTTTTTCCCAGTTTTACACACTCAGTTATTCCTTTTATGTGGGTGATTACTGTGAATTCCATTCTCCTTTCTCCTTTAAACACTGATCTCAGCAGAAGCCATGGGATCGCTGAGTCTGCCCGTGGTGTTCACACCCATGGTTGCCACCTGTGCCAGTGCCCATGCGAGGGAATCACACTGAGGCCACTGAAGAATAATTTTGCCTTTTATACCTGTAAAGAAGTTCATTCAGTTTAGAATGGAACCAGGCCCAGCTATTCTTCTTGTTCCATGTCTTCTGTGAACATGTGAGAGGTAGAAAGAGGTGGCTTAAGGCCCAATAAATTCAGAAATTTCCATTGATTTCTCTATGTGCAAAACTTCTGGCTTTGGCATTTGGACGGAGCTTCATCTCTTCCCTCCTCCATTTCTCATTCGGCTTTTTAGACTTCAGGTGTCAGATGGTTGGACTTGAGACTCTTAGAGGTCCTTTCCAACTGGAGCTATTCTATGATTCTGTGTTTAATTCTTTGATTCTGTGTTTTATTGTAACAGGTCACGTGTTCACTCCAGCCAGTGACCTCTAGATGGATTATCCAGATTGCAGAGCTCCTTCACTCAGGCGTGCCAGGGGAGGGCTGCCAAGGCAGCAGGCAGGACCCAGATCCCAGTGTTCACTGGTCCCTAATTTGTTGTGGTAGTGGTCTGCTCTGTCTCTCAATGGTTCAGGAGAGCTTGGAGCAAGTCAGCGAGAAGCATGTTTGAGTCTCTTTCCTTTTACAGAAAAAAACATTCAAAGTACCTTTTTGCTTTTCCCACTGTTGCCACCACAGTGTCCTTCAGCATTTTTGTAGTAGCAGGTTGCTGTGCCCCACCTTGTCACCACTGGTGTTCTTCCCTTGGATTTTTACAACGTGTTTTCACTGTTGGTCATTACTCTAATGGGAAAGCTTAGCTGGCTCAGCTGTTTGTGGCTCTGCTCTCCAGCTGGACAGCAGTTCTGGCTCAGGCCAGGTGGGTAACGCAGAGCCCTCCAGACAAGCTCTTCGGCTTCTCCACAGGCAGCAGAATGCAAATCTGTCCTGGAAAAGGGCAAAGATTCTTTCCTGAGATCTCCCCTTGCATAGATCATGGTGGGAGAGCTTTCCCCTTTGCATGGATAGGAGAGGGAGGCCTCCAACGCGGGGATTTTACATCATTTGTGGGGCTGGTCCGGAGCACACATTTAGGATATTTTGGTGAAGTATTAAATTGTACATTGGTGGCTTGTACAAGTCCTTCCGCAGCAGCAAGCTCCATCCCTCATGCCCGAGAGCTGGGGAGGGTGGTGTGTCTGTGTGCTGTGTGAGCAAGGCACTGCTCCCTGGTCGGAATAATCCCCTTCTAAGGGAACCAGGCTCTGTCCCCATGTCCCGCTGTTGTGTCTGGACAGTGTAGCAGGCTTTGCTGACTTGCAGAGGCTTAGGGCAGATAAAGTGGTGATCAGAGGGTAATTGCTGTTGACAGTGGGCAGTGGGCTGCTCGCTGATGAGAAGGGCTGTGGCTGGGCCTGCAGAGGATCACCAGGCGGGCTGTCCTCTTGCACTGTTCTTGTGGCAGTAAAAGGTCTCACATGTTTAGGAACACATTCCTTACACAGCTCTTAAAAATAAGCAGCTGCATGTAAACACAGCTCTCCCTTTATCCCAGAGAAATGAGCAACCCGTGGAGTAGTTAGTGCCCTCATTGTGGAAACTGCTCCCATTTGCCCCAGTCTTTGCCACTGAAAATTCATTTACTGTCTTCTTCCAAGAAGCTGTGGCTGCCTAATCCCAGCACCAGGTTGGATGGGGGCTTGGAGCAGTCTGGTCTAGTAGAAGATGTTCCTGCCCATGTCCAGGAGGTGGAAGGAGATGGGCTTTAAGCTGTCTTCCAACCCAAACCATTCCATGGATCTGTGAAATAGGGAGCTTGGTTCCTGCCATGCTTTCAGCCAGCTGGCAGAAGCTGGGTCAGATGCCAAGAAGTAAGGAGTGAGAGAATTTTAAGGCCTTGCTGCAATGGCTTGGTTAATGAGCACTAGGGGGACTGCATCTCTGCCAAAGCAACTTCCTCGAGCTTTGGAAGCTCGTAGTAGTGTTCTGGTGCTGAAAATGCCTGTTTAAAGAGTTTAGACCCTGGAATTCCTGTGAAGCCTGTTGGGATCTCAGGGAAGCTGCCCAAAAATGCAGACAGCTCAGGCCATTCAGCATTTCTTCTTCCAATAGGTTCTGAATTAGCAGATAAATTATGAATGCAACCTGTGCTTTCAGAATGTAGTGGGTACCCCCCTTTCTGGATTGCTCTGTCCTTTTACAGTGCATTATTCCAGTTAGGAATCTAAGGATGCTTTAAGCATACTCCTTTGTGAACTAAAAATGATTTTTGGGTTGATGTAATGATACGTGAAGGCATGAGTGCTTTTAAGGTTGTTAATACAGAGCTCTCTCATGTTCCTGGGAGAGTGTCTGACTTGGAAAGTCATGGATTTGATGCTCTTAAGAGCTGGAAACTTTGGGAGTAAAACCTGGCCACTCTGAGCTGTAAAAGACAAGCCCTCCAATACCCAAACTGGGTTTGGTTCCAGCAGCCCAGGTACCCAGGTGTGCACCTCAGCAGTGGGCCAGGCTGCACATCGTTGCTGACTTACTTTTTCTCATCTGCAAGCCAAATTTCAGAGCCTCTACAGATGTTTTTTTTCTGTACTTTGGACATTGATATAGGTGATGAATCTGCAAAATGGGACTTTTTTTCCTTTTTTTTTTCACCTTTTACTGCAGTTGTGTTTAAATGGCTCCATTGATATTGAATTGAAGAACTTGGTGTGGTGTAAAGTGACAAAGAATGTCTTTGCTTGGTTTATTGTGTCTCGTGTGTGACCTACAGGCTTCTACATGTCCTCTGTTTGTATGTAAGCACCAGCAAGAAAAGATAAAGCAGAATGTGCAACTTGCCAGAATTTTGTTTTTTAAGGATCTAATAAATCAAAGGTGTTGCCCAGCTCTCCTAAAATGCCAGACCCAAATGCTCAAGTCTTCCTCATATGTCCAAATAAATTACGGCCTTTACCCACCAGTATGTTCTTCTAGGGTTAAAGTAGAAAAATTCAATTTATTACTATTAAAGTCTCTGAGCCACATGCGTAAGTTGCTAAACTGAAGGAAGAGTGACAGCTTGTAATAATGTCTTGGTAAAAGACCTGGAATTGTCAAATGTCTTGGTAAAAGACCTGGTTTTAATATACTGTCATACTTCAAAATTCAGGGTCAAAGCCAGACTCCAGCCCTCCTCGTAATTAAGTTTGTTGAATAATGACATGTAGTAAATATGTATTTTTAACCTGTTCTAAAGAAAGAATTCCACAAACAAAACTAACCACCAAATCACCTGTACCTTCAAAATAAAATTATGATGGAATTCTTGCTATATATAGAGAGAGAGCCAAATAATTAAAGAAATGGGGAAAGGGAGGATTTCTTGCTACTAGGCAAGCAGTAATTCCAGGAGACGTGGTTTGTAGTTCTAGGATAACTACCTATTGGCTAAGTTGGCTGTTAGGGCTAAAGCCCAGCTAAAAATAAGGTGCAGAGCAGATGAGCCAGGGCAAGGCCGGGCAAGCCCTGAGGCCGTGTTAAGCCAGCGCGGAGCTGTGATCTGGTATTAGTGGTGGCGAGACGAGGTGCTGGCGTGTCTGTGGGCCGTGCAGGGAGCAGCCTCTGTGGCTTCTCCTCTGCTTGTCCAGTGTCCTCCCTCAGCTTTTGATTATTAGAGGGCAGTATCTTTATTCCAGACAAGCTCAGTTTGATCCTGAGCCTCATTCCTCTTCTTTCGATTGTATGTTAGAGCCTCACAGCGACATTTCCACCAGCACCATCCCTACTAGATTTCCACACCTCTAAAAGCACTTTCACCACCAATCAGGTGAGTGCAGAGGTGTTGCAGACTGTCGAGGGAGAGTGTCAGGTATGTCCTCCAGCACTGAGAACTCTGGAACAGGCTGGTGTTCCTCTTTGCTGTTTGTTTCTGCTCATGGGATGAAAAAAGAACAGTTAATAGTTGACCTAAATTCAGGCCTATTTAATTATAGTTTCCTTCAGTTCTGGCTTTCTTCTCTGTGTGTTTGCTGCCAGGTAAGGATAACCTGCAGTCCTAGAAAGCCTCATGCCAGGGAGGGAAGCGATGACAAGAAAATTACAGGGTAAAATTCCAGCCTTTTCTATTGGAAAAGTTTATCCTGAGTTGGCTCTAGACATAATTCAAATACATAGAGGATTATGCATTTCTACGTGGCTCCCTGAGTGTGCCGCTGGCATCGAGCCCTCGTGTAGATGAGGGCTAAGAGCTGTTTTCACTGATGGTGCCTGGAAGGGAAGAGCCTTCCCGTGATGTCAGAGCAAGAAATATAGTGCAGGAAATCTTCCATCCTTCCCAGAATCACCCTGCAGCTGGAACTGCTCTGGTACCAGAGAAGGACATATTTCATGGAAGCAGTCGTCGCTTCAGAATGTTTCCTTTGCTCTTTTAAGTGTAAGAACAAAGTAAGATGGGGTCTGTGTTTGTGGTCCACGGAGTTCATGCATTTAGTGACTAATCCTGCAGCCTTGGGATTCAGACCTTCCTTTAATCCCTGTTTGTTTGTAATTCTGCCAGTCACTGTCACTCCAAAGGTCCCACTGGAAGAGAACATAAACAGAGGTAATTCTCTGAGCTTAATCATCTCGGGAGGTCTGCATATGAAGTCACAAGAACTTTTTCTCTCTTTTTTCTTCATTCCTTAGTGAAACTGTTGTGAAAATGGTGCTGTGTCTGAACCTGGTTGCTGGCATTTTTATTGCCATTAGGAAATCCTTTAGTGTCTTTAATCTGACACCAAGACACCTTTACGAAAGGTGACACTGCCACCAAACCTTATCTGCCACATCCCAAGTGTCACAAGTGCAGCAGCACTTCCATCCTCATGTGGTGGATGACATCTAGCTGATGGGGACTGGGAAGTGATGGGTGAACAGTTGGACTCGATGGTCAGAAGGGTCGTTCCTAACCGCAGTGACTCTGGGACTTGTGGGTTGTTCCGAGTTTTTCTGGTTTGGTTTTTGTTAATGCTCAAGTGATTCTTCCATCTGCCCTGAGGGAAGTGTTAAATCCAATGTTCTTGTCTGTGTAACTGCACTGTGTTTCTGCAGCAGCAGAGCTGGCTTGCTTTGTGTTATCAAAAGTTCATAGATAATATTTATTTATTGTGAAATATCCCAGAGAGACACTCTGCAGGGGCTTCTGGAAGCACTTCACGGATACAGCCTTGAACATACAATGAAACATCAAGTAAAACTGTGTATTTTTATGGCCAACTGGCTCAGCTGAGGTCACTGCAGAGACAAACTCTTCCCTCAGCCCCCAAAAACAAACAAGCAGAAGTTTTGGCAGCAGTTAAGCAACCAACAAACTCTCCTGCAGAGACACTGACAATATTGAGGATCCAAATCGTGGAGTCAAGACTGCAAGTCCCAGTGTCAGTGGTCCACATGGGAAGGGTGTTCGGGGCAGGGACTTCAGGATAGGACACATTCTTTTCATGCCACAAAACTGTTGCGGTAGTGATAGAAAGTCATTTGATGCTTCTGGAGTAAAAGGCAATTTCAGGCAATTCTTCAAGAAAAGATAAAGCAGAATGTGCAACTTGCCAGAATTTTGTTTTTTAAGGATCTAATAAATCAAAGCACACGAGTTCCAGCATATCCGAGAACCTAATGAGAACATCCTGTCATCATATCTTAGCCCTGACGACCTGGGTGGTTTCTGTTGCTGATCCCTCACAATTGGGCAGTACCGGCAGCGCCGCAAAAATGTTGCGTGTACACAATTTGTGTGGAAATCAGTGAGAATTCTGTTGGAACTGTTTGGAATGTGCATTTGAATGAAATGATTCTTTTTTTCTTTGCTGGTGTTTCAAAAGGCACGCTTCAAAATGAGGCTCAGGAGGCAGTGACAGGATGGACTGGCCTAGTTTCCTTGCTTTGAGAATAGGAGAATGGAATTTTTTAGTAGCTGCAGAACACGTCTGTCCCTGGGGACATTTTGTACATTAACACACTCACTGGAAAGGGACTTAGATTGATCTCAGTTGGTTCCATACTGATTACTCATTAGTTTAATTTTGAATTAGTGAAGGTGTGGCTCTTCCCTAGATGCTTTTCCTAGCTGTATATTCAGAAAAAGGCCAAATTAGGCAATTGAACATATATGAGGAGCATGGATGGATAGATAGATAGATAGACAGAGAGATGGATGGATGGATGGATGGATGGATGGATGGATGGATGGATGGATGGATGAAAGGTGTACATACATGTATGAGGAATGCACAGAATTCAGCCCATGTATTTTACAATGTGAAATAAGATGGTAAGAATCTCCCATGTGAGTGATGCTGAGGGTTCTCTTTAGGTACACAGAGGGTTGTTTGATAACAGCATTGATGAAATTAGATTTGGGCAGATCACAGCTTTATTTAATAGCAGGGGAAGAGCTGTAGTTCCATTACTTTACAGTTACACTCTAGGACAAACACATGCTGTAACCCAGAATAACCATTTCTCTTGGCACAAGAACATGGGCTCATCTGTTCCTAAAGGTAAAATCGGGATGTAAGTGATGCAGGTGACTAGCAAATTAAAAAAGGAAGACATAACAAACCAGCTAATTCCAGAATGAGATTAGGACAGATTAGTCTGTCTAGCTCAAATCCCTAAACAGCCAGACTGGTTCTGTGTGTTTCTTCACCGTTGCCTCATGTGTTGTCTTTCTCCCAAGTAACAAGTAATCACACTTGAGAGGAAATGGCCTCAAGATGTGCCAGGGAAGGTTTAGGTTGGACATTAGGGAAAATTTCTTACAGGAAGGGTTGTCCAGCCCTGAGACACGGGCTGCCCAGGGCAGTGATGGATTTCTCATCCCTAGAGGGATTTAAAAGTTGTGTGGATGCAGCCCTTGGGGACACGGTTTAGTGGTGGCCTTGGCAATGCTGGGGGAAGAGTTGGACTTGATGGACTTAGTTCCCATATGTTGTATTAAGTGCTTGGCCATGGATGCAGACTGCATCCTCTGAAACACGTATTGGCAGTACGTGTAACCTGGGATTGAGCCTGATTGTTTGACTCTGAAGTCACTGAAGTACTGCGTTATGGAAAACCGACAAGAGAATAGATAAACCACTCGTGTGACCTGATATTTTTGGGACAGGGCACAGCAGTTAGGGAGAGGACCCAGTGCATGACTTCCTGGCAAGGTATGGGAAGTTGGCGCCATGGGCACCACAATGTGACAGCGTTCCAGCCGGGTTTCCCTTGGATGCTGTGCTTGGCAGCTATGCCAGCTGGAGTGGCTTTTGGAATTGGAGTGGGTGTATGATTTTCCCACTGGTGTGCTGTCCAGGGATTGGCATACTTGAGAGGGCCTGAAGACTCAGGAAGGGCCAGTTTGTGGACTTGCAGCATTGGCATTCATGAATTCCGGCACAGAGAAGGGCTGGAAGTTTGCCGTCGTAGGGGAAAGTGCCCTGATACAGCACGAGTGGAAACAGGACTGTTCTCTCCTCTCCATCCACTGGATGCTGGTTGCTCTAGCTGGCTTCGTAGAGCAGGGAGATCCCTGTGTGTTTTTGGGAAGAGTGGCGGAACAGGGATGCTCCTGACTGTCACAGGGACACAGGACCCATAGTACGCAGCTCATTGTGTGCACCATGAGATGGTGCATTGCTCAGAGACTGTTGGAGTACTGGTGTAGATTTGGGAAGTATCCTACAGCTGTGACGTTTTACCTTCAAAAATCCCTGGGCATGTTTTGTTTTACTGCCGTAAGTGGAAGTAACAGCTTTGGATTTTGTGTGTGGAGTAAGAACTCTGATAAATTACAGACCCCTGTGGTTGAATGAATTTTTTTATTGGTTTTCTGGTGATTTCTCCCAGCCTTACACCACAAGAATAATTTCTTCAGGGTTCCTGATGTATTTTATCCAGAGAAGTGGTGACTCTGCAGGTGAGGATGCTTTGTAGAAGGATGTTTCTGAAATGGAACTGGAATTCCATTGGTCATATAATGGAATCACAGAATGGGTTGGGTTGGAAGAGACCTTAAAGTGTTGGGTTGGCAGAGACTTTAGAAACCACATCCAGTTCCAATCCCCTGCCATGGGCAGGGACACCTTCCACTAGACCAGGTTGCTCCAAGATCTGTCCAACCTGGCCTTGAACACTTTGAGGGATGGGACAGGAATTAGCACTCCACTGATGGCAGACTGTCCTTGCAGAGTCCCTCCTCGCTGGCCTCGGAGCACTGAGTTCCCTGCATGGCCACATTGAGCAGCAGCTGAACGAGACCCTGCGGCGCCGCCGCCATGCAGGAGACGACGACCACAACATCGAGGTGCTGCTGGGGGTGGACGACTCTGTCGTCCGATTCCACGGCAAAGAACACGTCCAAAACTACCTCCTCACCCTCATGAACATTGTGAGTATCTTACAAAGCACTGCGCAGCTTGTTTGGGAGCCGGAATGGCTGTTGGGAGCTCTTGTAGGAGCACCAGGTTTGGGAAAAATAGCAGTGGGATCATTTTGATTGCTGCTGGAGTAGGTTTTCTGTTTTTAAGATGTTCCTTTAATTCATCTTTTTCACAGTAGTTCCTAGGACACATTTGAGGGTAATTCCAAGAATTTGGAAACAGTTTAAAAACAGTAAGGAAGAAATGTCAACTTGATCAGTTTCTAGTAATTCCGAGCTTCTCCCACAACACAGTGGACAAAAACTGATTAAAGCACAGATATATAGAGGGAAAGGTGTTCCAAACCTTCAATGGCTCTCTGACAGAGCAAACCTTCTGATAATACCAGAAGATCGGTCTTAGAAACTGTGGGATCATAAGGTTTTTCAGGAAAGAGAAACAATCTCTTTAAGGATGAAGATGAGGGACTAATTACTCCCATAATGACTCCCATTAATAAGGATTTTATGGATGTAGGAATGGTTCTTGTATGTTTTACACCCTTTTTATTCCTGGAATAATTTTAAAATGATTCCTTAAGCTTACAGATCATCTAAATTTGAGAATTTAGAATCTGAGAGGAAAAAAATCATTCCTGTATGAATTTAACCTAACCAATGTGATGTTTTCCAGCATCAGTCAGAAAATCATTTCCTTTTTCCCACATACCCCATGGAACATCAACATTAAATCTCCATTACACATTATTGCAGAATATTGTCTTTTTCGTTTTAAAAACCTTTCAGTGAGCAGCAGGGTTGATCCATGCCCCAAACCACGTCCATGTTTTTTACACGCCTGTGGCTCCATCTGCTGGGAGCAGCTGTGGAGCCGAAGCCAGGGCGAACTGACACTCTGCTGTCCAGAGCTGTTCAGAGAATGGGATAAAATGGAGGTTATGGGGAAATCTTGAAGACTTGAAGCTTTAGGTCAACTCTGGGGTCCTTTTTTTCTCCAGGTAAGTCACTCCTGTGTCTAGAAAACTCCCCTGTTGTCTATTGGCACAAGGGAAGTTGTGAACATTTATCCTGGCCCAGCCCTTCATGGGAGCGATGCTGTTGCATTAATGGGGAGAAAATATGAGAGGAATAACTGACCTTTGAGATGATTGCTTCACAGGACAGGCAGCCTGACCTCTGTGCTCATTCTCTGTCCCACTGCCCTGCTCACACTGCTCTCAGGTCCGGGGATTTCAGGTTTAAACCATGGGCTGAAATCCTTGTGCCAGGGCCCACAGTCTGGACAACTCCCAGTGACCTTTTTCCCTGAGAGGCAGTTCTGTTTAGCCTGACTGAAAAATAAAACAACTCTCTAAGTCCTGCTCAAACCCACCAGTCTCTGAACAGGGGTGTTTATTTCTCACCAATTGCCCATAATATAATATTTATTTTGTTTTTAGGGGAATGAGGAGCTTCATTGAGGACCTGCAGATGTTTCACACTCTGGTGCCAGGACATTTCTCACCTTCCCAGACACAGGGAAGGGCCTCAAGAAGGACAACTTTGGGCCCATCTGCATAATTCTGTTTTTCTAACTTCCCTTCCACAAAGCCTCTTTTTAGTACAGAAGTGACCACAGAATTCTAAGTGATCTTGAAGAAGTAGGGCAGCAGTATAAGTTGCTCCTAAAAAAATAGTCTTCAAAACAAGAAGCACTGGAAGTGTTCCAGGCCAGGTTGGACAAGGCTTAGAGCAACCTGGTCTAGTGGAAGGTGTTCCTGCCCTTGGCAGAGGGGTGGAATGAGATGAGCTTTGAGGTGCCTTCCAGCCCAAACCAAAGTCTGAGATTCTGTGATTTGCAGGGTTTGTACCTGAAGTCTTTTCCCCAGTCCCCTTTTCTTTGAGCCCTGATCCATTAAACGTGAGAGGAGGTTTGACATGTGCTTCCCAAAGTTCCATGTGAAGGGGGTATGTGATGACAGGAAGTGAATCTACATTTTTCACTGAGTGGAAATGATCCAAGGCTTGAATCCTCTTCTGAGGACTGTAGTGGTACAAGCACTTGAAATAACGTCTCTGTGGCCTTGGAAGGTCCCTTGGTATCATCAGTGAGTTTTTTTCTTTTAAATTTTTCCTCTTTTTTTCCTCAGGTGAATGAAATTTACCATGATGAGTCCCTGGGTGTTCACATCAACGTCGTGTTGGTCCGAATGATCATGTTGGGGTATGCGAAAGTGAGTGAGCCACTTCTCCACCTTCATCTCCTCGGCAGAAAATCCCAACTTACCTGAATTTGCTGCCTTTAGGAGCCACTGGGTCTAATGTGTTGCTCTCTCAGTCCATCAGCTTGATCGAAAGGGGGAACCCCTCGCGCAGCCTGGAGAACGTGTGCCGCTGGGCCTATCAGCAGCAGAAGTCAGACCCCAGCCACGCCGAGCACCACGACCATGCCATCTTCTTAACCAGGCAAGATTTTGGGCCTGCTGGTATGCAAGGTAATGCAGCTGACCTGGAGCAGAGCTCGGGGCTCAGTGTTTATTGGCTGGCGTCTGCCAGAAAAGAGGAAAAATTGGGAATTGCATTGTGAGCTCCTCGTCTTGTTCATTCCTTTTTCAAAAGCAAGGAGACCTTGCCATGAGTCCTTGCCATTTATCCAACTGTAGATTGAATTTCTTTCTTGAGAGCTGTAAATAAATACTTGTTAACTCTATTCAAACTCCTGTGTGTTCAGGGATCACTGGGAACCTCAATGCTCGTGGCATTCCACTTCCCTTTATTTTATTGCATCTTTCACCGTAGATTTCCATTTATAGACATCCCAGCCACTTTGACACCTGCATCCATCCTTTGGACTCAGGGACCTAATGATAATGGGCAGGAATTCCCAGAGTTTGGGATGAGTCAGAGCAGGCACTGGTCAGGATGAGGAGCCAGGCAGGCTGCCCTGACCTTAGCGCAATGCTAGCTTTTCCTGAGGAAGTTTACTGGGGGGGTCTCATTTAAAGTGCATGTGCTGAGCACAAGACTCAGTCCTGATGTCTCTCCATAGGATATGCTCCTGTGACGGGCATGTGCCACCCAGTCCGGAGCTGCACCCTCAACCACGAGGATGGGTTTTCATCAGCCTTTGTCGTTGCTCATGAGACTGGGCACGTGTAAGTGCAACTTCACCAAAATGCTGCGCTGCACCTCCTGCTTGCTTCAAGGGGGTTGGGTTTAATGGCTCTATGGAAGCTGTCCTGGTTTTATTTCTACCCCCTGGGAATGCAGTAGTGGTTGAAGCCATGGACACACAAGTGGAGGAAGAAAGGAAGGGGAGGGAGGGTGAACTTGTTTTCTCTGAGGTGAGGGAAAGGTCAGGAAGGGACCTGGAAGGTCCAGGCAGTGGAGACAGGAGCTGTTTTGAGTGTCCTTCATGGCCTTCTCCCCAACCGCCTGTGCTGGTGGCTCAGATTTGGAACCTCTTCCATAGCTGTTTCCTTACAGTTGTTTTTGCAGTAGCTCTAAGGGGGGTTCTTTGTTCCAGGCTGGGCATGGAGCACGATGGGCAAGGGAACAGATGTGGGGACGAGACGGCGATGGGCAGTGTCATGGCCCCCTTGGTGCAGGCTGCCTTCCACCGCTACCACTGGTCCCGCTGCAGCGGCCAGGAGCTCAGGAGATACATCCAGTAAGGCCTCCCCGGTGCAGCCGGTCTCTGATCCCTCTGTTTTCAGAGCCTCTTCCCCTTCAAATCTCTGTTAGAAAAGCTCCAACCCATGAACACTGTGTTCTCACATGGGGCTCTTCCATAGTCCATCTGCTGGGGATGGAAAGTCTGTGGAAAGACCCCTCCAACTCCAGCAGGATTTGGAATAGGCCTCAGAATCCCAGAATGTTTTTGGTTGGAAGGGACCTTAAAGTACATCTCATTCCAAACCCCCTGCCATGGACAGGGACACCTTCCACTAGACCAGGTTGCTCCAAGCAAGCCCCACCCAACCTGGCCTCGAACAATTCCAGGGATGGGGCAGGAATTAGGAGTATACATCTTCTCATGGTATTTTTTTCCATGTCTCTTTCCATAGCTCTTATGACTGTCTTCTCGATGACCCTTTCGAGCATGACTGGCCCAAGCTTCCTGAGCTGCCAGGCATCAACTATTCCATGGATGAGCAGTGCCGCTTCGACTTTGGCGTGGGCTATAGGATGTGCACAGCAGTACGTCCTGGGCACCCAGGCAGAGACACAGAGCAAGGGGGTGTGGCCTGATGGGAGAGCTGCAGCGTCATAATCACTGGAGAGAAGTTAATAGAGTATTTAAAGAGATCTGTAAAGAGCTGAGGGATATTTATGGGGGAAACCCAGTCCTCTGGGTCCTGTAGAATAATGGGAAAATGAGTGGCAGCATGGTCCACGTGGCACAGACTGGTGGGAGCAATCCCAAGAAAGAAAAGGAAAAAAAAATCTCATTTTCATTCCACTTCTGTGCGTCTTCTTTCCTCTTCTCACTAGCCCAGGGCTGGGGGATGCAGGAAATAAGCACTGCCCTGAAGATGCTGAGCTCATTGGGGTGTCTGAGATGGAATCTACGGAGTGGGTTGGATCCTTATCCAAAAAGTATAAATAAAATAAAGATACAAATAAACTATAAATAAAATACAAAAAGTATTTACTTATCCAAAAAGTATAAACACTCTCATGTTCTGCATTTCATCTCATGACTGTTTCAGTTCCGAACCTTTGATCCGTGTAAGCAGCTGTGGTGCAGCCATCCCGATAACCCCTACTTCTGCAAGACCAAGAAAGGACCTCCCCTCGATGGCACGGAGTGTGCCCCAGGAAAGGTGAGTCTGGGCTTTGCACTGTGTTTGTCCTGGGAAAAAAAACAACAGTTACATCCGTTTGGGTTGAAGAGCACAGAGGGAAGCCGGGAATTGCCTGGCATTCCCAGGGTGAAGTGAGAACATGGGGAAAGCGGGAGCCGTGCTTTCCCAGTGGGATATTCTGGGAGCCGTACAACGTTTGCCATAGCACATTCTAGGCATAGAGATTACAGCTGAGGTGCAACCTATTCTGTGACCTCTTTGTTAGTTTTTTGGGTTCTTTCTCATCCGCAAAGCTTCCGTCGACTGCTTTTAGGAATCCGGGGAAGCAGATGATGCTGTTACTGTGTGGTGGCTGCTCAGAACTCATCCAGACACCCTGTGGCAGATGTTTGTGTAGGCTGAGGATTAGCGCCTGATTTTTCCCTTTAATATCCCCATTAGTGGGTGTCCTGCTGCCAATCTATTTTCAATTATAAAATTATATTCAAATACCTGGGGTTTTTTAGCAAATTCCGTTTATTTTGAGATACAGGAGAGCCACTTGTAACATCTGAGTGTGCCCCAGGCAGCGACAAAATGTTCCTCTAGTGTACTTATACATTTGATTTGGGGACTGTGTCTGTTCTCACCTGTTTTCCTGCCCCAATTCCCTCAGTGGTGCTACAAGGGTCACTGCATGTGGAAGAACACCAACCAGCTGAAGCAGGATGGACACTGGGGACCCTGGACCAAGTTTGGCTCCTGCTCACGGACCTGTGGAACTGGGGTTCGCTTCCGCACACGCCAGTGCAACAACCCAATGTAGGTGTGGGACTTGCACCCACCTGGGGGGTCCTCAGAGGGGTCACTTGAAATGGCATTTAGGTTTTGGGTGGATATTCTATTCAAGCCCCTTGAGATGGGATCATTTTTGGAGAATCCAAGAATTCCTTAAAATTACAGAATCCCAGACTGGTTTGGGTTGGAAGGGACCTTAAAGTTCATCCAATTCCACCCACTGCCATGGGGCAGGGACGCCTTCCACTAGCTCAGGTTGCTCCAAGCCCTGTCCAACCTGGCCTTGGACACTTCCAGGGATGGGGCAGCCAGCGGTTCTCTGGGCAACCTGTGCCAGGGCCTCAGCACCCTCAGAAGGAACAATTTCTCCCTGATGAGAATCTCTGCAATGTTTTCTTCTCACAGGCCCATCAATGGAGGCGACGATTGCGCCGGGGTCAATTTTGAGTTCCAGCTGTGCAGCACTGAGGAGTGTCCAAAGCACTTTGAGGACTTCAGGGCGCAGCAGTGCCAGCAGCGCAATTCCCACTTCGAGTTCCGGGGCAGCCGACACCACTGGCTGCCCTACGAGCACCCCGACCGTGCGTCCTGCTCTGGGCCCTTAGTGACACTTGAAAGGGTTTGAAGCCATT
Organism: Dryoscopus gambensis; assembly: GCA_013389985.1. Lineage (NCBI taxonomy): Eukaryota > Metazoa > Chordata > Aves > Passeriformes > Malaconotidae > Dryoscopus > Dryoscopus gambensis. The sequence goes on along the minus strand of WEIT01025803.1, from coordinate 9,280 downwards.
CCCCTTGGCCTGGATATCTCAGGAACAGGCCCAGAACTCCCAGAAAAGCAAATAATAAGTTGGTTCCCTCCCCACCCATCTGTCTGTTTCGTATGAAAATCAATAGTTTTGCCATGAATCCTGGATTTTAATACCCAAATTCCCTGCTCTTACTCAACTTTTTCCATTTTAGTCCCAAACTATCCTTTTTCCCCCATTTATCCCTTAAATGGACAATTTTGACCCTAAATTAGCACATTATATCTAAAAATTAGCAGACTTGCCCTAAATTCCTGATTTTAACCTGCATTTTCCCTGGTCTGACCCAAATTTGCCCTTTTTACTACCAAAGCCCCAGTTTTCCCCCTGAGCATGCCCCTTTATCCCTAAAATTGACATTTTTGCACCAAAGTTGCAGAATTATGTCTCAAAATCACAAATCTTGCTCTAATTTCTCAATTTTCATCCAAAATTCCCTGTTTCCCCTCAAGCCACCCAGTTTATCCCTAAAATTGACCTTTATGACTTCAAATTGCTTGTTTATCCCTAAAATGGATACTTTGGGCCCAAAATTGCTACATTATATCTCAAAACCACTGGTTTTGCCCTAAGTCTCCAGGTTTCTGCCTAAACTTCCCCATTTTCCCCAAAACTGCCCGTTTCCCCCCAAAATTCCCCACAGTCCATGTGTTCCTCCCCAAACCACCCCATTCCACTGCTCTGCGCCCATCCTCACCCCAAACCTGCCTGTCCTTTCTCAGTCCTTGCTCCATCTGTGAGATAGTTGTCGGGAGCACACCTGGATCGCTGTCCTCCATGCAGTCCTTTCTTTTCCCTGTTTCCACAGCTCCCAAGAGATGCCACCTGTACTGCCAGTCCAGAGAAACGGGGGATGTGGCTCACATGAAGCAGCCGGTGCACGATGGGACTCGCTGCTCCTACAAGGATCCCTACAGTATCTGTGTCCGTGGGGAATGCGTGGTGAGTGGCAGCTTGTCCAGGGACACTCCAGGGACAACTCATGGGAACAGCTCACAGGCAGAGAGAGACTTTGCAGACGTCTCTAAACTCTGTATTTGCAGCATTGTATTCCTCTAATTCCTTGAGATTGAAATTAAATTAGAGAACAACACAGACCCATTCCATGGAAATATTCCACTTCTCTTCCACTGATTGTTTCTCATCATGGAATCCCAGAATGGTTTGGGTTGAAAGGAGCCTTAAAGATCATCAGTTCCAACCCCCTGCCATGACACCTTCCACTAGCTCAGGCTGCTCCAAGCCCTGTCCAACCTGGCCTTGGACACTTCCACAGACGGGGCAGCCACAGCTTCCCTGGGCAACCTGTGCCAGGGCCTCAGCACCCTAATAGGAAAGAATTCCCTCCTAATATCCTATCTTGCCCTTTTTTCTGCAGAAAGTGGGCTGTGACAAGGAAATTGGCTCCAGCAAGGCTGAGGACCAGTGCGGGGTCTGTGGCGGGGACAACTCCCACTGCCGGACGGTGAAGGGGACCTACACCCGCACTCCCAAAAAGCTCGGTAGGAATAACATCTGCCTATAGCTGGCTGGAGCTCCTGTTGGCTTGGGGATTTGTGTCACGCTCAGAGACACGGGGATAATGCCATAATCATTCCAGCTTTGGGAATAATGGATGTAACACTATCCCTTGAGGCCCATCTCTGAGCCTGTTCAGGATAGGCTGCTGTCCATCAGCCCCTGATTGTGGATGGATATGGAAATGATGGAGATGTTCAGGGAATGCTGATAGTTTTTCCGTAGACTGGGTAATCTGGTCATTAAAAAAAGGCTAATTGACCTCTTTCTACAGGGAAACATGTAAGCAAGAGGTGCCAAAAAGAATTCAAGTTTCTAGAAAACAGTTTCTGCAAGTATCCAACTTAAAATCCTGCCTGGATTGTCCAACTTCCATGGACTGGTTGCCTTGCCCAGATGCATCCAAATCCACTGTAAATGCATTTGTCTATGATGTAATTCATATTTTTTGCTTGTAAAGAGCATCTGGGTGACACCCAATCAGTGGAATGACTGGACTCAGCTCTTAGGACACTAATTCCAGGTGTTCTGTTTAAGGGAAGACCAGAGGAGCCTTTCCCTTACCCAGAGGAGCTCACAGTGTTTCCCTTTCTGGGACAAAGGAGGCTAAAAACATCCTGGGTAAGTGCAACGGCTTGCAGGGAGAGAGGCATCCATGGGAATGGCAGTTCCCATCTTCCTGTAGACATGGATAGGTAATGCCAAACCAGGCAAAAACTTGATGTTCCCTGTGCTCTAAAAGCAATGGAGGAAAAGACTGGAAATGCTGTTGGGCACAGGCACTGCTCAGCCAGGACTATGATTTTCCCTATTGCCAGCTCTTCTGTTTCTTCACTTGGATTTTCTCAGGAGCTGTGTATGTCAGGGGCAGGACAGACTGCCAGTACATCCAGTAGTCCCAGAATCCAGGGATTTTGCATAATTAAATCTGCAGTTGTTAAAAAGAAAATAACGGGAATATGAAAAACCCATGCACTCAGAGAACTTAGGGGGCTCTTGCCTAAATCTTGATCTATAAGTACCTGTGACTGATCCCTAGGAGGGATTCTAGTCTTCCTAATGGGAGTGCTTTCTTAATTTTACACTATTTTCCTGTGATTTGCACTGGTAAATAAGTGAAATTGAAACTAAGAATACTTTTCTTTGGGAACAACTTTTTACTTTCACTTCAGACATGACCATCTGACAGGGCAGTCAGTAAATTCCAACCCAGTAACCTGGCTGAGGACTCATTTGGGAAAATAATGAAGAAGACCTGTGCTTGTGTCCTCATGTGCTGAGGAACACAGGAAACATCTTTTTGCCTAAACTGTTGGTGGATCCTGCTTGGAGCAGCACGGCTGTAAATATTAAACTGATCCTAGCTGGGGAGTGGCAAATCGATCTGTAACTGGTGTCTCTTCTCTCCCTGGAAGAGAAGAGCCCCAGGAGGGCCTGTCCCACACGTTACAAACCGATTGGCTCCATGTCTCCCAGCCCTGCTCACCGGTTGCTGCTGGATGCCCTCTCCCGCAAGCAGAGCTGGGCTGAGCCCTGCGCTCCTGACCATGGCTGTGCCTTTCTCTTTTCCCCCCTGCTGCCTCCACTGACCCTGCGCATGCCAAAGGGTACCTTAAGATGTTTGATATCCCTCCCGGGGCTCGACATGTGTTTATCCAAGAAGACGAGGCCTCTCCTCACTTTCTTGGTAAGTGTTTCTCTGCTCAAGTTTGGTACGAGGCTTGAGAAGAAGCACGGGGTGCTCATGCTGGAGAACCTGAGGGATGAGAGAATACAGTGAAGGGGTTGGGTAAATGTGGACTTGCCAAATTGCGTGGTCAGGGCTTAGTCCTGCAGTCCTACAGCTCAGCAAACAAACATCTGCTCATTTGAATTCTCCAAAACATTAAACTGACCCCAATTTGCTTGTTTACTAACCAAAGATTGTGATGACTCACATGAAGGTGGGTACTGCCAGGGTGAATCAAATTCAGCATCTTTTAATTATTCCTATGGTGCATTGCAAAAAGCTGTATGGAAGAAAAAATGAGAGTCCATCTTTTAATAGGTGTTGGAACTGGATGATATTTAAGGTCCCTTCCAATCCAAACCATTCTAGGATTCCAATTTTTAATGAATTGGCTTCTAATTGAAGCATCATCATCATCTCAATCCCCCCTGTACTTGGCTGGTAAGGTGTGCTGTGGAAGCCCAAACCCAGGCAGTTCCACAGGCCTCCGATTCCTCAGCTCTTCACTTACAGATTCTAGCATCGCTTACAGATTTTAGCATCTGGGACACACCTGTGTGCACAGAGGAAAGTAAAATGTGATGAAAATCTGTTCTTTTCGTGATCTGATGGAAATACCCCTCCCCGTGCCACCCCGATTGCTGCCAGTGCGGGGGAGGCACGACAGGCTCTGCTCTCACTCCTCCCAGCAATCAAGAACCAGGCTACAGGACACTATATCCTGAATGGGAAAGGGGAGGAGGCCAGATCCCGATCCTTCATCGATCTGGGTGTGCAGTGGGAGTACAGCATCGAGGACAACACGGAAACGCTGCACACGGACGGGCCCCTGCACGACGCCGTGGTGGTGCTGGTGGGTGACACGTCGAGCTCTGGGAACACGGGGCTTGGCCTTGGAGGGGACTTAAGGACCATCCCAGAGCCAGACCTTGGTGTCTGTACTTTGCAGAGGAATCAACAACAGCGCTGGCTTTATGTTTGCATATTCACAGATCATTCCTCGGGAGAACGATACCAGATCCAGCCTGACTTACAAATACATCATCCATGAGGATTCGGTGCCGACCATCCACAGCAACAATGTGCTGCGGGAGGACACGGACACCTTCGAGTGGGCCTTGAAGAGCTGGTCCCAGTGCTCCAAACCCTGCGGTGGAGGTGAGCAGGGGATGAGGCACCTGTAACAAGGGACAAATTACCAAAAAAACTGGTGGAGGGGAATGATTTAGAATTCTAAAGGCTTCCTTTTTTTAACAGTAGTTTGTTATTTTAGGGCTCAGGCTTAAAATACCTGAAGTGCATGATTGTTCCCAGGTGTCACACTTCCAGGCTAGGAAGAAAAAGGCTCCTTTAGGTGTTTAAATTCAGAGCCCAAGCCACTTTGGATGCCCAAACTCAGACACTGATGCTCCTGAGCATTCCCTGTACTCATGGTCTGTCCATGGCTCTTAAGCAAAGAATGGGGAATGCAAATACCAAAATACTTGTCCTGTAAACCCATTTAATAGGCCAGAAAACCCTATTTAAACCAAACAGTCTAACAAGGACCTGATTCTCCTGATTTCTCTGACATGTTTCCCAGGGTTCCAGTATACCAAGTATGGGTGCCGCAGGAAGAGTGACAACAAGATGGTTCATCGAAGCTTCTGCGAAGGCAGCAAAAAGCCAAAGCCCATCCGTAGGATGTGCAACCTGCAGGAGTGCACAGAGCCCCTGTGAGTGCGGCTGGGCACGGAGAGCAGGGATTGCCCCTTGGGACAGGGTAGCCCCAGCTAGATTAGTGGGATGAATTTGATGGGATGCTGACAGCTTTCCAGCCTGCAGTTCCTGAATATGGAGGGGAGTTTCTACCTGAGTAAGCAGCAATACTGATCTGATTGGGTGGTTGTAGTATATTTATATATATATATTTAATTAAATCACGGAATGGATTGGGTTGGAAGGGACCTTACAGCTCATCTCATTCCAACCCACTGCCATGGGAAGGGAGTCCTTCCACTAGATGACATTGCTCCAGGGATGAGGCAGCCACAGCAGGACGAAGAGGTTAACAGTTGATGGTGTCTGACTCCATTTCCCTTCCCAGCTGGGCAGCAGATGAGTGGGAACACTGCACCAAAACCTGTGGGAATTCTGGCTACCAGCTCCGCACGGTGCGCTGCATCCAGCCTCTTCCAGATGGCACCAACCGCTCCGTCC